>CM045732.1:22292974-22357974 GCA_024760905.1 Plotosus lineatus | reverse complement strand
TTTCAGTTGCCTAGCAACAGTATTTAAAAAAATTCAAGTCATTAGCAGTTGTTAATTTAGACAACAAAATGTATTTTACAAGTAAGTTACCAGCATTTCTGGGTGAAATGTTCATACTCCTGATAGTTTCCTGTCATGTCTGAATAAAAACAGCACATGCTAGCCTTAGTTCTTAGCTAGCTGTAGGTGGCGTGTTCTCGATGCTAGATTTCTCGCAAAAGTATTTTTATAACATGACCTGGAATTCACAAAATAATTCTGTATGTTCTCTCACGTATCTCACTAACCCATTTGGTGACCCACTTAATTCTAATAGGGTTGTGGAAAGCTGGAGCTTTTCTCAGCCAACACTGGGCAAAGTAGGGGTTCACCTTGAAAAGTTCTACAGAACACTGCAGTACCAACACACACACACACACACACACACACACACACACACACACACACACACACACACACACACACACACACACACACCTAGAGACAATTTGGAACATCCAATCAGCATACAGTGAATGTCTTTGGATTGTGTAAGGAAGCTAGAATACCAGGAAGATACCAGTGCAAGCGCTGGGTGAGCATGTACACTCAACATAGAAACCCCTGAGAATATGACTCGAGCCCAGGACTCAAGCCCACGCCCTTCTTGCTGTGAGATGCATGTGCCAACTACTATACCACCATGCTGCCTATACAGTCGACCCTCTACTTACAAAAGCCTCTGAATACGAAAAATCCAGGTTACGAAAAACATTTTCCGAAATTTTCGTCCTCTTTTTACGAAAAGCATCAAACACGCAATTCACAAATTCAAACAATGCGCGAGTTGCTCTCTGATTAGCTGTCTCCCAACATCCTGCCCCACTGGCCTCCCATTGGCCAGGAGGCAGCTGAACTGTACCCATACTTCCTATATGTCACACGCATGAAAGAGGAGAGTTGTACAGGAATGTTGGCTCATGAGTTCTCTTGAAGATTGATCATCAGTGTTATATTTCGTTATCCATTATGGACCTGGAAAATACAGAAAAGCGGAATACAGTGACGAAAGCGATTATTTCAGAACGATATTGAAGCAGAAGGAAAACAGTACTCCGTGGGACAAGACCTTCGATCTCGCAAGGAAACAAGTTAATATTGAATCAGGACCTCTGATCTTTCAAACAGGTACTGTAATTCCACTTTAAATACAACATCCCACCCATTTAAACATTTAAATAGAATTGGTCCGTTGGCTGTGCGTTGCGTGTGGGCGGAGCCCGCATTCGGCAAAACACACCAAAGAGATGGAGAGTTTTGTGTGTGTGTGTGTGTGTGTGTGTGTGTGTGTGTGTGTGAGAGAGAGAGACAGTGTTGTGTGTGTATGTGCGTTAATAAAACATGTTTAATAATGGTTTAATGAATAAATATGTTAATAAAATGGTTTAATATGTTAATAAAATGTTTAAATGATTTAATAAATTATTTTCTTTTAACACATATTTCACACAAAATTGGTGTACTTTTAAAATTTTTAAAGGGTTTATGGGGTAGTCTTGGAACGAAGCTCACATTTTACATGTAAAATGCGCCTCTACTTACAAAAACTCCAGGCTACAAAAAAGGCACTAGAATGGATTAATTTTGTAAGTAGAGGGCCGACTGTATATTCAATTGTAGAATTTGAAAACAATATTCGTTCTTGTTTACAACAATCTTTGCGTTCCTACATACTGTATTTACAGACTTGAAGAGTTCAGATGGCAAGATGGCTAAATTTGGCAGTTTATTCCTGAAAGAACATCATATTTCAGGTACATAGCTGTTTAAACAGTTTAGAGGGTGTCATCCAACAAAAACACATGATTTTTTTTTTTGGAAAATATAGTTCTCTGGAATAAAATCTCACTGTGTCCATATACGAATGCTAAAATTCACTTTAAAATGTCCCACTGTAAAAGTAATGATAGTTAAAGATGTTTCATAAAGTCTCTATCAGTTCTCATGCACGGCTAACTGTAGCCAAAACGGGCTTTCTAAAGCCCTATATATGCACTATGCAAGATCTCTGCTTGGCAAGCTGGAACAGGCTAGATTATGACATACACCACAAGCATTAAAGCTCACAGATGCAATTTGAGTCATGAGGAGAAATAAAGAACACCAAGTCATCTGTATACGGCGATGCGTGGATGTGCAACAGGCCAGCCCTGAAATCTCTCTCCCCAGGCTCTCTTGGCCTCAATGAAAGCAATTATCCATCTAATTCACACCAGTTGTAACTGGGGCTCATGTGCACATGTATTCAGATACATGATATTAATATTTCTGACATGCACTACACGATATAAAACAATTCATCAGTGCTCATCCATGTACACACACAAATAAAATTTTGTTCTTGAATGCAGCTGCTACCACTGAGGTGTTGAAATTTCCAGACTAGCAACCTTCCAAACATATAGGATATGATGTACGGCAGCGTTTTGCGCACGTCAGGAGGTCAGCATTCACACCACTTCAAAGACCTGCTTGCTAACATGTTCCGGAGCGAGCAGAAGGCCGCAGAGGTGGTCTAATTACATGTGACGCTTAATAAAGCAACTCCAATCCTCTTGGCAAAAAAAAGACCAAAGTCAAGGGTCTGATACCATCTGCAGTCCGGGCCACAGAGCAAACAGTCACAGGCTTTACAAAAGACAACAGGCTATCTAACCTTTTAACTCCATCACTGATAAAAGGTACGCTACTGTCCAAAGAGCGCAGTAATGCAGAATTGGAATTAATAGTGTAACTTGGAATTTCCAGTTTCCGATTTATGCCCATGTCAGCTTGGAATTCCTACTCTGAAACTTGAGGAAAGGTCCTGAACCTTAAGAGTAGCACATGCATTGACATGGCTGGATGATTTTAACCACTTCAGTAGTTTTAAATAACATTATACCACAACTGATATTAGGTGTACAGGGATCCCTCACTTTCCACGGTTAATTGAAACTGAGATCCCCCTCACGACCACCAAATTCCGCGAAGTAGGATCAACCCCCCACCCCCGACTGACGTATATGTACATGTATGAGAGAGATGAGAGATTTCCTTTCGGCTTTTTCCCTTTATCAGGGGTCTTCACAGCGAATGATTCGCCCATTTGATTTGGCATAGGTTTGTACGTCGGATGCCCTTCCTGACACAACCCTTTAGCGAGGGACAGAAGCACGCTGACGGCTTTGAAGCCTATTCTGTTTACGAAAGTCAGCAATGGTTCTTTTACATGAACCTCTCACCATAGACAGTGAGAGACATGGCCCGCCTTTGATAACCCAGTTAGCTGCACTGGGGTGGACAGTGGCAACCTTGTGGAGAGTGGGATTCGAACTCCCAACCTTAGGATCAGCCATACAGCACCCTATACCACTAGACCACCACTGCCCCCCATATACGTACATGTATATGTGTATATAATATCAATAAATATTATTCAATCTTATAAATGCTTATAATAACAATTAAACATTAAAAAATAATGCATAAGATTTAAATAAAATATAAATACACACACATACATACGTGCGCACGCACACACTCAGATGCGCACCTCACATAAAAATGTAAGTAGTTTTGTAGGGGGGTTTTGGGTTGTTTTGTAGTTTTTGTTTGTTTGTGTTTTTTTTTGTTGTTGTTGTTGTTGCATAATTGGCTTTGTTTTTGTGGCATTTTCCTTAACCTTTTGCTCCTACTCTTCCGAAATTTCCTTAATTTTTTTTAATTCAATAAATATTAAAAAAACAAAACAAAAAAAAACCCACCACGATGCACTGAAGCCGCATGAATTGAAGCACGAAGTAGCGAGAGATCCATGTATATTGTTTATATATAGTACTCGTTCTGAAATGTTATTGTTTATGACATCATTAAAGGCTCCAGTATCAACCGCCTTGCAACAGTAGGCAGTAAAAATGTTCACGTTTGTTCAAGGTTTGGCACGAGGACGTCCTCAGGATGTTTTGCTGTCTTGTTAAAAGTCTCCATTTTCTGTGTTTTAAATGAAGTGTGTGATGCACATTGTAAAATATTTCCATGCTGCCATTCTTTGTGAATGACAGCAGCCTTCTTGAGAAACTGCCTTGTTCTGGGTGCTTTTTGTTTGACTCTTTGTTTTTTAGAGGTTGGAGAAGAAGTGGGCGTGACGGAGGAAGGACAGAGCTGCTTTACTGCAACCATATAAAATTTACCAGGTCCAACAAATTCTTCTTTTTTCCTGATTGTTTCTGCACTCTTCTGTCCTTTCCACATTTCATAGCTTTCTTACTTCCTTTGTCTAACCCTTCATCAAATTTTCTAACCAGAATGTAAAAAAAAATGTAATGGGACAAAAACAGTGAGAAAAAACATACTTGCATGACTACTGCTGTTCTTAAAAGCTCAAAAAAAAAAAAAAAAACAAACAACAACAACAACAAAAACCTACAATATACATCGTCAACCAAGAATTACCAACGTCTACTTCCCATTTCATTCAAAAGGCAGCTCAACCTTGTTAATTCTCGGTTGATGATGTGTGAAAAACAATGACAAATTGTTTAGAATCAGAAACGAGACTGTTCGGACTTCGGTTTTTAAACATCCTGCTTAGTTTTAAGTCATGACTGTTTTCTCCTGATCTGAGCGCAGACCAAATGCTCCAGCTGTAAAGCAGTAAATCTGCAGCATTATAACTCATCTCCTCATCTCACAAGCAGAACAAACTATTTTCATTTCAATAAAAAAAAAAATGCTTCTATAGACATGAAGAATATGTACGTTCCCCTGACTGCAAGCGGCTTTCTGGCGGTCTTTATCGGCACCATATGGGAGAAGCATTAGCATCGACACAAATCACACACCGCTCCAATGCGCCACTCTCTGACCTTGGATGCTCCTCAGATCAGGGATTTAAACATGCTGAGGGGAACGTAAGAGCCCTCTGATGCCCCACTGGGGTCCCGCCCCTCACTTTAATTCCATTTTCTAAACATATTAGTGACAGAGTGGTTGGTTTTTCTATTCATTATAACTCTGATGTGCAACTTGGACTTCACACAGGAGGGAAAACTCTTGCCAAGACAAACCGAGTTGGCTTGCAGCTCCTTTTTTATGCCAGAGTTGTGCTCTTAAATGCTTTTATAAGATATCTGCTAAAACGATGTTATTACAACAACCACACTTTTCTACTCTGGGTCCAAGCAGAGCAGTTTAAGTCTCCGGATCTTTGCCGAGTTTCCCAAAATGGTCAAGCAGGATCAACGCTCTCGCTCGCTCTCTCGGAGTTGAAATGATTTAAACTTTACAATGCTTTTGGGAAGAATGGGGCCAGTGGCGTAGTGGTTAGGGTGCTGGGCTAATGATCAGGAGGTTATGTGTTTGAATCTCAGTTAGACCCCCACTGTGCTAAGACCCCTGGGCAAGGACAAGTGTGCCTCTGTTCACCCAGCAGTATAAATGGGCACCAGTAAACAATACTGGGAAGTAGTGTCCCATTCAGGAGGAGTTGAACGCCTGGTAGCTTAACGCTACGGAAACCAGGAATAAGCCTGATGAGCCGGTAGGCTCAGGTTTGAGAAGCCCAACAGACTAACCTACCTATGCTTTTGGGAAACTTGGTCGTCTCGTTATTACTTTTTCTAGCTATGCAATTATTCTAAATGCTTCAAAACACCCAGTGTATACTGCGGTCATCTCATTGAACCACAAAAAAAAAGACCATTGATGATTCTTTTGTCAGGTGTAAAAATATATAAGAAAGAAAGGTCATTCATTCATTTGACGAGCTGCTCTATCTGACTAGGGTGGTGGGGAGGCTGGAGTCGCAACTGACTCTAGGTGAAGGCAGGTTATACCGCAAACAGCTCACCAGCCCATCAAATGGCGAACATACACAGCTGGGGCAATATAGACCATCCAGCTAGACTACTGTTTATATCTTTGATTTGTGGGATGAAACTAGAATACCCAGAGGAAACCCAAACAAACACAAGGAGAACATACAAACTACACACTGCAATGCCCTCAGTAATCCTGGGACTCAAACTCAGGACCTTTTTGATGTGGTAATTAATAGATCACAATGCTGCCCCAACATAGGTGTGTCATGTGACAGCAAATAAAACCACAATGTTTGCTTAAAAAAAGAGGAAAATTTAAAACCACACTGTCAAAATACAATTAGATTACACAATAATCCGTGGCAAAATGGGCCATTTTTATTAATATAAATCCTCTAATGATTACCAAGTTCTGTACTCAAATTAATTTTTTCAAGTTGAAACATGGATGCAAACCAATACAGGAAACATCCCGCATACAGGAGAATGAAAAACAGAATAACTGTACATTAGAGGGACATTAGGGTTTAGCTTTCCTGATTGAAAGGATTCTGTAAAGGTCAAATGTGAGTCATACTTGTGAGGATTGGAAAATTGTAATAAATAAGAAAAGCTTAGGGGGGAAATGAATAGGAAATGTAATCAGCAGCCATTAAATCTATTCATTCATGAGTCTGCTCTCCAAATTAAAGCTCTGGGAGTTTGGTTTGACTTTCTTTCACTGGCTCGGATACCTCAATCTTTTTTTTTTTTTTTTTTTAAACATTTTAAATATCCAGTATAAACTATGATGGCAGATTTCAGTGTTGATGACTCTATTATAAAGTGTCTTACATATGAGAGCCAATGGAAATGAATGGTGGCTGTATTAGCACTTAAAGGGGCAGTGTGACGGTTCTTTGAAGAAAATAATCTAAACATCAATGGTGTATTCAAACAAGATACGACTGTTCGTATAGATAAAAAAATTGGTTTGTAAAGGATACAAACCATGAATTAATTTCATACATTAAGTTTGTTAGAGGTTTGCAATTGGATATTTGAAAATCGTTCAACCCGATAGGATTCAGCATCTCCATGTTGCAGTCATTCAGGCGACGGATTTGTAGTAAAAATGATGACAAAAATTTAAGTTGCAGTTACTGTGCACTTTTAAAATGTTCAATAGAAGGGGAAAGGTGAACCAAAGCCGAAACATGACTGATGTGCTCTTGGCACACGGTAAGCCCCACCCCCGTGAAAAAAATCCCTTCCATATGCAGACCTCTGGCTTTTGCTTGACCTTATTAACCTACAGCACATCCTTTATCCAAGAACTCGTGGATGTGGAAAACCTGAGCAACAACTATAAACAAGCTCTGCTTACCCTGACGAGTGTCTGCGGCCTGCCTGTTGGTTTGTATGTATAGGTGACTGAGGTGACGATAGAGGGACGTGTTTGTGTATGTTTTTTTAATCGAGGGTTTAAAGCGTCATTAAGGCAAACATGTTTGTGATGGATTGTATTTGCATATACAGTGACACCTCAGCTCACGAACATAATTGGTTCCCAGAAAGTGTGTGTAAGGCGAAAAGTTCGTCTTCCGAACATTTATTTCCCTTAAGAAACCATTAAAATGAGAATAATCCGTTCCCAGGTCCCCATAAAACATAATTTTCTACTAAATAAGCCTTAAAACTACACAAAAATGTACCTTATTTTATGTATAATAAATGTGCTATTGTATTGTAATTAAAGAAATAAACTGTACTGTATAATAAAGTGGTTTTATTTACCTTTGTGATGGTAGTTGATGGCTTGATGGAATGGAGTGGGAGGAGGAGGAGGGAGGGAGGGACTTACTGTTTGGAAGGAGTGTTTGGAAACGCCTACTGTTTGGAAACACGCATAGCCACACACGCACCCTTAATAGCTTCCTTGTTCTTAAGGATGGGAGCAATGGTAGACTTGGCGTACTGGTACTGGGACGCTGAGTCACACAAACGCACACCTCGTTCGTGTTTTTCAATGATCTCCGCCTGTGGTGGGGTCTTTTTCGGTCCCATAATAGCAAAAGTACACTCAATATGGTCCAAAATGTCTATCAAACACAAACCACGTCCGCACTCAAAGAAAGGGGGTGACGAACTGGGACGCCGTGAGCGTGCGTCAGCTTCTCGTGGCCGCCACCGTGGCGCTGTTCGACCGCGTGGTTTGATTCGTCCGCCGAAAACTAGTTCGTCAGCAGAGACTATATGCTCGCGAATTTAATGTTCTTGAGGCGAAAAGTTCGTGAGCTTAAGCGTTCGCCAGCGGAGGTTTTACTGTAATTATATGTTAGAATGGTAGATGGTAGTTGATTCATTCAGCCATTCATTTTCTGAACCACTTAATACTAATTAGGGTTACAGGGAGACTAGTGCCCATCTCAGCCAAGGGCAGGGTACACCCCGGACAGCTCGCCAGACCATTGCAGACTGGTGGAAATGGGTTTTTTTAATCAAGTAAATGTCTTCTTTAAAGACCAAGATTGATTTATTTATTAAATGTTACACCGTGTGAGTGTACATTTTATATACGGGGATCCCTGTCTTTCCACGGTTAATTGGGACCGAGATCCCCCCACGACTGCCGAATTCCGCGAAGTAGGATCACCTCCCGCCTACTGACGTATATATATATATGTGTATATAATATCAATAAATACATATTCGACACTGTAAATGCTTATAATAACAAACATTCCAAAACAATGCATAAGATGTAAATAAAAAATAAAATATAAATACAGACGCAAGCACGCACACACGGATACGCACCTCACTTAAAAATGTAAGTAGTTTTGATGGGGGGTTTTGGGTTGTTGAAGCCGCATGAATTGAAGCACGAAGTAGCGAGTGATCCCTGTGTATATATATACACAGAGAGAGAGAGAGGATTTTCTGAGTCGATACTTCCGTGGGAGAGTGTTCAATACTTTTTGGTAGAGCAAATAACAATAAAAATAAAAGGACAAGACAA
Source organism: Plotosus lineatus (assembly GCA_024760905.1). Taxonomy (NCBI): domain Eukaryota; kingdom Metazoa; phylum Chordata; class Actinopteri; order Siluriformes; family Plotosidae; genus Plotosus; species Plotosus lineatus. The sequence goes on along the minus strand of CM045732.1, from coordinate 22,349,133 downwards.
AGACTTTCTCTTGAAACTCCATTTATCAGTACAGATCTGTTTCGAGGGGTGGTGAAACCATCCTCTCTCTTCAGGTGATTGTAGAAGAATGAGTAATGGAGTTTCAATAGAAAGTCTTTGTCCTGTCCTTTTATTTTTATTATTATATATAATATATATAAATGAACCAAGATGGTTCAATGATCCAATGATGAAAGACGACCCAAACAATGACTTCACAATAATTAGGATTGTGATCATCATAATTCTACAATGGCAACATAAACATGAAAACCCAGGAACTGATAGCCTGTTATTGTATCATGGTAAAGTTTTTGTATCAAAAACCAGAAGCGATGACCTCCATTCAGCCCTAATATACAGTAACTTGAATGTAACGGCCATGAAACATGTACGTACATTAATACGACAGTAATCCATACAGGACAATCCAACCCAATCCAACCCAATACATAAATACTACTGTCTGCTGAACACGACACCTAGCTCTGTCACTCTGCCGTAGATTTAGATTATAATGGATATCCATTAACAACATTAAAGCCAATTTATCTCTAGCCTTCTCATTTTCTCTAAAGCGCCACTGCTGCAATGGTTTTGTTTAAATACGGTATGAACACCATCCTTCCTCAGTCTGTTTTGCTCCAAACACATCGCCAAAGTCTTCACAGCACTGGGACTACAGACGACGGATTCCTCAGTGAAATGACGAGAGGAAAAAGGTAGGAATATGAGTCCAGCTTCCAGTTTTTATCTCCTATAGTTTGCTTTATGTGAATGGCCATTTCTTTTCTTCTGCTCTCTCCACTTAGGTAAGGTAAAGAAGTCCTTTGGCTTTTTACACCTGAGCCATAGTGGCTCATCCGGCCGGTGCTTGTCCCCGGTTTCCATAGCGTGAACCGACTAGGAGTACAACTCCTCCTGGATGGGACGCTAGTCCATCGCAGGTTACCTTGCCAGTATATTTTTACTGGTATCTATTTATACTGCTGGGTGAATGGAGGCACACTTGTGGCTCTCTCTCTGTGTCTACATCCAATCACAAGGAATGGACGTTGATCTCTGAAGCTTGAATGACGCTCATACAGGGATCGTCATGGCTGTGATCACAATGATCTACTGTATGGTTCGCCAGGCCACATACAGACTCACTCACACCTCTGGGCAATTTGGAACAGCCAAGTAACCTACTGTGCATGTTTTTGGACTGTGGGAGGAAGCCAGAGTACCTGGAGGAAACCCACGCAAACACGAGGAGAACATGCAAACTCCACACAGAAACGCCCAGGCCTGGAATCGAACCCAGGCCTTCTTGCTGTAAGGCGGACGTGCTACCCACAGACGTGGTTAAGACCTTGCCCAGGATTTGAACACACAACCTCCCGATCATGAGCGCAGCACCTTAACCACTACGCCACCGGCTCCTCTCTTCTCTGAGAATCTGATAAAAAAAACAAACAAACAAAAAAAAACTTTAACCTGATCCAGTTCCATTAAATGCAGCCTGCAGCAAAACAATAAGACATGATTATAATGATAAAGCGATCGCGAACAGACCTGCTCAAGCATATAAACAAAGATAATCAGAAATAGTCTGCTGCACTGGTGTTTGACCAAAATGAGGTCACACACTGAGAGGTAATGGAAATTGCAGATGAGAAATTCAGGTCCAGCATCAGTCAATAAATGAGTGAGTTTCTAAGAAATGCCAGCAAATAATAATCAAGTTCTTTTGTTCACGTATTTTCTACTTTAGAGCTCTGCAAATTATCATGAATAAAATGTAATTTGCTAATAACATTTAAGACCTGGTCTAGTTTTAAGAGAAAACTAAGGAGTAAAAGTCATGTTAGCATCAAATATGAATAATTGAAAACAATCCAGAGTTGCATAGTGGTGTATAAAAAAAGCACGGAGTGGGGGGTGGGGGGCAGATTTTTTTTTTTTGCCTCCCAAAGTCTCCATAAAGCAGACGAAACCATCGAACCAAAAGACCCCACACACATGTATTTGCTTTCAAATGTCACTTATAAGTGGTATCAACTATTTTTATGGAGAAAAAAAGGTCTCGTGGAGTGTGGGTGGTGTCAGTATCTATTACAGTATTACATTAGAAATAAATTTCCTCAAACATTACCGACAAGGAAAGTGTCAGTGCGGATCATGTGATAGTCTGTGTATGAGGCACAAATCTATTGTAAGACATTGCATAATGCAAATAGGCAAAGCTTGGCAGAAGGCAAAGGAGTTTACAGAGTGAATGTGTACATCAGAAATGTGAGTGCACCACACTGACCTGGATCCCACGCAAAAACCGAGAAAAAGAAGAAAAACCATGTCTCACTAATCGATGAACTTGGACTAGTTTGGGTGGCTTTTGAGATATAGTTGCACAAAGGATTTTTACTGAAACCTGGCAACTCTTGGTAACAACACAACAACACAGATGAGCATCGAATCACAGTCTCGTCTCCAAATGGTTTCCACGTATCAATATATACTAGTCATGTTCTCATTGGTTTTTACTCTTGGACTTCTCTCAGTCTTGTTATTATCTGAGCCGATCTTACCGAGTAGAGCTGTCCTTAGAACACACACACACACACACACACACACACACACACACACACACACTCTCTCTCTCTCTCTCTCTCTCACACACACACACGCATACAAAAATGATTTTGCCCCCTTACGGAGTTTTTTTTTACTTGTTTGCACCGTTGTCACACTTGACTTTTTCAAATCATCAAACAAATTTAAACATTACACAAAGACAACCCAACAAAGATTTTTTTTTTCTTCAAAAAATGCAGTTTTCCTGTTGTGATTTTATGTCAAGAGAAAAATCCTATCCAAACCTACATGAACCTCTGTGAAAAAGTATCTGCCCCCTTGTTAAAAGGTGAGGTAATTGTGATAATCCTATTTTTGCTGAAACTGGGTTCAATTTCATGGCCACACCCAGGTCTGATTGCTGCCAGACATTTTCAATCAGGAGATCAATAACATAAAAATGTCTGACAAGGTGAGGTCGGCCGTATTGAATGCACATCATCATATCACGGTCCAGTGAGCTTCAAGAGCAAACAAGAAAGAAGATTATAGGGATGTCTCAGTCTGGGAAAGGATACAAACTCATTGGTAAATCTTTGGTACTCCAGCAGACCACTGTCAGACCAATTATCCATAAATGGAGATGGCATGGCACGGTGGTGACCCTTCCCAGTAGTGGCCGACCTACCAAAATTACTCCAAGAGCATGGGCGCAGACTAACCGGAGACGTCACAATGGATCCGAAACCCCCTTCTAAACAACTACAAGCCTCACTTGCCTCAGTTAATGTCAATGTTCATGACTCCACCATCAGAAAGACACGAGGCAAAAATGTCATCCTTGGAAGAGTTCCGAGGTGAACGCCACTGTTGACAAAAACAAATATCAAGGCACAGCTCACTTTTGCCAAGAATCATCTTGATCATTCCCAAAGCTTTTGGGAAAATGTCCTCTGGACTGATTTAACTAAAGTTTAAATTTTTGGGAGAAATGCATCCCGTTACATCTGGCACAAAAGCAACACTGCATTTGATAAAAAGAACATTATGCCAACACTGAAACATGGTGGTGGAAGTGTGATGATCTGGGCCTGCTTTGCTGCTTCAGGACCTGAGAGAAGTGTCACAATTGATGGAACCATGAATTCTGCTCGCTACAAAGAAATCCTGGTGAAGAATGTTCAGCCATCAGTTTGAGACCTCAAGCTAAAGCGCACCTGGATTCTGCAGCAAGACAATGATCCGAAGCTCACCAGCAAGTCCACTTCTGAATGGCTAAAAAAGAACAAAAGGAGGGTTTTGGAGTGACCTAGTCAAAGTCCTGACCTGAACCCTATTGAGATGCTGTATTATGATCTTAAAAAGGCTGTTCATGCCCAAAACCCATCCACTCTGGTTGATCTTAAACAATTCTGCAGAGAAGAGTGGGCCAAAATCCCATCACAGTGATGTGAAAGACTCATCGACTCTTATTGGGCTAATCAACCAGCTATTAGGTTTACGGGGGCAATTACTTATTCACACGGGCCCTTGTAGGTTCAGATGTTTTTTCCCCTTAATGAATGCAACTAACACTGAAAACTACATTTCGTGTTTATTTGTGTTTTAATTTTGTATAATACTTAGGTTTGCTTGATCTGAAATGGATGACTGACAGTTTTTTTTTTTTTTAGAAACAATTTACATTTTTTGCTGATGACAAGCCATGTGACTTAATGTAGAAACATTTATATTTGGAAAAAAAAAACACTTATGAGTGTCAAAACTTGTTTCCATTATATTCTTGCCAATTTCAAATCACACATTAAGGAGGTTAATGGAAACCTGGCTACTGATTAAGCAAGCCAGATTAGCAGAAAGTGGTATTAATTATACAGTTTTTCTGCTTTCTTGTTTAGTCTAGATTTAGTCTCTCTCATTTGGACTTGGTGTTGGCTTAGAATCAAACTCCTTACACTTTAGTCGAAACCAATCTTGGTCTTGAACTTGTCAAAAGTGGTCTTGGCCAGAATGGTGTCAGAAAAAGAAGCTGCTACACTATATGAGATGCTGTCGACAGTCTAATTCCAATTATATTAGAACAGCATCAATAAAGTAGACCATCAATAATAACTTATACCACAAGTGTGCACCGTCTCTGCACTGCATTCGATTTGATATTTTATTATTAATATTATTCTGCATCATTTAATCTTTGATCACAAGCCGCTGCCGATTCCTGCTCAATGGTCCACCCGCGTGTCTCCAATTTCACGATCTCACTCATACATGACCACCGACAAAGAGTGAGAAAGAAGTGCGTGTGCTTGTGTATGTGTGTGTATTTATGTGGTTTTGGTTGGCAAGGGAATAAATCACGGAACAGATGGTCATTAAGGATTATTCCGAAGTATATCACTGTGGAGTAAAGCACTCAGGATTTATACACATTACAAATCTGGTTGTTTAACTAGAGTATACAGTCATTTATCCAAATAAGAATATATTCAACTCTGTCGAATAAAATGAGACTCCTGATTGTTTTGATCCGTATTTATGATCCAAAGAGTCAATTTTCCATTCCGATTAATCAAAGCTGGAAAAGGTAATTCATCGAGTCTCATTTGTCAAGTTCTATTTGTATAATATAAGTTACAAGAGGCTTTACAGGTAACAAATTGGCATTCTTGAAAATCTGTGTTGGTTTGAAAAAGGTGTTGGCAAAGGTCCTCAAATTATTTGTGTAATTGTCCTGCTTTACTGCAGAACCCCCATAAAAAAGGTAAGTCTTTTGGGTTTTTACACCCGAGCCTCATGGCTCATCAGGCCGGTGCTTATCCCAGGTTTCGATGGACACTAGTCCATTGCAGGTTACCTTCCCAGTATATTTTACTGGTACCCATTTATACTGCTGGGTGAACAGAGGCACACTTCTGGTTGAGACCTTGCCCAGGGGTCTTAGCACAGTGAGGGTCTCAGTGGGATTTGAACTCACAACCTCCCGATCATGAGTGCAGTACCCTAACCACTACGCCACCGGCCCCACAAGAACCCCCATAAACACACACAGAATTATAGAGAAAAGTGTTTATCATCATTTACATTAAAAAACTGAATATATATATATATATATTTTTTTTTTTTTTTTTTAAACACACACACACACACACACACACACACACACACACACACACACAAGGACTCCTCGCTACTTCAATTCATATGGCTTCATGCATCGCAGGTTTTTTTTTAAAAATATTCATCGAATTAAAAAAAGGAAATTAAGGAAAAATAGTGGGAAAAGTTAAGGAAAATACCACAAAAACAAGGACAATTATGCAAAAAAAACAAAACAAAAACAAAACCTTCAACAAACAAAACAAAAAACAACCCAAAACCTCCGATCAAAACTAGTTACATTTTTGTGAGGTACGCATCTGAATGTGTGCAGGTGCATCTGCGTCTGCATGTGTGTGTATTTATATTTTATTTACATCTTATGAATTATTTTTGAATGTTTGTTATTATAAGCATTTATAGCATTGAATAATTATTTATTGGTTTTATATACACATATACATGTATATATACATCAGGCGGTGGTTGGGGGGGTGATCCTAATTCGGTGGTCACGTTGGGATCTCGGTCCCAATTAACCGCGGAAAGTGAGGGATCACTGTATATGTATGTATGTATGTACGCGTATATAACAAAAATAAAAGGACAGGACAAAGACTTTCTATTGAAACTCCATTTATCACTACAGATCTGTTTCGAGGGGTGGTGAAACCATCCTCTCTCTTCAGGTGATTATAGAAGAATGATCATCATGATCAATGATCATTCATCTATAATCACCTGAAGAGAGAGGATGGTTTCACCACCCCTCGAAACAGATCTGTAGTGATAAATGGAGTTTCAATAGAAAGTCTTTGTCCTGTCCTTTTATTTTTGTTATTTGCTCTACCAAAAAGTATTGAGCACTCTCCTACGGAAGGATCTACTCAGAAAATCCTATATATATATATATATATATATATATATATATAAAAAATGTGTGCGTGTATGTATGTGTGTGTATATATATATATATATATACATACATATACATATATATATACATATGCATACATATACATATATATATATATATACACACACATACACACATTATATATATATATATATATATATATATATATATATATATACACACATATACACACATACATACATATACATATATATATACATATGCATACATATACATATATATATGTATTCATATAAAGGTATGTTTAAACCTTGTATAAGTAACCTATACGAGTTTGTCCTGTATACAATCTCTCTCTCTCTCTAAATAATCATCTGTACATTATCAATATCATTATGTCCAGTGTTTAAACTCCTGGTTCCTCTCAAGCACAGCACAGCGAATCTCATCAGATTTACAGGGAGTTTCAATCTTATCCAGTTCATTATAATACCGGAGTCAATTTGCTTCTTCTTTGAAAGTTTTGGCACGAGTTCAGAAATGAATCGTTCTGCTTCTCTTCCTGGACCTCCACATGGTGTAAAGCAGGTGTCAGCCACGCCCCTCTGCCGGAGCCTAGTATTAAGTATACCTCAGGATAATGTTTAATCGTATTTCATACTTTTATTTATGATATATCTTTCTGTAGATTTTATTCCATTTCTATTTCAACTTGTTCTTCAATTTCATTTCACTTACACATTCGACCTCGGACAGCCCTGTTAGTATCTCCGGATGTTTGTAAAACAAATATTCGTAAGTTGGGGAGTGTCTGTATGCATAGACATATACATATCATTAAATGATGGATTTAGGGCCCTACAATGGCCTGGCGAGCTGTTCAGGGTGTACCCTGCCCTCGCCCAGAGTCGGCAGAGATGGCCACCAGCCTACCTACAGGTCTAATTCAGATTAAGTGGCCTTGAAAATGAATGAATAATAGATTTGAAAGAAAACAATTGAAAAATTGTGAAATGATTCAACAATAACCCTCCAGCATCAGATTACTCAGAAGTCGTAGGGTCAGGCTAGTCAAAATCATCAAGAGGATAATTTAAGCCTAAAGTGTTTAATGGGGGTTGTATTATAATATATAATATGTATTCCAGTGATCCCGCGCTACTTCGTACTTCAGTTTCTGTGGTTTCATGCATCGCGGGTTTTTCCAAAATATTCATCGAAAAATAAAAAATATAAGGAAATTAACGAAAAATAGGATGAAAGTTAAGAAAATGCTGCAAAACAAGGCCAATTGTGCGAAAAAAAAAAAAAAAATCCCAAACAAACAACAACCCAACATAACTACTTACATTTTTATGTGAGGTGCGCGTCTGAGTGTGTATTTATATTTTATTTACATCTTATGCATTATTTTTTAATGTTTAATTGTTATTATAAGCATTTATAGCGTGGAATATGTATTTATTGATATTATATACATGTACATATATGTCAGTCAGGGGGTCGATCCTACTTCGTGGAAATCGGCGGTAGAGGGGGTCCCCATTAACCACAGAAAGTGAGGGATCCCTGCATGTATTGTCATAGAAATATCCCGTAAATGCCACAACACCAGTCAACATCTGAAATTCCCTTACCATATCTTTAAAACATATTTATCTTATAATAGCTTGGAATTCCTGGTAATGAATCATTTTATGTTAAAATATATCATAAATTGTTAGATCTAAAAATACAACTTTCTGTTTTTGTTTTTTTTTGCTGGATGGTAGCCAATTAAAACAAGATAATATTTTGTTATAAGCAGCACATTGGTGTAGTGGTTAGCAGCTCACAGCAAGTCCTGGGTGGGTTTCTGTGTAGAGTTTGCATGTTCTCCTGTGCTTGAAATGGTTTCATTTGGGTACTCCGGTTTCGTCTAACAGTACAAATACTTGCACAATAGGATAATTGGCTGTTCAATTGCTCCAAGGTCAGTGCTTCTCAAATAGTGGGGCGCGCCAGTATGATGCTGGGTAGCGGGAAGGGGGGGGGGGTGATGCCAGAGGGAGCGCATATGACCCCGGGGAACATGCTTTTCTGGAATTGTGTACATGAGACAGAGAGATTTCCTTTCGGCTTTTCCCCTTTTTCAGGGGTCGCCACAGCGAATGATTCATTTGATTTGGCAGAGGTTTTTATGTCGGATGCCCTTCCTGACACAACCCTTTTAGCAAGGGACAGAAACACACTGACGGCTTTGCAGCCTACACTTTACAAAAGTCAGGAATAGTCTTTTACTTGCCTCTCACCATAGACAGTGACAGACATGGCCATCCTTTGATAACCCAAGTGAGGTGCACACTGGGTGGGACAGTGACAACCCTGTGGAGAGTGAGACTCAAACCCCCAACCTTATACCCCCATTTCACTGGAGCGCGGAATGCAATGATCGTGGCGGAAAGTCGCGGAACACACTCTACGGAGGAGCTTTGGCATTTTTACACAAAGAAAATGGGTCAAAAACCTATGGAAAATTGGACCTTCGGAACACCCTCGGAACGTTCACGGAATGTGCGGAAAAGACACGGAAAGACCGCGGTACAATGTCAGAATACATGCGTAAAAGCGCTCGGATTACCTTCAGAACTAGTGCGGATTGCAAAGGAAGACCTTTGGATAATTCACGGAACATTCACAGAAAGCACGGAACACTCGCCGAACGACTACGGCACTACTCCATTTTACAAGGAAACGCTACGGAATGACTTATGGTTGAAGCTGCTGTCTGTCTTCACAACATCATGAGGATGAGATACACTGTCACCCAGGATGCAGTTTTGGACCTAGAAGACAACGAACACAACATTATTCCAGGACAGTGGCGTGAAACTGCGAATATACATGACCTGGAACATGTGGTGGCTCCCAACAGAGACACTGTGGAGGCCAAGAGACAGAGAGACTACCTGAAGCTCTACTTCAACAGTAAAGTTGGAAAAGTGTCTTGGCAGCTGTATGCCAACAGCCAGAAGACGGTGTGACAATGAACAATGGGTTCCTTTTTTTAATTGAACTTCCATGTTATATGCTGGTTTCTGTTGTTGTTAAGATAATTGTGTGCTGTTATTGACTCTTGTTTGTATTAATATCTTTTTAAATTTTTAATATCAATATGTCAATGTCTGTCTTCCTTTCGGCTTTTTCCCTTTTACTCGGTATTCGCCACGGCGAATCATCTGATTCGCACGTTTGATTTGGCAGAGGTTTTTACGTCGGGTGCCCTTCCTGTCACAACCCTTTTTAGCAAGGGACAGAAACACGCTGACGACTTTGCAGCTACTCTTTACGAAAGTCAGCAATGGTTCTTTTACATGCCTCACACCATAGACAGTGACCCCCAGTGCGGCTAACTGGGTTATCAAAGGCGGGCCATGTCTCTCACTGTCTATGGTGAGAGGCATGTAAAAGAACCATTGCTGACTTTCGTAAAGAGTAGCTGCAAAGTCGTCAGCGTGTTTCTGTCCCTTGCACAAAAGGGTTGTGACAGGAAGCGCATCCGACGTAAAAACCTCTGCCAAATCAAATGTGCAAATCAGATGATTCGCTGTGGCGACTCCTGAGTAAAAGGGAAAAAGCCGAAAGGAAGACAGACAGACACCATAGACAGTGAGAGACATGGCCCGCCTTTGATAACCCAGTTAGCTGCACTGCGGGGGACAGTGACAACCTTGTGGAGAGTGGGACTCGAACCCCCAACCTTTGGATCAGCAATCCAGCACCCTAAACCACGACACCACCACTGCCCCAATATCAATGTTTATGATTTACAACATGCTTATAACTTGTAATAAATTTAAAATGTTTCATATGTTTATAATTTACAAGATGGTTATAAGTATTATATGTTTATAATTTGCAACAAATTTAAAATTTAACATGTTTGTAATGTACAATATGTTTAGAATTTACGAGATGTTTATTAAAGTACTATATGTTTATATTTTACAATATGTTTTTAATGCACAATAAATTTACAATATAACATATGTTTGTAATTTACCATATGTTTATAATGTGTGATATGTGTATAATTTACAATAAATTTAACAAGTTAATATGTTTAATATCAATAATGTCAATACGTTCCTTTTATTTGCACCTCAATAAATCATTCCAGACTAAAAACCATGCACGCAAGTCAAAATCACAGTGATTATAACTTCAGAACTTTATTATATGAACAGGAAAGCAGAAAAAATAAAGTGAATGGACTGGAATAATTTAATATTTATAGTGGAAGTGACTTTCGTGAGTGTTCCGCAAGTCTTCCATGTTATCCGCAACCATTCCGCAAACCTTCCGTGGGGATCCGTAGATGAACGCAAATGTTCCGTGGCCACTTTTGACCACCCAGAAGGGAGGGGAAGACTCGCGGAATGATCAAGGAACACTGGCAGAATAAAAGGAATGATCACGGAACGTTTGAGGAAATGATGAAACGTTTATGGAAGGATCACGGTACCAAAGGGAACGCTGTCGGAAGATTTTTCAGTGAACGTGCTTTTGAACATGTTTTGAACTGCCGGAAGCGGAGGAATACATTCGGAAGGACATGGAAGATGACGGAACGACTGAGGAACGTTGGAGGATGACGACATTTTTGCTTCCGCAAGTCTGCCGCGCTCCAGTGAAATGAGGGGTATTAGGATCAGCGATCCAGCGCCGTATACCACTAGACCACCACTGCGCCCTGGAATTGTGGACAAGAATTAAATGTAATTCCACCTGAACTCCACTAATTGGCAGTGGCGTTCTCATTGTCATGCTATAGTGTAGCGGTTTTTCGCACAAGCAAATGATAATGCTATGATGAAGTGTAGTAAACAACCCCACAAGAAACAACACGGAAAAAAAACCAGGAACAAAAAGAAAGGTGGAGAGAGACGGAGATATTAAGACATAAATAAGTTAAATGAGTTTAATTAAGGATGTACTTTTTTTTAAATTTCAGGAACATTTGTGCACTTTAACTCTTTTCTATTATAGATTAAAAAACAAATTTTAATAAAGTTTTTCTTTATTGTAAGTTGAACTATATTTGTTTCTTTTTTGTTTTATACGTAACTAAAATATACATGCAGAGGTGTACTAATAATTTTATAGACAAATAAATACTATTTATAATCGCTCGTGGGGTGGTGGTGAGGGGGGCGTGAAATGTTTTTTTCTTCCTGGGGGGGGGCACCAGAGAGAATAATTGAGACTGCCCTTGGTGTAAATATTTATTTTTGTACATGCCAGGCTTTTACCATTTATTTGCCATTATAGCTCCATTACTGTGAGTTTTTTATTTTATGAAAAGTTTTGGGTATCACTAAAAATAAACCGGATGTCATATGTGAATATTAATATCCAGCTGAATGAAAAACATTAATCCATGCACATGATTATAAAGAAAAATTAGCGTTATTAAAGTCAAAGCGAATTTATTTACGATTAAATTTATAGTGCTGATCATTTGCTTCATTGTTCCTGATGATGCGACACATTTCAGCTCATTAGGTGTGTGACATCACTCATGGGATATAAATTAATAACGTACCTGAGTAAGACAGGCGGTAGTAGCTAAGGCAATGGGTTGCTGATACGAAGGTCAGCGGTTCAATCCCCACTATCACCACTGTTGGGCCCTTGAGGAAGGCCCTTAACCCCCAGTTGTAAAAAAAGTGATAACTGTAAGTTGATCTGGATAAGAGCGTCTGCCAAATGCTGTGAATGCAAATCTAGCCGTAAATGTAAGATCTGCGGCATCAGCGTCATGGAGATCCCAAATATTTTGGCTAAACCATGACATCTCAAGCAAAGCAGAAATTTGCAGACGAGGCTGATTTAGTTTTATTTTCACCCACAAAGTGTTCAAGTGTCCAGGAATGTGTGCATGTGTGTATATGTTTGTGTGTGTGGGTGCACAGAAGTGTTTTCCGCTTTACACTCTCAAGTCTTTCATCATTAATCATGCTGGACAGCTGATCGCCCACGGGCCAAAGCGTGCATTAGCTCCCCATAGCTAACTTAATAAGCTAGGGCGCAACTCAGAGTTTCTCACGATGTGTGCCAACCACAAACCCCGAATGCTGATCAAAACCGAATGTTGCTTGAAATCGAGCATCTTAGGTCATGCTGGAACTGAAGAATTACCAAATTACCAAATTATTTAACTTAGTTTTCCTACATGATACAACATGCTACAACCACATGGTTCATAATCCTGTGTTTTGCACTCGTTACTTTTTGATTACTAGCTATTAGCTACTCGCTGAGGTTATTTATTACTGCAACACCACTAATGACACTTCAAGACAAAAAGAGTATTGTGCATTAGACCGACCATCTTGGCTTGTGTTGCTTTATTTATTTGTACTAATTTGAGTCGAAGAATTGTTTACTTTCATACTGATACACCAATGCTACACTATATACACTAAACTACATTTTTAATAAGCATACTAAATACTGAAGATCCTACAATTATAAATGTGTTTCCACTGGCAACAACTGATGCAGTGAGTAGCTTCTCCTTTTTTAAACAATGATGGTAGTTGTATCCCGTGGTCTTTGGTTTCAGAAGGGTCAACTTATTGAGTAAGAAAATGAAACGCCGCGGCTTGATAAAATGACTGAAATTAGGTTAGGAAATGGCCAACAATCTGGAACAGCAGCATTGGCCCTTCAACTTTAAACAAAAAATGAACACAAAAAAAATCTTGACTGGCAACGCTGTAAACGCTTGAAGTCAAACCCCAAAAATTGGACGGTTGATTTTGTGGCTAGTGAAAGTAAGCACAAGAACTTAGAGGTTTGGCATTAAACAGCTGCATGTTTAGAATAATTTTTTTTTTTTTTCACTGAAAACAATCAAAATAAAAAAAAAAAAAAAGTTTTCTATAAAGCATAAATATCAGACTCTGGAGATAGACATTTAAAAAAAAAGTACAGTAGGCCCCGGTCTTTCGCGATGGTTCAATTCCGGCCCTTCCCGCAGATCATGAGAATCCGTGAATTATTGACACGGTTTTAAAACCCTATGTATGATATTACATGCGCTAAACTATGCTTCATAAACACACTATATCCAGTCTTCCTCATTAATACCGTAATAATGCAGTAAGGTAAAGGGAAAGTCTGTTGGGTTTTTACACCCGAGCCCAGTGGCTCATCAGGCCGGTGCTAATCCGCGGTTTCTGTAGCGTGAAGCGACCAGGAGTTCAACCATCCCAGGTTACCTTCCCAGTACAGTATATTATACCGGTATCCATTTATACTGCTGGGTGAACAGCGGCACACTTGTGGTTAAGACCTTGCCCAGGGGCACAGTGAGGGCACAGTGAGGGCTTAACTGGGATTTGAACACACAACCTCCTGATCATGAGTGCGGCACCCTAACCACTACGCAACCGGCTCAACGTAATAATGCAGCAAAATGGAGTAATGAATAAGTAAAAACTTTTTAATTATTTTGTACTGTGATCATGTTTATGAATAAATAAAGCACTTAGGCTCCTTACCAGAAGCTAGAGAAGATGCAGGCGTTTGAGTGACATCATAGAGATTAAATAATCATTAAAAACACGAAAAAAAATGTAATTTGCAATTCAGGCAATCACATTGATAACTTGTGCGTGAAGGAGAAAAAAAGAGATGTACACATCATCTGCAACCAATCAGCAGGAAGGAGAAACAAAAGCTCTCAGCCACTGGTTAAATTTGAGTTACGTGCCAGTTACTTCTGGGTTTAATCGCCAATCTGCGAGTATGCGGGGGCGCGAGCGCTGAACTGCGAATGTTCAAGGGCGTACTGTAATATGATCTGATAGGTCCAGATTTCTCCTATTCCAGAATGAGGGATTTGTATTTGAAGAAAGAATTACATGAAATGATATCCCACCATGCAGAGTAGCCATTGTGCCCCCTCAGGAGGCAATGCGATAATCTGGAGTTGCTTCAAATAGTCAAGTCAAGGCTCAGTAACATAACATTGTGGCTTTATAATGAAGTCAGTTGAGGACTTGAATGTACTGAATGACCAAAGGAGGTTTTATTTTTATTTACCTAGATCACAGAGATGAAACAAAAACCGATTCAGGGAGTATGAGGAATCATTTTCACACCGAGTCCTGACCAGAACCCATTTGAAAATATTTGGGACATTCCAGAGAAGACTTTACGGACTAGCTCGACTCCCGTCATCAGTAAAGATCTTGTTGCAAACGGAATGCAGTTCTGGATGGAAATAAAAAATGCTGATGTTGTAATAACCAGTTGTAATTGTATTCCTATCGCTCCTTTGGGTCTATGCCACTTTGTTTCTATGATATAAAAAATTTCAATTTTAACATGGGAAATATCGGTCTCCAAAAATCTGTGACCTTGCTCTGACATTCAGCTTTAAAACTGACATTCCAAAAATCAATGTTTGGGACCCTGGTAGGGGAATATCTCTAGCAGCACGCTTGGCGTAGTGGTTAGCACGTCCACCTCAGAGCAAGAAGGCCCAGGTTCGATTCCAGGCCTGGGCGATTCTGTGTGGAGTTTGCATGTAATCCCTGCGCTTGGGTGAGTTTCCTCCGGGTACTCCGGTTTCCTCCATCAGTCCAAAAACATGCACAGTAGGTTAAATGGCTGTTCCAAATTGCCTGTAGGTGTGAGCGAGTCCGTATGTGGCCTGGCGAACCATACAGAAACCACGACAATCCCTTTACTATACATGAGCATCATTCAAGCTTCAGGGATCGACGTCCATTCCGTGTGATTGGATGTAGACACAGAGCGGTAGACAGATCTCTAGCAAGTTCATTAAAAATCTATACATGGGTGTGGTCAAGATCTCCACACACAAAAATAAATGCTGACGGTTACAATACCTCCACCGGTTTTGCGGTGGTGGAAGTAAACATCATAATGTAGATACAGTGATAACTATAGCATGTTGGATTTGTCAGCAAAATGTAGATTCAGGAAAAGTAAAGAAACAAAGTTGAGACACTGACAGATAAAAATGTGTGGCATGACAATGAAGTGTCACGCTTTCAGATGTTCTCAAGCCGTATGGTGAACAGATTCACAGGCTGAAACCCACACACACACACACACACCATCATGCCATACCTCAAGATGAAGCATGCTCATAAAGCAATATTTGTTCTCATTCCCTCTCTCTCACTTACACACACACACACACACACACACACACACACACACAGAGTAATCCATATGACGCAAGAGGAGCGACAGATGGAGTTATACTATGCTAGAGAGTAAGATGTTGTGCATGTTGTCCCTATACACCTTCTTTGAATATTTATCATATGAATCTACCTTCAACTTTGATAACACCATTGGCTACACTTTCGATAACACACACACACACACACACACACACACGAGGTGCTCCATGTTGCCTGGATACCGTTATTTATTTGGTTTAATTACAGATAGGACATGAGCAGATGCAGCAGTCAGACTGCAGGACGCCGGCGTTGCTTTCACCCAGAAACCAAATGTGTTAGAAGAGGGAACAGCTTTAAAGAGACTGATGAGTCTCCAGAATGATCACGGGCCTCTTCTCTGAAAGTGCCTCGAATTAACAGCTCATCCCTCACACTTCCCACACGCTTCCCATTCTCAAAACTCATCTGTCTTCCCAAGCTTATTCTCTACAAGTCATAGTTTTATTTTGTCTCAAAAACTGCCTGTGGGGTGCTTGTGTCTCCATTCAACTGTGGTTTTCTTACTATGTCCTTATATTGCACTTGATAATTATGTAACGTAATAATAATAATAATAATAATGTACTCCTGGATTTTTTTATTTATTTTAAAGTCACATGAAGCACTCAAATTAAATTAGAACAATGAAACATAGACAACACTTAAAAGAATGACTGTTTCTTCAGATTCAGCTATTTGGAGTCATGTGATGTAATCACTAGACCAACTACTAATTAAACTTGCACAGTAACAAGCAATACAGAAAGGTTTATTATAAAGATTATTATACGTCCCATTGGATGGCGTGATCTGATTAGTCGTTCGATCTTGGGATTGAATCAAAAAGATGAAACCCTCAAGTTTGTCATGGTAACTTGGAGCAGGCAGTGGCTTCATTATGACGATATGAAAAATAAAAATAAAAATAAATATCTGTTCAGTCACACTGATGCAGAGAGAACTTTTCTGATGTTTCCATGTAGTATATATAACTCTACTCTGAATGAGCTTAAAAACATGCAGTTAGCTACACAACATTTATGGTTGTAGAGTTCACTTGACCTTCCTTCGTAATGGTTGAAATACATTTTTTGTTTGATTTTCTTTTTGTTTTCGAATAAAGTTGTGAATGCGCTTAAAAAGATGTTAGCGCCGCACCACGCACCACTTAGATGTTCTAGTGAAGCACAAAGAGCTCACCTGCAAACAGCAACATCTGCCTCGCCTTCTGTGAATTATCATTAATTATCATAAAACACAATAATTTTTCATTTCAAAAAGTTAGAACATCCATCTTCCAGAAGAAAGGTCCTGGGTTCGATTCCTGGGCTCGGGTGTTTCGGTGTGGCATTTACATGTTCTCTTTGTGAACTCTGTGCATTTCAGTTTTCTCCCATAGTCTAAAAACATGCTCATTATGCTGACTGTTTCAAGCTGCCTCTGTGTGTGTGTGTGTGTGTGTGTGTGTGTGTGTGTGTGTGTGTGGTGATCTGACATGCTGTTCAGGCTCTACCACACTAACCCAGTGTTGGTTGAGATGGGCATCATTCTCCAAGTGACTCGGGTAACCTTACTTGGTTCAAACCAATGTTGGTGTGTAGTATGTATTTTAATTTCATTCACGTGAAGACAGCCCCATTTTCTGTTCATTTCTGTAGACGCTTAATCCTAATTAGGGTCGTGGGGAGGCTGGCATCCATCCCAGCTGACTCTGGGCGAGGGCAGAGTACACCCTTGACAGCTCGCCAGGCCATCGAAGGGCAGAAGCATGCTAACGGCTATGCAGCTACTCTTGTCGAAAGTCAGCAATGGTTCTTTCACATGAACCTCTCACCATAGACAGGGAGAGACATGGCCGGCCTTTGATAACCCAGTTAACTGCACTGGGGTGGACAATGACAACCTGTGGTGAGCGGGGCTTGAACCCCCAACCTTAGGATCAGTGATCCAGCACCTTTACCGCCAGGCCACCACTGCCCTTCAGCCCCATTTTTTTCTTGGTTAAAATGTTGATGATGATGATTATTACTATTATTCAGGATTGGCCAACATACATGTGATGATAAATATAAAAGATGCCAACCAATAAATTCTTAAACATTGAAATTTACTGCCAATAATTTCACGAGATAACTACAGGCTAGAAAACAGACGAGAGTTAATATTTCAAACAACCAGCAGGTTAACATGGACTTTAACTGCATCTCATCTAATATTCTTATCAAAAAAATAAAAATTCTACCAATATGCAAATTGGACACAACCCTCTCCCCCAAGTTAAATCTTACTGGATTTTCTATTTTGTGATGTCATAACACATCCAAGCGAGACTTTCATCACTGCTTAAACACAGCTGTGACCATTTGCGCATCTAAATAAACTTTTGCCAAAATCTATTATCCCACATCTGTAATCCCACAGCTTAAAATAAAGTCATTCCCATGCAGGAGATGTCACACCCAGTCAAAAGTCTTCACAAACCCAGGGACCTTTGCGACAATCTTGGGGGAGTAAAAAAAAAAAAAAAAAAACCTTCAGAAACACATTATTAGGCAAACAAACAGCACTCTGCCCTGATCAGACACAGATGCTGCAACAGCTTTAATCAGCCTCATAAAACTGGATAAGAACTATAAAACAACTCGAAGATGAAGTCATCGCCATTCTTCATAGCATACAGCATTACATGACATCACTTTCATTGTGTCCCTGTCTTTAATCCACACTCAATTTCAGCACTCGGTGATCACAATTGTGTGAACCTACTCTACCCCAAGTCAGCAGTTTTTTTTTTTACCCTCGACAAACGTTGCCTGCCCATGAGTGTACTTGTCGGACGTAGCCCATGTGAGTAGTTAGCCCTCCTAAAACCATTATCTACTAATTCGAGGCAGGTCAGCGAGTCTGCGAAACGTACTGCGGAAAAGGCATTAAGAGGATAAAAGAGATTAATCCACATGAAAGCTGATGGGCGTAAACAAACAAAAAAAAACTGATACGAAAACAAACAGACAAATCCCAAAGGGCACACAAGAAAATTGCTGGATGAGCACAAAGAGGCTTTTGATCTTCACCATGAAATGAGTACGCATCACTACTATAGTGCACACCCACCCACAGACACCCTCAATTAGGGAGTGAGTGTATGTGCGCGCGCATGTGTGTGTGTGCGCTGAGTATAGTTTAAACCAGAGGCTCTCAGAGACCGAGTCAGAGACGGTTGATGACTTGAGGAAATGAGCTGGAGACTTGCTCATTAGAGAAGGTGTGTCCACTGAAGTCAAAGAAAAACAAATAATCTTGCTAATCTGAGCTATTTGATAAATTTATGTATTGACACCACAATAAAAAGTAATCTGAACAGTTTGGAGAGCAATGGTAAGGTGCTGGATTACTTATCCCAAGGTCGTGGGTTCAAGCCCCACTGTCAACAGTTGTCCCTGTTTTCCCCTCAGTGCAGCTAACTGGGTTATCCAAGGCCGGCAATTGTCTCTCACTGTCTATGCTGTGAGGCTGCAAAAGAACCATTGCTGACTTTCGTCAAGTGTAGGCTGCATAGCCGTCAACGTGTTTCTGCCCTGCGCTGGCCTGGTGAGCTTATTCTGCCTTCAACCAGAGTTGGCTGAGATGGGCACCAGCCTCGCTATGACCTTAATCAGGATTTGTCTTAAAATTCAACAGTGGAATTTCAAACTGTGTCAGTGTGTGGAAAAATTAAGCATGTCTCAAAGAATACTTGCCTCACAATAAACATTTCACCCTCTTTATTCCACTGAGAACTTTACTTTTACCTGAAAAAAAAATCCCAAGAAAAAAAAGAAAAGAAAAGAAGGGGCGTAGTGATTAGCACTTCCGCCTAACAGCAAGAAAGTCTCAAGTTTGTTTCCTTTGCTTGGGCGTTTCTGTGCTGTACGTTCTCCCCATGCTTGCGTGGGTTTCCTCCCACAGTCTAAAAAACATGCACAGTAGGCTGTTCCGAATAGTCTCTTGACGTGAAGGAGTGTGTGAATGGTTGTATGTATGTTGGCCCTGGTATAGCCTGGTGAGTTGCTAGGGGTCTACCTTGCCCTCACCAAAGTTGGCTGAGATAGGTGCCAATCTCCCCTCGACACTAATTAGGATTAAGTAGCTTGTAAAATGAATGAATGAAAGGAAAAAGCATTGCCAATCACGTCTTCAAGAAAGAATATTAACACACGTAATTTTTCTGAGAAGAAAGCAAGTACCGGTACACACAATGGGTGCTGGAGCCAGTATCGGCCCCTTTAGCACAAACTTTCTGCAGGTTCATTCATCTCAGTTCATTTTCTGTAACCTCTTAATCCTACTTAGGGTCACGGGGAGCCCGGCGCCCATCCCAGCCGACTCCAGACAAGTGCAGAGTACACCCTGGACAGCTTGCCAGGCCATCGCAGGGCAGAAACACGCTGACGGCCATGCAGCTACTCTAGTCGAAAGTCAGCAATGGTTCTTTTACATGAACCTTTCACCATAGACAGTGTGAGACATGGCCGGCCTTTGATAACCCAGTTAGCTGCACTGGGGGGACGGTGACAATCTTGTGGAGAGTGGGACTCGAACCCCCAACCTTAGGATCAGCGATCCAGCACCCTTTACCACCAGGCCGCCACTGCCCTACTTCCTGTAAGTGTTTTGCGTTAATGTCTACCAGTCCTAGATATCAGCTTGCTGAAATTTTAACCACTCTTCCTTCACGTGCATGATGTTTCAAGCTTTTCTTGCATGTGCTGACTTTTACAAATCTCCCTCAACATTGACATGGTTTGAAATCTGGACTCTGAAACTTGTCATATTTCTTTTTGCACTGTTCCTTCGGTGGATTTTGAGGTATATTTATGATCATTATCCTGTTGAAAGGTCCACCTCTGATTCGACTTCAGATTTCCAACAGATGGTCTCATATTATCTTTAAGTGCTCTTTGATATGATGCCGAAACCCAAGTTGAATCAGTGACTGCAAAATGTCTGTTTCCTGAAGAAGTGAGGTAACCCAAAACCACAACTGTCCACCATCGTGCCTTATAGACAGCATAAGATTCTTCACCATAACTATGCTTCACAGACAGCATGAGTTTCTTCTACATCACCATACTTCACAGTTTGTATGAGGTTCATCACCATGCTTCACGGTTGTTATAAGCTTCTGCTGTTCAGGTTTATAGTGTGACCATCATTAACAACTCGGTCTTTGCCTGGTCTGGTCACACTAATCCAAAATTCCTGGTCTCTACCTCTATGTTCACAAGTAAAGTATAGTCTTGTTCTAATGTTTTTTTTTTGGATAACAGATTTTTCTTGCATGCTTCCCAGGCAGCTCAAATTTGTCCGATCTCTCTCCGTTAACGAATGCACTTGCACAATAACAGTTGCGAAACTTACCTTAAGACCCTGTGATGAAATTTTGGGGTTCTTGCAGAGTTCTTTAAGCATCAAAACAGTCTGGTCTCAGGCTAAATTTGCTGTGCTGTCAGTCCTGGACAGAACTGACAGTTGTTTGAAATCTACACCACTTGTAGACAATTTTCCAGACAGTGGAATTTTTTACTCCGAATAAGTCAGAGTCCTTTTTTTAATCACATGCCAAACTCAGACATCTGCAACCTTTTTCTGCACGTCTTAGAGAACTGTTTTGGTCCTCATCACAATGAAACCATACATTTCAAGAGCAAAGAGAGATTTCAAGTTTAGATAATACTTCCATTTCACTGGATTACGGCATGCAAGGATCATAGCGGAAAGGCGTGGAACGTAGTCTACGGAAGAGCTTCGGCATTTTTACATGGAAAATGGGTGCAAATCCTACGGAAAAGTGGAAATTCTTACACTCTCGGAACATTCACTGAATGTGCGGAACAGGTACGGCAAAGTACGCCAAAGTGACCCGACGGAACACTCACAGAATTTTTTTCAAAAGCACGTTCATGGAATATTTTGGCCTGCCTGCCGCAAGCATACGGAAGTGGAGGAAGACTTGAGGAATAACTATGGAATCACACGGAATGACATGGAAGATGAGGGAATAATTGCGGAACGTTTACGGATGACAACATTTTTGCTTCCGTAATTCTGTCATGCTCCAGTGAAATGGGAGTATAAGACAAGTTCCAACAACAGCAGGGGGTGTCAAACTCGTGCCACAAAGGGCCATGTGGCTGCAGGTTTTGTTTCAACCAAGCAGCAGCACACCTGACTTGGCTCATTTAATCAAGTGATTTGAGTCTTCAGGCAGTTGATTGGTTAGCCTCTGTACAGAGCACACAGATTGACCAATCATCTCCTTGTTTAAGTATAGGTTAGTGTAAACATAATATTGAATTCTCTTTGTGTACAAATTCATAGTAATTTCTTCTATTTTAATATTTCTTTTGCGTGATTATGTGAAAAACTTAGATGCCATCAAGAACAACAGAATGATGTCATGAAGGCCCTAGTTAACAGGAGGAATGTTCTAGACTTTTCTATATTACTAGTTTCCCTCTGCATAGGAAATGATTGTACTGTATTTTCCGGACTATAAGTCTCACTTTTTTTCATACTTTGGCTGAAGGTGCAACTAATACTCACTTATATGTGAAATTATTACATATAATTCTGTTCGTCATCATAAACATAATTTCCCATGTTTGACATTATTACACTCGCAATCACAAGAGGGCACGCTAGGCTTGGTAGCAGTACCTGCTCATCCACCACTGAAGAAATGTCCCCAAAAAGAAAATCCTATTCTGCGGATTACAAGCTGCAAGTAGTGAAATATGCGACAGAAAATGGTAATTGAGCAGCAGAAAGAAAGTTTGTAGTGAACGAGAAATTTGTGAGGGACTGGAGAAAAGCGAAGATTATTATTATTACTGCAATGAAGAAAACAAAAAAGCTAATTGAGGGCTAAAAGCTAGATGGCCACAGCTAGAGGAACGAGTTCGCACATGGGTGCTTAAGCATTGTGCTGCAGGGAGAGGCTTGTCAACAGTGCAGTTGCGTCTCCACGTCTAGGTAGTTGTCAAGTAGATAAATATAAATGACTTTGCTTCATGTAACGCAGCCCCCTCTCTCTATCAGAGTGAGGACCACAACGTCACAAAAACTGCCAGCAGATTTCCAAGCCAAGGTAGACAGTTTCTGCGAGTTTATGACTTATAGTCCAGTGCGACTTATATATGTTTTTTCTTTTTTATTATGCATTTTTGGCCAATGCGACTTGTACTCTGGAGTGACGTATAGTCCGGAAAATACGGTAATCTAAACCTTTTAACATCTCCAAGACAATTCTATCAATAAATGGTGTGAATGTATCAAATTCCTGTACTTGTGCATGTTAATTTGGGCCTCAATGATGTCATGATTGCGAGATTCAGTTTTCAGATAACTGTCAATATAAATTTTAAAACAGAAGCGATCTGCTTAACATTTTGCACACACAGAATTATTAATCTGTAGATTTGAATAGAATTAACTTTTATCAAATGGTTTCCTTGTCTTTCACTTAACATAAATGCAGTATGCGCAAATAGAATGGCGCCCTAATCATGGAAACCCCAAATACACTTTACTTCTAAGGCGGACAGTAATACTATCATACTCATTGTAAACGTCTCTGTTTAATTCACAGCCCAAGCCCTTCTCGGATCTGAGAAGTCACCATTAACTCCATCATGTCTGGGATGATATTACATTTTTCGCCACATGCTACCAGCCACGTAAACAATCCCTTGAGTTTAACATCATCAAGTGCAACTTTCATCTCATATTTGCACTCTTTCCGACTACAAAGCTATCACGTTTAAAGCTAAATGACTCCATGCCCTTTTGAACAACATCTTTAGTTTCTTATTTCACAGCCACTCGATCAAACGGGTTTTCTTCAGGTATCTACTTTTGCTTGCCTGTTTAAATCCTGCATGCACAAATCAACCACGTAATTAAGTTTCCGTTAGAGGCCATTAATCAAACCATGGCTGTGCGGGACATACTGCGCGGCCACTGCATGTTTTGTGTGAGCATGCGTTTGTTAAAAATCAACAGTGCGAGGCTGGATGTGTAACATGAGAGCGTCAAGAGATTGGAATGAAAACATTTTATTGGCCTGCAGTCCTTGTGAAAACAGTGACTTGGGACGACACGCCAAAAAAGCAAGCTGGGACACCTGAGGTAGGAGGAGAATGCAGGGAAATCTTCCTGAACTTTGAGAGCTTTTAAACAATCTCATTCAACAGAAGAGTGTTACATCACGCTCTGAAATAATGTGGCTCCATATAAAGAACGTGACTATTTAGCATTTTTAGTGAAGAGATTTAAAACTGTCAAATCTCAGGGTCAAATTTGGAGCCATTATTGACATGCCTCAGTTTTCTGTGGGTGGGATGGGTGTGTATTACTGTATCATGAGATCTAACACTTTTGAACTTGTCTCAACACAGAAGTTTAATAGAAAAAAAAAAAAAAGATTTTACTTTGCTTTGTTTAAGGAAGGTCTAATGCAAGGTCCTCACAAATACTGGTATGTCTGTGTGTATATATATTATATACACACACACACACACACACACACACACACACACACACACACACACACACACACACACGCGTGTGTGAAGGGGGTCATGCTTTTATATATTATGATGAGATATGAATATCTGACATTTTTAATTTGGCGAGCATTGATGGGCTGGAGATGAAAAGTGCTGGATCGCTGATCCTAAGGATGGAGGTTCGAGTCCCACTCTCCACAGGTTGTCACTGTCCCTCCCAGTGCAGCTAACTGGGTTATCAAAGGCCGGCCATGTCTCTCACTGTCTATGGTGAGAGGTTCATGTGAAAGAACCATTGCTGACTTTTGTCCAGAGACGCTGCATAGACATCAGCGTGTTTCTCACCTGCAATGGCCTTTTAAGCTGTCCAGGGTGTACTCTGCCCTTGCCCAGAGTCAGCTGGGATGGGTGCCAGCCTCCCCGTGACCCTAATTAGGATTAAGCGGTTACAGAAAATGAAGGGACCAACAGTTTACATTTTTTTTCTTATTAAAAATATATACAGAAGGTCCAAAGGAAGTTCCTCATAAATACCAGTTTGTGTGTGTGTGTGTGTGTGTGAGAGAGAGAGAGAGAGAGAGAGAGAGAGAGAGACAGAGAGAGAGACAGAGAGAGAATAAGTGAAGATAACTAGACTATGTATGTCAACAAGCCTCAAAGAGAGCGCTCGTCTGTGTGTCTTTGTAGAAATGTGTTTGCTTTCTGACCTCTCTCATTTGTTGCCAAGGCACTGAAAGTGCATGAATAGAGGCATCACTGTGGAAACAGGCTCAGGGACGAAACTTCAGCAAATGTCACTGCCGCCTTTTTTTTTTTTCTTGGGCAGCTGTTCTGTAGCTCAAACACATACAGACTGACTGTAATCAGGCTCTTTAAAGTTTCAGTCTGAAAAGAGCAACATTGCAGTGCCACCTGGTGTTCATTAGCGTTTTATATTTGTTTTTTGTCATGAGTGTGGCATTATTCTGGGTTAATCTTAATCACAGTTGATCTTTATCTGTGAAATCAAATAGAAAAGAAAAAAAGAGAAAAGCAATCATTTAGAAAAACATATAGTTGAGGATTTGAGATGGGTCTTGATCTGTGAGTTCACAGCTGTTAGGTTGTAACATGGTCCTCAGGTGCTCAACAGCTCCACCCCTAGAGGAAATGGTCTGATGTGTGTGTGTGTGTGGACGGATGGGTGGCTCTGTGATCACAGGACATTGGACCAAATTCAGCTCTCCTATTAAGAGCTATTTCCTCCCCCTGCTATCAGAAGCTGCTCCTTGAGCCATTACTTGCTAAAAATTCCACCCCAGATCCCTCCAGACACAAATACTATTCCAACCAGCATCACTCATCAAATTTATTCTAATGCCAATACAAAAACAGGCCTTTATGGTTGACGGGTAAATGACTCTGGTAACCCAAAGTTCTTGCAGTTGAAAATGAGTTGTGTCTCCCACAGGTTGCACAAAATGGTTCCCTGAAGTAAAAGTAAATTATTAAACAAACCTGTTATTGAATCGATTAGATTTGTGCCTTTAAGTTCAGTAGATGTGTGTATAATATCTTATGTATTGTTGAATGTTGTAATATTCAAGGATTAATTTATTCGCAACTAATTATTTTGAAATATTATATTTTAATACAAATAATTATTACTGTTCTGATAAACCTGCTGGAATACTTTTAATACATAAACATGCAAAGTTTCATCAATCAGAATAAACATCAAACACCAGCAGCACCAACTCGAACCTTTACCTGGCTGAACTGGAACGTTCACTAATTTCTTACATTAATACCCGAAGCTCCACTGTGTTGCTGTAACATTACTTTTGATAATTCACAAGATATTAATTCATAAATGTTGAAGAGCTTCTTTCCGAATTTGTACGATATACTTGTAGCAAATCTTGCATGTTATTTTTGGGAACATATCCATCACCATTGATGTTTAGTATTTCGAAGTCGTCTTTAAACAAATATTTTCTGAACATTTTGGCGAGTATCTCTACCGTGTCGGCCATTTTTGTTTTTGTTTATGACATACAAACCCATTTTCGGCAGTGCGCGGTATTGCACTGCATTACAGAAGTGAAATATATACACGACGGTTTTGTCATTTGCACATTTCGAAAGACCGCTGACCGGTCACAAGACTGACTGTCTGGTCGCGTCAATTGTCAAGGCTTGCTAATATCTATAATTCCTCAAATGCCACAAAACACTGGAGTGGTCTTGGAAACTACACTAGTCTTTTCACTGAGCCGATAACACATGATAAAACAGTGGTTTTACACAAATAAAGCTGCTGTTTTCAATCCTGGAAATGCGTTTTTCTTCTGTTATGTAGAAAATGTGATGATCTTGCTCGCTTATATTTACAACAGTGAAGAACCGATTTGCTTGTAAGAGGCTAGCAACACTTAGCATAATTTTGAAATATTTTATTATGGAGTCCTACTGGAGTAAAATGGCATCGTATACATTATTAAAGTTAATTTCAAGTAATGATACCAGTGACGCCCATATCCTAAAGAACATTTAAAACCCGATTTGCCAGGAAAAAATGTGTGGCAGTAGACACATTCCCATTCCTCCGCCGTTATGACTCAAGTGTGCTGGAGCAAGGTACCTAATCTACAACTGCTCTCCTGTCACTGCCAAGTGGCCATCCAGTGCTTTATCGCATTAAATGGGTAACATGCATATATGCACACATACACAGATACATATTATATACAGGGATCCCTCACTTTCCGCGGTTAATTGGGACCAAGATCCCCCCTGCGACCGCCGAATTCCATGCAGTAGGACCAACCCCCGACTGATGTATATGTACATGTATAGGTGTATATAATATCAATAAATACATATTCAATACTACAAATACTTAAAATACAAATAAACATTCAAAAATAATGCATAAGATGAAAATAAAATATAAATACACACACATATACAGACGAGCACAAACAGATGCACACATACCCGCTCAGATGCGCACCTCACATTAAAATGGAAGTAGTTTTGTTGGGAGGTTTTGGGTTATTTTTGTTTTTTTTTTGTTTGGGGTCTTTTTTTTTTTTTTTTTTTGCAAAATTGGCCTTGTTTTTGCAGCATTTTCATTAACTTTTCCCCATATTTTTCCTTAATTTCCAATGACTATCCATCCATATTCGATGAATAGTTATAAAAAAACTAAAAAAAAAAACCTAAAAAAAAAAAAAACCTACGATGCACTAAAGCTGCATGAATTGAAGCGTGAAATAGTGAGGGATCTCTGAATATATATATAAAAAATTTATTATATTATATATATGCTATGAATATATGGCAGGCTGGTACACCCCAAAATACTGACTTATCAGACCGGAGCGTATTTTGGTTTTTGTAGCGGAAGTGACCAGGAGTTCAGCTCCTACTGGATGGGACAGTATTTTTGGTTCCCAATACTGCTCCTGGTTAAAACCTTGTTCAAAGGTCCAACACACAGGATTCGAACAAAAACCTTTCAATCATAGGTACATAGGTCCAGTACGGTAACAATGTCACTTTCATGTTGACAATGTAAACACAGCTGTTACCAAAAATGAATACAGATATTTTTGATGCAGATATTTTTGATTAGAAGGTACTGAAAGGTCAAGTATTGGTACCAGGAAGGGAAAATATGCTATTGGAACTTTATTAGTAATAGTAATATAACTGCAGAGATATTATAGGGGTAAATGTGTTTAATTAATCACGTGAAACTTGCACGTAAATGAAGTCCTTGATCAATATCAGGCCCCAGTTTACACTTTTTTTCCCGCACTTGGAGATCAGATCCATGAACTCCTAGAGCGGAGACATGTAGCACCTCATGCCGGTGACATTAGTCATACAGTAATAATAAAAAAAGATCTGTCTCAAAATCTAATTACAGTCGGCCAAGTTATGAAAAACATTTTCCTAAATTTTCGTCCTCTGTATACCAAACAACCTCTTCTTCTGAAAAGCGCCAAACATGCCATTCTAAAATTCAAACCACGCCATTCAAACATTGAAACTCGCCATTCAAACATTCAAATAATGCGCGAGTTGCTCTCTCATTGGCTGTTTCCCAACATCCCACCATGCTGGCATCCCATTGGCCAGGAGGGAGCTGAACTGTACCCGGTCCTGCACCCATACTTCCTGTTTGTCACACGCGTGAAGGAGAGTTGAACAGGACTGTTGGTTCATGAGTTTTTTTGAGAGTGATCATTGCAGTGTTATATTTCGTTATCCATCATGGACCCCAAGAAAGTAATTCCCAGTGACACCGAAAAGAAGAAGCGGGCTCCGTTATCAATCAGAGTGAAGCAGGAGATAATAAATACGAAAGTGGGATGCGGTTGAGCGAAATTGCAAAGGAGTATGGCTGAAACCCCTCTCCAATCGGAACGATATTGAAGCAGAAGGAGACCTTAAAAGCGGAGATACAGTGACGGAGGAGATTATTTCAGAAAAAGCAACAGCCATATTTAAGGACCTCTTGAAGGAGGGTGGGGATGGGGATGAGGGTTCTTCAGACCAGCAACCCCAGACTTTAAAGCGTCGCATGGGTGGTTCGAGAGATTTTTAAAAAGGTAAATAATTTTCTTTTACTTTTAACACATTTCATACAAAATTGGTTTACTTTTATAATTTTTAAAGAGTTTATGGGGTAGTCTTGGGAGCCTTGGAGCGAATCACTCGTTTGACATGTAAAGTGCACCTCTACTTACGATAAGTCAAGGTTACGAAAAAGGCACTGGAACGGATAAATTTCGGAGGTAGAGGGCCGACTGTATAACCAATTATAGTACTAAGCTGTTAACGGCCCCAACTACCAGATGTGTATATGTTCTGTTGAGTGACATTAGTAACTCGATGGGCATTCAGAATGCAAATGTTCCTCTGCAATTTGAACTTTTATGGTCACTCACGGTCAAATGATCTCATCTGAAAGACCATATATGGTTTCCGATTGGTGTTCCATTATAACAACGTGTTGATCAACAATTGTTTCAAAATGATACGCATCTGAGCTCCTGTGACCTTCATTTTGACCTTTGGATTATACAGTTTAAAGGTGTTTCTATGGTTTCTTATCTGTTTCTCATTCCAACTTTGTTTCTGAGACATATGTATTTCAATTATAAAACGGGAAATATACTTCTCCAAACTGTAACTTTGATCTGAGCATCCAAAATCAAATCATCTGTAGGACACAGGCACTTAGCACGTTGACATGTTGTATATGTATTTGAAAACTTTTGCCCCAAACATTATATAACAGCGGTCACGCCTCCTTCCATGACAGGTACAGAGGCCACGCCTCCTCTGAACTTCCAAAAACAAAAGCTACCTTTTCCCTCCTATGTACCGTTTTAGGTTGTTTCAGCCACAATATTATTACTGAACTCACTGAACATGCCAGCTTCCAGTGTGCAAATTAGAGGAGTACAAGTGTGAATTAGTGACAGTTTGGTCATGTAATTTTCTCAAATTTCCGCAGGGGCCTTGCTACATGACTGTTATTGTTGCGCTTGATGTCTGGCCATGAACAGGTGGCTATCAGAGAGAGAGAGAGAGAGAGAGAGAGAGAGAGAGAGAGAGAGAGAGAGAGAGAGAGCGAGCAAGACAGAGAGAGAGAGAGAGAGAGAATTAAAGACTGTTTTGAAGTAGTTTCACCATGCTAATCCCTTCACCGCCAGGCTGTTGTGTGATTTATATCTCTGTGTCTCCCAACAGCATGAATAAGGATCAACTCGTCTCAAATATCTCCAAATGACTTCCAAATACTTTTCATTTTCATTTGAGGCTTCACGTTTGTATACAAACTTTATAAATTTGTGGGTGATGTGTATAGACTTAAATGTCACAGGGTATCTGTGGATTCTTACCTACTGAAGATATTTAGAACGCTACAAACGAAAAACAAGGTTTTTGAAATAGGCAGCCTAGATCTTGACAAAATGCTTGTTTGCCTGATACATCACAGTCTTACAGTAGGCATGAGATGGAGAGCAGGAGATGGAAGAGCAGACATTGGGTCACCCGTTGAGAAATAACAGGGCTGTTTCAGCATGCACACACACACACACACACACACACACACACACACACACACACACACACACACACACACACAGAATTTGATAGCCATAAACATGAAAAACCAACTGTTCTTTGTGCAGCACCCAAATGAGGAATCTTTTTCAAATTTAATAAGGCTCTGATTGAATTTTTATATGCTGTATTAATCCCGTAAGGGGAATTATTTACTCTGCATTTAACCCCTCCAAAGTGAACACACATGCGTAAACAGTGAAAACACAGTTGATCTCATTTATTCTTTGACTGTGCGTCTTGTGATTCACTGTAAGACAAGCGCGCGCACACACACACACACACACACATACACATACACACACACACACACACACACACACACAGAGAGAGAGAGAGTGAGAGCAGTGGGCTGTCACTCACATTGGGATGCCTGGAGAGCAGTTGGTGGACAGGTGCCCTGCTTAAGGGCATTTCAGCCACGAATGTGGAGGAAGAGAAGGTGGTGCTGCTGCCCCCCCCCCCATTTTTCCTGCTGTTTCAGGAATCAAACCAGCGACCATTTGGAGCCAAAACTGCTTCTCTAACCATTAGGCTATGGCTGCCCCATGGTTCAGGGCACTTTCATAATTCTACAAACAATATTACAGTGACATGAGAGACATGTCCAATCTAATATCCATCAAATGAGTTGTAAAAAGAATACAAAATATATTTAAAGACATCAACAAGAATCCTCTCTGCAACCCAAATTAGGATTAATGAATTAATTAATATCAATAAGTTTATTTTTTCCATGTACTCATTTTTGTGCTTGAAATTTTGTTTGTGTGTAAAATCTTCCATTTCCAGCTTCAGTTTCTGTGGCTTCAGTGCATCGCGGATTTTTCCAAAATATACATCGAAAAATAAGGAAAATAGAGAAAAGGTTAAGGAAAATGCCACAAAACAAAGCCAATTTTGCAACAACAAAATAAAAAAACCCCCAAACAAACAAAAAAAAAACAACCCACCAAAACTACTTACATTTTTATGTGAGGTACGCATCTGTCTGTGTGTGTATTTATATTTTATTTACATTTTATGCATTATTTTTGAATGTTTAATTGATATTATAAGCATTTATAGCGTTGAATATGTATTTATTGATATTGTATACCCATATACGTCAGTCGGGGGGTGATCCTACTTCGCGAAAATAGGCGGTCGCAGGGGGGGGTCTCGGTCCACATTTCCTGTGGAAACTGAGGGATCCCTGTGTGTGCGTGTATATATTTTATACACACACACACACACACACACACACACACACACACTATACTCATATGTGTTTATAACTTTGTGGAGAGTGGGACTCGAACCCCCAACCTTTGGATCAGCGATTCAGCACCCTATACCACTAGACCACCACTGCCCCACCTTATAAATAAACTGACTGTTATTGTAGAGAAAGTCGGAGATAAGTTCCAAATACGGTATACAAGAGTCAGGAAGTAAACCGGAAGTTGACGTGTGACAGGCACTGAGCATGTACAATGTGAGCATGTGCCCGAGTTCACCAATCAGGGTGCTCATTTCAGATCTTCCTTAGCAACTAGCCTGCATTGTTTACGCGCATATCGTCTTTATAACCTTTATTTTATTCACTGAAACGGCATTTTAATATTAAAACAGTATCCAAAATGGAGAGACGATTTCAACGACCGTTCTTCTGGTGTATGGATTATAGTGTGTCTTGTACCAAACTCGATGTGCAAAGAAAACCGGTAAGTTTGCTATTGTTTTTATCTAGTTTTATGAGGGTACTCGTCAGAAAAATGGAAATAAAATTACATTTTTAGTGAGTTTTAGTCGAGTTCACTTCAGCAAGTTATAGTTGAATACTTGTTTTAATGCTTTATGCAAAATCCGAATTTCAATTAAAAAATTACCACTTTTACTTTTTTGCCCATTTTCTCGAAAGTAGTCCGTGCGACAAGTGCCTACGTTTGGTGGCGCGCCTCACATATATTAATAAAATTTTTAAATGGTTTAATAAATAATTTTCTTTTACTTTTAACACATATTTCATACACGTTTCATACAAAATTGGTGTACTTTTATCATTTTTAAAGGGTTTATGGGGTAGTCTTGGGAGCCTTGGAACGAATCACGCGTTTTACATGTAAAATGCACCTCTACTTACGAAAACTCCAGGCTACGAAAAAGACTCGTAAATAATTTCGTAAGTAGAGGGCTGATTGTATTATGTATTCACTTATATTATACTCATGATATCCTTCTTATTCCCATGTGTATGTATTTGTGCTTGGATGTTTTGGAACATTCTGGGTTATTTAGGGTTCATAAAGGGGAAGAGAGACT
Organism: Plotosus lineatus; assembly: GCA_024760905.1. Classification (NCBI taxonomy): domain Eukaryota; kingdom Metazoa; phylum Chordata; class Actinopteri; order Siluriformes; family Plotosidae; genus Plotosus; species Plotosus lineatus. Next base: position 22,316,377 of record CM045732.1, on the reverse strand, counting down.
AAACGAACCTTTTACCTACTTTTCAGGCCCATAAATGGGTCAGGTTAGAACTAGAATATTCCAGTTTTTCCTTTTAACCTTCTTGTTTATCCTAATCGCGCACATTGCATACTGTGTAATCTCAGCTAGCATAAACTTAACAACGTGACCCAGTCACATTGTCTCTATGTCTGACCAGCCATGCGTCAACATGATGTAATTTCTTCATTTTCATATATAAAAACCCCTGTACTGGTAATCAGACTTTGGTGATCGGGGAATAAACACTTGAGCACCTAACCTTGGTCGGGGTCTGTGCTTTCTTTTCTGATCACTCCAGCGCTGTTGGGGACACTCGGAACTGATCTGCGGGAAGACTTGCTTAGGGCCATCAAAATCCCTAACAAAAATTAAGGGGTCTTTATGCTGTTTTCTGTTTATTTTCAGCTTTCATGTAAGTAGTTTGATTGATACCACAAAATTAATAACACAAATACCAGTAAAACTCTTTTATTGTTCTGTTATTATTCATGTTTTCCACCTTGATGGTAATAAGCACTTACCGTTCCACTTCACTAGTAACATTTTAATAAGCGCCCACCCACTCCAATTTTTAAAGCGCCCTGGGTACTTATCACGTCAGATACGGCACACACACACACACACACACACACACACACACATATATATACATATATATATATATATATATATATATATATATGTGTGTGTGTGTGTGTGTGTGTGTGTGTGTGTGCATTTCCATTTGTATATATACACGGGGATATTGGTAAGTTTTCTTTATATTGAGACTTTATCTAATTCTTAACTTGGTATGGAGGAACTGTGTGCCCACAATGTCTTCCGGGATTAATGAAGTATTCTGATTATCATCAAACCAACAAATTCTAATTCAACAACCACTAAACTCATCTAAAGGAGGGTAATTTTAATGTTCTTTAAATCAGAACAGTTTCCTTTGTCCTCACATACCCGCAAAAGAGATTTATAATCATCAATTATGCTTCTAATATGACGAACTTCGATAACAAAATGAAGCAACTTCACATCCACCCCTCAATCATACTTTCAGATAAAACTCAGAAGTGTGTTGCACAAATTTTAAATTGGTTAATTTAAATGAAGTGGATTGGTATAATTTCAGGGTTAAATTAAAGGTAAGCTTAAGTGCATTTTGAGTACATTGTGTTTCATAGTTTCAATGTCTTATTTTGATTAGTAGCTGGACAAAGGAGCAAATTGCAAAAAAAAAAAAAAAAAAAAAAAAAATCACAGCATGCAAGAACAGCACTGGAGCTCATGGAGAAGCACCATCTGCTGGGAGAAGCGCACACCCATGATGCACGTCACACGAACCACAGATGTGTAGAAGAGCGCGTGAGCGCCCTGGCTCTCTGATGTTTCCCTCATGATAAAGATCATTAATATGCCAGAAAGTATTCGGATATCATTTTTAGGTCATATCCTGTTACTATACTATTTATACTATCTATAATATACTATCCTATACTGTTGTGGGCAGTAGTGGTCTAGTGGTATAGGGCGCTGGATCACTGATCCAAAAGGTTGGGGGTTCGAGTCCCACTCTCCACAAGGTTGTCACTGTCCCCCCAGTGCAGCTAACTGGGTTATCAAAGGCGGGCCATGTCTCTCACTGTCTATGGTGAGAGGCATGTAAAAGAACCATTGCTGACTTTCGTAAAGAGTAGCTGCAAAGTCGTCAGTGTGTTTCTGTCCCTTGCTAAAAAGGGTTGTGACAGGAAGGGCATCCGACGTAAAAACCTCTGCCAAATCAAACGTGCGAATCAGATGATTCACTGTGGCGACTCCCGAGTGAAAGGGAAAAAGCCGAAAGGAAGACAGACATCCTGCCTGAGCATCACAAAGTATCACCCGGCCCGATTACTAAAGAAAGGTACAGTTTAATATGTTTTTTTTTTTCCCCACCCTAAAAGCATATAACCTTAAATCCCAATTTTCCAGAAGTCATCTTTAATGATAAAAATGGGTGGACTTTTTCGAACTACACAAGAAGGTCAGACATCACTGAACGTGTGTCAGTAACAAGGCGACACGACAGAAAGTTTGTCAGGATGTTAAGCAGCTGCAAACGCTTCTAACATTTCAGGGGTCGCCCGAAACTCAGTCAACCTCTGACCTCTGGGTTCAGGGGCTTTAAGAGAACGCGTTGGTTTCCCACACACTTCTCCAAGTGCTAATCAGTAATGTGTCACATCATCCGAGTGGGCTGGTGAGCTCCGAGTACAGATAGCATCAGTCTGTCTCATACAGCACCATGGACTGAGAAATCCCATACCAAAAAGTGACAGCAAATGGCGGCAGTGTGTTAAAGGAGGTGAAAGTATAGTTCTTCAAAGCAACACAGGTCATGTGACCCATTAAAGATAATCTTATAATCTTCTTAACTTTATCTATACATTAAAAACTTTTCTTTATGGCAGTATGGTGGCGCAGTGTTTAGCACGTCCACCTCACAGTGAGAAGACATGGGTTCAATTCCCAGCTCAGGCGTTTTCTTTGTGGCGTTTGCATGTTCTCCCCTGCTCCAATAAACGCCCCCCAGTGTTTTTTTTTTTTTTTTTTTTTAATCTTGCATCTAATAACCACCCATGTGTACTGGGAACAAAATCGTAAATCAAACTTACCAATTTTATTCGATCAGTCTCTGTTTAAGTAAAATGAGGAGTTCGCTGACTGTAAATAGTAAATTAACACGGTATTTCAAGACCCCCTGCCACCGGGGAATGTCTATAATGTTCATCATTAATAACACATTTCATTGTTCTGCCGTGCTTTAAAAAACAGGAAAATATTTTGCTGTTCTCTTTGTAAATGTCCAGCAACCAATGAACCATTAGAAACTGCTACAGCAAAACTACGGGATGCTCTGAATGATGAGCCAGATATGGACCTATCAGAAAGTGATGAGTATTTTTCGATTCTCCTGCTCACTAACTTCATACAGTTAAAGACATTCCTGGCCATGTGCTAAAGATTGACCTTTGTGTTGATTGGTTCAACGTGCCATGTGCTAAAGTTGACATTCATGTTGATTGGCTCAATTTTACATCAGGGGAAAATATTTAAAGGGGTCGTTTTTTTTTTTTTTTTAATTATGCTGTTTTCTGTTTATTTTCAGCTTTCATGTAAGTAGTTTGGTTGATACCACAAAATGAATAACGAAAATACTGGTAAAACTCTTTTATTATTCATGTTTTCCACCTTGATGGTAATAAGCACTTACCGTTCCACTCCGCTGGTAACATTTTAATAAGCGCCCACCCACTCCAATTTTTAAGCTCCCTGGGCGCTTATCACATTGAATACGGTATGTTTGATAATTATTTTAAGCTTGTTTAAAATGTATTGTAATGAATGCTTTTATTAACTAGAAAAGTGATAGGGATTTTACACATGTTTAAAAGGATACACAGGGGAAATTTTTTTTTGGCAATGGATAAATTTAATTTAAATAAATAAAAACACTTATGTTATAGTTTTGAAATCAAAGCACATTTTACTCATAAAAATGAAAAATATATTAAATAAGACTTTTCATTATTTGTTAAATTTAAATTATTCTTAAGATGATCCAACATAAAATCTCACATTGTTAGAATGAATGTTGCATTTTTAAGTCACAAACTACAAACAAACAAGTAAATAATTTATCTTTAGTTTTGGACGATTCTCTGATAATGAAAAAAGCTGGGAGGGTTGCCATGGTTTCCCCAAACACACAGTTGAAATAAATAAAGTACAATACAAGCTAAACTTTTAATTATTCAGACATTTCTTGTCTGACTCTCAGTGTGAGATCCACCTCCAGTCTCCCAGCACGACCGGGTGGAACAGCTCGGGTTTACAACCAGAAATAATGTCAAACGCTACACATTTTCTTTAATGCTGTTCTATTTTTAGTTTAATTACGTGCTTGAAGATTTCAGGCTACTTATACGGTGATGAAGTGCAGGCAGGAGCTAAAAATGTGCTCTTGTTAGGAAAAGCCTTCATTCTCTGGATTCTTAAGACAAACTTGAGATGAAGACTAGCGATTACAAAACTTGTTTCTCTGCCAGTGACCTTTTGAGGTTTCCAGACTTTCTCTGAATCAGGATGGATTAAGCTATTTGGAGGTTAAGGGGCGGGAACCACGTCACCACACAATGGAGCACAACTAAAAGAAAAAAAAAAGCAAATCTATTCAACCCTGGAATAGTTACACCCCCTCAGTACACCCCTTGTTCCAGATGACATTTCAAAAGGAGGATTGGAGTCATTAAAGCTGGGGTTAGGCAACGTGGGAGGGAATTAAACTAGATGAGCCTTTAAAAATGCAGTGTAGGACAACGGCTCTGAAGTTATACCAGAGAGTAAACCCCCCCCAAGAAAAAAAGAAAGAAAGCAATGACACCAGGTATAAATAATGTACAAAAGTCTTAATGTAATAAATAGATTCTCCAAAGAGTGATCTTTAAAATGTGTCGCTGGAATTGAAAACTGGCATTAATCTGTAACTGTTCCTCACATATTGCAAAATATGTGAGTGTGGAGGAGCGACCATGAGAACTGGAAGGGCGTGGCTTCCATTCATGGACAGTTTGGTTATGTTGAAAATTAGCATGGGTCAAGCACCGGATGAAATTTACCATTGCAACCATGAAGGTATACATGGTCTACCAGATGTTATCACAGATTTTCATGCAGGAAAAATTTACATGGAATAGTGCCTGCCACGTATGCATTGCTAGTAGATATGATGGTTGCAACATACGCATAGAAGATTCTTCTACGCATAGAAGGTTTATCAAACAAATCCATATTTTTTGCAACAGGCTACTTACAGAATCAACCAGAACGGTCATGAAACGGGCCACAGTAACTCCAATCATAGTTCTCACTGTTCAACTGGCTATGTGAGACGTCAGCTTTTAAAAGAAAGCAGAGTGTTCTTGAGATGACCCAGAGTCTGGTAACAAGAGCCCTGGTGAAAAGGCAAAGAGCTGAGGATATGAAGAGAAACAACGCTGACACAAAAACAGATGAGAAAGAGAGACAGATAAGACGTCAATATCCAGAAGCAAAAGGTGCAGCGAGGAGAATCCAGGTGGTGAAAGGTCAAGAGAAGATATTTTAATCAGTGGATGTCAGTGTTGTCATGTGAAAGCAATTTCTGCCTTTTTTTTTTTTTTTTTTCAACCTTTTAACCATTTGGGAAATGTTGACAATAAGTAATAACTTCAAATCTTGGCTTCATGGACAGGACGGATAACTGGACAGGAACAGGATGGATAATCATTTACTTTTGTGAAAAACAAACTTAAACTTAATGATATTTATCCTTTTAGAGTTCTATTTAATGTGATGAGGCATCCACGAAATGTGAACGTTTCCACTCTAGTCTAAAGTATACGGAGCATGTATCTCTAAATATGCTCTGAGATCAATTTTTGGCTTTTTTCATGAAGTTTGTTTTGAGACTGAGCAAGATTTGAATGCGTTCCTTTTCACCTTGAACAACTTTAAAAAGAGAAGCGGCAGACAATTCGCACACACATCGATCCTGAGTGATTTGTTGCAATTGGATTAAATCAGCCTGTTTGTCACAGCAAAGCTGAATGTCTCCATGACGACCACAGCCGACAAACAACCGGTCATTAGGTCCAATCAGATGCACGCACAGGCATGTAAACACTCACTCACACACAAGGCTAACACTGTAGTTGGAGCATCATCATCATCTTCCACTTAATCAGCAGCCTAGACAGTGAGATCCAGACTTGCCTCTCCCCAGGAACTTCTTTCAGCTCTTCCGGGGGGATACCAAGGTGTTCCCAGAACAGCTAAGAGACAAAGTCCCTGCAGTGTTTTCTGTGTCGACCCCGAGGTGTCTTCCCGGTTGGACATGCCTGAAACACGATACCAAGGAGACGTTTGGGAGGCATTATAATCAGATGCCCAAGCCCCCTCAACTGGCTCCTCTCAATACAGAAAAGCAGTGGTTCTACTCCAGGCTTCTCCTGGATGGCTGAGCTTCTCACCCTATCTCTAAGGGACATCCCCGCCGCCCTGTGAAGGAAGCTCATTTCAGTTGCTTCTATCTGCGATCTTGTTCGTTGGGTCACTATCCAAAGCTTATGACCATAGTTGAGGGTTGAAACATAGATCGACTGGTAAATTAAGAGCTTTGCAGCTCAGCTCCTTCTTGACCACGATGGACCGGTACAAGCTCTTAACAGCAGAGGCTGCATCGATCTGCCTGTCGATCCCCCGCTCCATCATTCCGTCACTCATGAGCAAGACCTCAAGATACTTGAACTCCTCCACTTGGGTCATGACCTCATTCTAGACCCAGAGGGTGCATTCCACCATTTTCTGGCTGAGAACCATGGCCTCAGACTTGGAGGTGATGGGTCTCATCCCAGCCACTTTTCACTCAGCTGCGAATCACTCCAATGAGAGCTGAAGGTTCCGGCTTGTCAAAGCCAAAAGAACAATTTCATCCGCAAAAAGCAGACGTGAGATCCTATGACCACCAAACCAGAACCCCTCAATGCCTTGGTTGGGCCTAGAAATTCTGTCCATAAAAATTATGAACAGAATTCCTGACAAAAGGGACAGCGCTGGTGTACTCCCATCCTCACTGGAAACAAATTTGACCTGTTGTTACCAATGTGGACGAAGTTCTTGCTCTGATGATACAGAGACCAAATTGCCCACAGCAACCAGTATGGTACACCACTTTTTCGGCGCACACCCCACAAAAGATTGCCCAAGGGACATTGTTGAAAATCTTCCATGGTCCAAAGCCCGACTACCAGGTGCTTGCCTTTGAGCCCCTCCCCATGGCCTAGCTTCTTGCGTCCAGGCAATTGAAACCATGATGTCCGTTTCTTTTTGTTATATCCATAGAGGTCATGTGAACCGCACTGATTCTGGAGATTCACCTCAAACTTGTTTGCCTTGGCTGACCCTGCCAGGGGCATAATGCCCCTGACAACATAGCTCCTAGGGTCATTAAGACACACAAATTCCTCCACCATGATAAGATGGCGATTCAAGGGGGTAGCTCTAGCATGGTCACTAAATCACAAAGCTTGATTCATTATTCATTGATGCGTTTAGAGGTGAATCCAATCAAATGGTCACGTCAAAGAGCACCACTTGACCAGCCACTTGGCTAAGCAGAGAAGCTACAGAAGGTGACGCAAACATACGGTCCAGATGCCCATTTATCACTTCAAAAGGATGCGACAGAGTTGTGGCTCCTGATTCCGTCCCATTATAATTTCACACCTTCGACACCACATGCTATGAGCATGCTAATGTATTACAGAGATTGTAATGCAGCTCACATACTGTGTATACTCTCAAACACCGAGACTGAGAATCAGGATCGGTCTCTTCCATCAGTCTGGGTGAAAGGAGTGCACACCATAAAGCTCAGAGAGAATGATGCAGCCGGGTTGCTGGTTAACAGGATGTCTCTGTTATGCAGATCTGAGTGGGTTATCAGGAGGACACAGCAGTACCCACAGCTCCCGGAGGGGGAGCAAGTGCTTTCATAGTTAGGCTCTTAAATCAAGTGTGACCTTCGTCTTTACTGACCCACAACCATCACAGCAGTCTGCAAGAGGGAGATGTTTTAAATATAGCCAATTTGCTGAGCCCACTTAATCCCAGTATTAGGTTTGCAGGGATGGTGGAGCCTCACTGAGCTGACACTGGGCAAGGGCTGGGTATAACTGAAAGGTTTAACACACACATTCACACTCACACCCAGAGGCAATTTGGTACAGCCAGTTAACCTAATGTACCTGTCTATGGAGTGTGGAAGAAAACCCGGGGAACCCAAAGGAACCCCATTCAAGCCCGGGGAGAACATGTAAATTCCATACAGAAATACTTAAGCCCAAAACTTGAACTCAGGACCTTCTTACTGTGAGGCGTATGTGCTCAACACTATACCACCGTGCAGCCTCGATTATTCATAATAAATAATTAGAATGTGATGATTTTTTTTTTTTTTAAGTTTAAGGACTTGGAGTAGAAAATGCCCGCCATATTTTCCTAAACAAGGAATATTTGGATTAAATACAGAAGACAGTTTGTTCCCTCGAGGGACTGCTACTCAACAAAATGTTAAAATGTATTATATTCATTCATTCATTCATTTTCTGAACCGCTTAATCCTAATTAGAGTTGCGGGGCTGCTGGCGCCCATCTCGGGGCGAGATCATTATACCCTGGACAGCAAGTCAGGCGATTGCAGGGCTAATGCTATATGTACAATACCACAATGCTGTGTAATCCGTCTCACAGCAAGAAACAACTGGGCTTGGCCATTTCTTTTTTTTGACCCCCCCATTTTTCTCCCTATTGTAGTGTTATCCAATTCCCATCAGGTATTCCCTTCCCTATCACATGATCATCATCAACCAGGGAGGGGTAAAAGCATGCACACGCACACACACACACACCCTTCCATGACATGCCAGGCTAGACATCAACTTCTTTTTGAACTGTGTCACATGTGTATTTGTGGACAGTCTAACCTACCTGGAGGGAATGCGCTATCCACCCCCTTGTACAAATGAGATCACAGATGCCCATGATTGGCTGGTGATTGCTGCGAGTGACAGAACTGAGCATATGCCATCCCCCCCTCCTGTGAGCGCTCGGCCAGTTTGCGCCCATGGATTCCCGGTCCTGGACGACTGTGGAATTACCTGGGATTCAAACTAGGCTTGGCCATTTCTGTGTAGAGTATGCATATTCTTCCTCTGCTTGCATGGGTTTCCTCCCACAGTCCAAAGACATGTACAGTACATTGGCTCATCGGTTGTTTAAAATTGTGCAGAGTTGCGATTATTAGCGAGATTTGACGTGTGTACAGTATCGGCCCTGTGATATCTGGCAAGCTGTTCAGGCTGTGTCCAGCCTTTGTGGTGTCAGACAGGCACCAGCCTCCCCGTGACTATAATAGGATTAAGTAGTTTGGAAAATGAGTGAGCTCTGTGCAAGGAAAATAAATCCTTGAGGATGTGCAGTTACAGGAAAATGAGTAACTTTGTTCTCTATCATTTTTGTCTTGAATGACACAACAAAACACTGAAAATATACAGAACACTGATTTACGCCATGTAGGCAGTCATAATCTTAAATATGTACTTACACACACACACAACATGCAGTATTGTTTAAAAAAAGAAAGCAATCCCAAAATGTTCATGCTAATATTACATTTAAGTCATACAACCCTGACTTCCCTCCTTCCTTTCTCTTCTACATATCATTTCCACTCTCATGTCGTCTATGGTTTCAGGTGAGCACAAGGGAAATCTTTATCTGATCCTGTTCTGATCATTAACCGCTCCAGCTGACGGTGCTGCTGATGGTTTGCATAGTTAAGTCTCGGTAAGATGGAATTTTCCCTGCCACAGTGAACGTAGCACTCTGTGTACAGTACGCCGATTAAACGTTAGCATGTTTGTGGCTTTTAGGAGGATAAGCATCATCCATAGCATGCTAACTTAAACCAGACTAGCACAGAAACATTTCATGCTACATAACAAGACATAGTTCACTGATCACTGTTTTGTACCAGATTGACTCAATGCCATTCCTGAAGCATCCATGGAAGTGCTTTAATTTTAAATACTCCTTGAACTGTGCTAATAATTTTAAGATCTGTATGCACATCGAGCTGATTTTGAATCAGGATAAACACAGAAGGCACTGTGCATACAAGCTGATCCGTTTACACAGTCGCAAATCCGATGCACATAGCAGGCGTAATGAGTCTCATTAGAAGAGTGTATGTGTGTGAAATGATCACCATAGTGAGAAAAATTAATAATTCAACACATCTAGCACAAGTTTAAACCAACAATTCCAATTCTTCTTTCTACTCATTGTTCCAATCTCTGTAATATCTCCCTGAACACTGAAATAAAATAAAATCTATTTTTAAAGGTCATGAATTAAACTTTTCACATACATGGTAATAATAATAATAATAATAATAATAATAAATTTAGTCAAACTGTCCAACACCTTGTCAGTGGTTGTCCTGTTTTGGCACAAACGTCTTATCTGAAAAGACATGATGGCATGGCACGACACGTTCCTTTTATTATCGTCTTCGTCATGCATGTGGTTTTGACTCAGACGTCCATCCATGGTACGACCCTGATCATGTCCAGGGCATAATGGAAAATGATAATTTCAAGCTTCTTTGGAATGGGTCCATATACAGCCTGCGGACAAATGAAGCCAACAAGCCTGATCTTGTCCTTTTTGATAAATCCAATGGAATTATTAATATTATTGAATGTTCTGTCCCTTTTGACAGCAATGTGATTGACAAGATTCAGGAGAAGCATGCAAAATATGCGGACCTCACCTTTGAAATGTCTCGCTCATATCCAAAGTACAAAGTCGTTCGACTCCCCATTGTTCTTGGCGCCCTCGGTTTGGTACCTCCTGATCTATTAACACAGATCAAGAGTGTGCCTGGGTTTGCTACCGGGAGCACAGCCATTCTGACAGTCTGGACAATGCAGAAGGCTGCCGTGTTGGGGAGTCTCCATATTCTCCGGAAAGTTCTTGGTGTGTTTGACTAGGCAGTGCTTCCTGGGAGAAGTTCCATTCGCTGTCTGGGCTGCATGTGGAGAGGATGAGGGCCCTGAGCTGATGATGAGCCTAACCAGCCTGAATGTGCCAGGATCACCCGATCTTTCTCTACTGCATATAAATCTTTACTGTAAATAATAATAATAATAATAATAATAATACAGGCAGTGGTGGCCCAGTGGTAAGGAGCTGAATTACTGATCCTAAGGTTGGGGGTGCAAGCTCCACTGTCAACGGGCCATCACTGTCCTCCCCCAGTGCAGCAAACTGGGTTATCAAAGGCCAAACATGTCTCTCACTGTCTATGGTGTAAGGTTTTAAATGAACCATTGCTGACTTTCGTCGAGAGTAGGCTACATAGCCGCTAGCACGATTTTTGCCCTGCGATGCCCAACGAGCTGTCCAAGGTGTACTGTGCCTTCACCCAGAGTCAGCTGAGATGGGCACCAGATTCCCCGCGACCCTAATTAGGTATAAGCAGTTCAAAAAATGAATGAATGAATGATAATAATAATAATAATAATAATAATAATATCATAAAATAAGGTTTATTTAGACTCGGGAAGGTTAAAAGCCCAGTGTTTACTATTCATTGTGAGCTTTTTCTTATACACTGGGTCTTCTGTAAATGTCAAAAACAAGTGTACAGATTAAGATCATATTACAATCCTGAGTTAATTTTATTAATGTGTAAGGGGGATTTTTAAAGAGTACAGGGCCAACAGAAGGAAGACGGAACCTAAAAGGACCAAAACAAAAGGATTCTATTTACAGCAGGACGTGACAGTAATAAAAACAGGTCCGCAGCAGATTCCTGGCACCCTTGTGTGAATATTTAGAAGATTATGTTTTATTAAAGGAATTCCGGCTTGGAGGAATTGTGCCATGGGATGAATGTGAATAGGACTCATAAGTACATTACTTTTACTCCTTAATTCCAGTTTCCTCCCACATAGAAACCCATGTTCCAGCCACCATGATCATTATGATCATTTCCCTCGAATACCTGAACTTTGTCAATGGTGGCAAACATGTCCAAACATACATTAAAAAGTATAAAATGGAGAAATAATGTAGAGAGTTGTAGAGTGGCCATCCAAAGACATGCACTCTCATTGGATGGACGTTATTTTTAGGTCGATATACACGGTACTCAAGATATACAAAAACCTCCCAAATTAGCGTCCTATGATTGCAGAATATGTAATACAGATGGAATTGTTTCATAAATGGTACGTGATGCAGAGTAAAACAATTGAAGGAAGCGTATTAACATCTCACCAACTTATTGTGTATATACTGCAGACAGGGTTCAGATTCTTTTGACGTGATCTTGTCTCAAATAGTACGTACAGGAAATATTTCCCAGCCACAATGGAAATACAATGAGCTTCAGCAGCAAATGCATTCTTCAAGAACACAGTGAAATGCAGCCAAATGTAAATGTATAAAAGAGGCTTAAGGTACCTTTTCACCGTGACTGACGGGGACAGACACCACGCCTCCTTCACCGTGACTGACGGGGACAGACACCACGCCTCCTTCACCGTGACTGACGGGGACAGACACCACGCCTCCTTCACCGTGACTGACGGGGACAGACACCACGCCTCCTTCACCGTGACTGACGGGGACAGACACCACGCCTCCTTCACCGTGACTGACGGGGACAGACATCACGCCTCCTTCACTATGACTGGTGGGGACGGACACCGCACCTCCATTACTGGGACTAATGCAAAGGCCACACCTCCTTTAATCACTACTGACAAGAGATCTGATACAAATTAAACCTCCTTCAGTATTACTCACAGAAGTCCACCGAGAAGACAAGTCATGTCTCCTTCTCTGGTGCCTACAGAGGTAGAACAGTAAGTACAGTCCCTGGTACTGATAGGTCCGACAAAGGCATCAAAACTATGTAGTATTCACAGAGGTCCAACAGATGCCACGCCTCCTTCTCAGATACTGACAAGTGGTTTGACATAAAATTCACCACCTTTACTGCCATTCAGAGCGGTCTGACAGAGGCCACACCTCCTTTAGTGGTACTCCGAGCTCAAAAGCCACACCTCTCCTTCTAGTACTCAAAGGTCTCAGAGAAGTGACATGCTCTTTTCTGGTACTGACAGATGCAACATGTCCTGCACAGTTGATGACATGGGTTCTTATGGTACACACGCCCACTTCTCTGGTACTGGCAGAAAGCAGCAGAGATCACACCTCCTTCAACAAAAGGATTCAGTCACGGTCAACATGGAGATCAGCGCACTGTGTTACTGAACTCTTCACGTTCTCTTTTGGTTGTCTTCCCGTAGAACCCCTGCTGTGAAAACTAAGAACCCTTAATGATCAAATGAACCCTTACAGAACCTTGATTTTTAAGAGTATACATCTAATACCACCCGCTAGAAGTTCACGGAGTTCTGTTTGCTTTACTAACCGCGCCACCAAAAATCATTTTACATTTGCATTATCCAGAGTGACTTACAATTATCATTTTTATAGAACCTGCAGGTTAAGGGCCTTGCTCAAGGGTCCAACACTTGTGGGGATTGAGCTGCTGACCTTCGGATCAGTAACCCATCGCATTAACCACGAAGCAACCACAGCACTTCAAAAAAGATCTAAAGTGTGTGCGTACACCTGCCTGTCTGCTTTTTCGGAATCTTTACTTGTTTAGGGTCAAGTCATGGCCACATACCTCATCTAACTGTCTCTCAGTTCCCCACCCCACCCACTCACCCCACCCACACAAAACTGTCTGAGTAACGAACGCCTTTATTTCAGCCTTCAGATAGTCCTTCAAGAGATGCTATTGCACTGAAGGCTATAAAGTCAACCCATACCAAGCATAGCAGTCCCCCCCCACACACACACACACACGCACAAACACAGACACACACACACACACAATAGGCTCCGGAACTCAGTAAGAAATGTCTGCAGTCACTTTGCCAGGAAGAGACTGATTTTATTGTAGTGCTGCAAAAGTCTGGTAATTAAGGTGCATTCCTGAGCCGACTGTTGCCCTGTAATAGTTTACAGCAATAGAGCAAGCATGGGTGAGCTTTCCCCTCGACAACCAACCCGGCAACCAGCTCTGTCTTCCTCGGGAAAGACTGCAGTGCAGGAACTGATATTTGCTTTCACAGCCAAGACGAGTTTCTATAAACACGGCACTGAATTAAATTAGCTTTCTGGGCAAAATCAGAAATGTGGAAATATCTGTAGCTCAGCAAACAATTCAAGAGCTGCAAGCTGCATGAAACGTGTTCTCTCCTCTAAGTTCGACACGCATCCCACTAAAACAGCAAGACATAAATAAATGATATGAAACAAAAATATTTTCCCCAGACTTTTTCCTGATGTCCAGATATTGCTCAAGTGAAAGTCAGTCATAGGCCTCTTTCAGGATTTCAAGCATATTAATGCCATCCTATGGCGGAACGTTGGCGTAGTGCACGTTAGCATGCCAGACTCACAGCAAGAAGGCCTGGGTTCGATTCCAGGCCTGGACGTTTCTGTATGGAGTTTGCATGTTCTCCCTGGGCTTGCGTGGGTTTCCTCCGGGTACTCTGGTTTCCTCCGACAGTCCAAAAACATGCAGAGTAGCTGTTCCAAATTGCCTGTAGGTGTGAGCGAGTCTGTATGTGGCCAGGCGAACCATACGGTAGATCATTGTGATCACAGCCATGACAATCCCTGTATGAGCATCATTCAAGCTTCAGGGATCGATGTACATTCCTCGTGATTGAACGTAGACGTAGAGAGAATGCCATCCTCCAATCAGGATTGTTACCTGATTAATGCAGGATTCACATACTAGTCGGACTTTAAAGGCTTAAATTCCGTCTTCTGACACAAAAGTTGTCTGACCATGGCATTCCAATTTCATAACTCAAAACGGTGTCTTCAGGAACAAGGTCAGCAAGAGGAGTCAAGTCAACATTGCTGCTGACAGCATCATCATAAAGAGATACGTGGTTTTCTCCCATTACAGCTGGAGCTCACATTGGTAAAAAAAAAAATTAAATGAAAATAGAATAAAAAAAAATGTCATTCCAAACTTTAACGCCAACGGATGACACATTGGTGTTTTCAACTTAATGAATCATACAGTCATTGCAAAATGAGTCACTGGCTCAGGTTATATTTCTATGAATTTTTTTTAAATGAACCGAACACCAAGGACCTTCATTCATGTATGAAATGTGCAGTTTAGCTCTCACTGTGAAACATGGAACACCAATCAATTTCATTTCTGCAAGGTTTAGCCAGGTATAGAGTACGTATAGTGTAGTGCAAATTAACTTTGGCCGATTGAATTATGGGGAGGTAATAAGTTATAGAAATACAATGGGACAATCAAACAGTAAAAATAAATAAATAAATAAGGTTAAAAAGGTAATTGCTTCATTTTAAACCATACACATATGATTTCCTACTAATGTTCCAGGATGTGTATTAGCACTTCTTTCAAAGTTATAAGTGCTCCATCTCCAAACCTTTATAACCTTGCTATGACCTTCACCTTCAACCCTGCCATGTCACAATTACATTTGTATCCCCACCAAGCTTGGTGTAAATCTGCACACAGGTGTTGTCACGATTGAACCCATAAATAAACCAACAGTTCACACCAGTGTTTACAATACCACTGCATCTGCTACAGAGCAAACCACCACTAGATCCATAGTTTTTGAAGCCATACAATAGCTACTTACATGATGCTAACATAACATGCTAGTGGGATTACTTCTCAACCCTCAGTTCCAGTTCAGAACCTGAACTTTTCCAACTGCTGACTTTATATTGTAGGTATACAGTACCTCCAGAACAGTGTGAATGGTCATCTCATTGTACGGAGTTATCTTTGGGAGGGCTGAGCTTTGCAACAATACATGGACTGCCAAGTCTATTCACTACAGGAACACTAGCGTGGACTACTAAGACACATTCTGACCTTCAGTTCTTACTCTCAGCTGAACAAACATGAGACTAGACACAGAGATGGAGCTTGGAAGGATGTTGTTCCATGAAGACCACGGAAATATTAGATGGACTATACAAGCATGTGTCGCTTTAGAAATCCAAGCTAACAGTGGATGAACCGCATTGTATTAGTGGTGTGTTTTTCTTACAAGCAATATGACTCCCTGCAGCATCCCCAGAGCAAATCTGATGCTCTGTTTGCTCTACACGATGCAAGGATAATAGGCAAGATAAGGAAAGGCACATTTGCTGTGGGGGGGGTTTGTGAAGATGTGGGGTGTTACCTCCATTTGTGCATGATGAAGCCAGGACACTGCTCACCACACACGTTGCACGGCTTGCCTCTTCCTGGATCGTCTGGTGCAGAAAGCTAATTTGGTTAGAAATGCAGAACATGAAAAAAAGTACATCCATTTATTCTCAGAGAAAAGTCTCCAAAGTTTCATAGCTCCTGAGTAACCCAATAATTTTCATGAAAATACAGTGGTACCTCACCTTACGAAAGACCCAACAAACAAAAAAATCCAAGTTACGAAACACATTTACCTAAAATTTCCATCTCTGGAAACCAAAAAAATTTACGTTACGAAACACGCCATCTCAAAAATTCAAACAAAGCGTGAGTTGCTCTCCCATTGGATATCTCCCAACACCTTGCCCTGCTGTCCTCCCATTGGATAGGAGGGAGCAGCATCTCCATAATACCCATGATGCTTTTCGTGTGCCTTCAACCCATTGTTCGTCACGGAGTTCTAACACGTGTAAAGGACAGAGTTACTGTTGTTTCATGAGTTTTTCGAGTGTGCTCATGAGCAACTTTATTTTTCGTCATTCATCATGGGCCCCAAGAAAGTGATTCCAGGTGCGAGTGAAAAGAAGAAGCGGGCTCATGGCATGCAGTTGAGTGATATCGCAAAGGAATACGGCCGAAACCCGTCTACCATCGGTACGATATTGAAGTAGAAGGAGGCCTTAAAAGGTATACTTTTATAATTTTTAAAGGGTTTAGAGGGTAGTATTGGGGGCCTTGGAACGACTCACGCATTTTACATGTAAAATGCTACTCAACTTACAAAAAAAAAAAAAAAAAATCAGGTTAGGAAACCACTTCTGGAACGGATTAATTTCACGAGGTGAGGTATGACTGTATTAATTATCTTCCACAGCACAAGTGTCAAGGGCAGTGGTATCTTGGTGGTAGGGTGCTGGCTTACTGATCAGCAGGTCAGGGGATTCAAGCCCAACATTCCCAAGTTTTCACTGCTGTCCCTCGAGTGCAGCTACCTGGGTTATCAAAGGCCGGCCACGTCTCACTTTCTGTGGTGAGAGGCTTGCAAAAAAAAACACTGCATTGGGGTTGCCCTCAGTGCGTTTCTGCACTGCGTATCCCGCCCTCGCCCAGAGTTGGCTGAGATAGGTGCCAGCCTCCGTGCAACCCTAATTACGATAAAGCGGTTCAGAAAATGAATGAGTCTTCTGCACGCATGCTTTAGTTCCCCTTTTCCCCCAGCACCACCACCCCAAACACCATCCCTATCATGCATATAACAGTCAGGTATTCCTAATTAATCCTTCCATAATAACCCCCACAATGCTCTACTGTCAGTGCCCGACTCCTCATGCTGGATTATTCATGCATTCCTAATGAATAATTAACCGGACACAATGTCTCGTCCAATTCTGATACTCAGGATATGCAACACTGGTTCATCAGTTCAGTTCATTTTCTGTAACCGCTGAATCCTAATTAGGGTCACGGGGAGGCTGGCGCCCATCCCAGCCAACTTCAGGCGAGGGCAGAGTACACCCTGGACAGCTCACCAGGCCATCGCAGGGCGGAAACACAAAAGTCTTGTCGAAAGTCAGCAATGGTTCTTTTACATGCCTCACACCATATACAGTGAGAGACATGGCCGGCCTTTGATAACCCAGTTAGTTGCACTGGGGGGGCAGTGACAACCTTGTGGAGATTGGTACTCGAACCCCCAACCTTTGGATCAGCGATCCAGCACCCTATACCACTAGACCACCACTGCCCATGCGACACTGGGTTGATGGTAAACATAAGGAATGGAGGGGGGGGGGGGGCAAACAAACAAACAAACAAACAAACAACAAAAACCCCGCAGTTGATCTCAGCGTACCAAAGATAACCTGGGGGTGATGTGGGGCAGGGTGGGGTGATGTGGGGCAGGGTGGGGTGGGGGTTAAATCCCAAAACAGCACATCAGTTGCTTGAGCAGAAAGTGCACTGAGTGAGTTGAGGCGCAATACGTCGGACGCCCTGCTACGTGCGCCAGCGTTGTGCGCGTTCTCCAGCCTATTTATTACCCAGGCAACACCGCGCTTTATTGAAAACTGAAACTTTAGTGCGTTAAAACTCACAGTGGGAAAATCAAACTGCGTTTCACTCACCGATCGGCTGGAGGTTCTCTTCTTAGAGCTTCTACCAAACATGGCAGATCCAAGGAGGTGAATTCAAGCCGGGAATGGAAAAGGACGCTCGGAGGAGTCCCAGTGCGCGCGCGCGCGTCTGTGTGTGCGCGCGATACTCTGTGCGCGCGCGCGCGCGCGCGTGTGTGTATTGAGTGTGAGTGAGATGAATGAGTAATGATGCACTTCCGGATTTCTCTCCTCCCCACCTCAACTCATTTCATCCAAAGAGACATGGATACGGTACTGTCTCATTTATCTCATGAGATCATCATTAAGATTGAACTGAAAATTATTATTTTTATTTTTTATTACTGTATTATTGGAAAATTTAGGGATTGGATTATTTTTTGATAACCCAATGCTATTGAAATCTTTATCGCAGTGCTGATTGGTCAGAAATTGTGTTGCTAAAGTTCCTGTTACAGCAGCTGCAGATCACATCTTATTCTTTTATTATAACAAGTATTTAACCAACTGGAACACAAGGAAGGGGGCAGTGGTGGCCTCATGGTTAAGGTGCTGGATCAATGATCCTAAGGTTGGGGGCTCAAGCCCCACTTTCCATGGGTTGTCACTGCTGTCCCCCCCAGTGCCGCTAACTGGGTTACCAAAGGCCGGCCATGTCTCTCACTGTCTCTGGTGTCAAGTTCATGTAAAAGAACCATTACTGACTTTTGAAAAGAGGAGCTGCATAGCCATCAGTGTGTTTCTGCCCTGCCATGGCCTGGCGAGCTGTCCAGGGTGTACTCTACCCTCGCCCGGCGTCGGCTGGGATGGGGGCCAGCCTCCCTTTGACCCTAATTAGGATTAAGCGGTTACAGAAAATGAACGACTGATGATGAAAAGAAGGAAAATAACCACTGTACTAATTTTCTGGGATTTGCTATGCAGTTCATGACGCAGAATAAATTCGGGTTTTGAAATTGCTGTATAACTTATTTATGGAAGGAGTCTCCAGTGCCGTTACTTTGGAATGGAAACTATTTGAAAAACGTAAAGTCTGGACGAGGTGACTGGTTTATCTGCACCGAGGAGGTCGTGTTTACCCCGATCGGTGTATTATTAGCAGGATTACATAAAATGCTACGTGCAGATGTTTATGACAGTTGTTTTTTTTGTTTTGTTTTGTTTTTAAAGATTCTTTCACATTGTGAGATACTTTGCAAGTGTGCTTTTATAGCAGGCCAGGATCTGCTGTGCTTATTTTTATTTTAAAACGGGAACAGCCAAAAGGAAAAGAAGAAGATATTAGATTTTTTTTTTTTTTCTGAAAGGGGTTATAATACGATAGGCCTGGCTGGTGTTCCATACTTTAATATTTTTTTCCCAAAAAGTTATGGGGGATATAAATGAAAGAGAAAGAAGGTCAAGAAATGATTTGGTTCTATAATGTATTAAGAGGAAGTTGTTTCTTAAATGCTCCACAACATTAATTTGACAAAAAATTCCATTCATTAATCATTTTTTAATCTTTAAAAACTCCTGTGGTATAATTAAAATGAAAATATTGGGGAGTGTGCTTTATGATGGCACCACTAACTCATTCCTTCATTCATTTTCTGTAACTGCTTAATTCTAATTAGAGTCGCGGGGAAGCTGGCACCCATCCCAGCCAACTCTGGGTGCGGGCAGAGTACACCCTGGACAGCTCGCCAGGCCATCACAGGGCGGAAACACGCGGATGGCTATGCAGCTACTCCTGTCGAAAGTCAGCAATGGTTCTTTTACATGAACCTCACAACATAGACAGTGAGAGACATGGCCGGCCTTTGATAACCTAGTTAGCTGCACTGGGGGGGGGGGGGGGGGGCAGTGACAACCTTGTGGAGAGTGGGACTCGAACCCCCAACCTTAGGATCAGCGATCCAGCACCTTTACCACCAGGCCACCACTGCCACCAGTAACTCCATTTCATCAAACCATGTATTGTCCTATAATAGCATATGGAAGCCTTCTGTCTCTCATCAACGTCGAAGCACTAAATATACGATTCCTGCCTGTGAATGCGTTTCACACATCGACGCTCAAGCAATCATATTAGTTTATTAAGAAGTGTTTTTTCCTTCTCATTTATGAAAAATGTTGTTTTTCATAAAAGTCTCATTTTATATGTTTGCTTATGTATGTAATGTATGTTCTGGTTCTTCCTTTTGGCCAAAACTTTCTTTTAAATACGTACATGATTGAAATAAGTTCATTCATTCTGAACCGCCTAATCTTAAGTAAGGTCATGTGGAGGCTGGTGCCCATATCAGCCAACTCTGGGCGAGGGCAGAGTACACCCTGGACAGCTCTTCGGGCCATGGCAGATTAAAATAAGTTATAACTTATTCATGAACAAACCTGCAAATCTATAACACTTCTTTCCACAATGCTCCTGAATCTAATGCAGCATCAGGGAATCCCTAATTACATTTCCTGATAAGCGATGCAGCAGTGGCTTCTCAACAAGCACTTTCTATTATATCCTAGAAAAAAGGCTTCAGCAGAGCGAATAAAGACGCCTTGATCAGTCTAGTGGACTCCAGAACTGGAGGGCTTTCACATCCTGAATGATCATACCCTTCAGTCCGAGTCGAAATGAACTAAAGCTAATCTGTTATTTGATCATTCAATACATGATGTACTGCATGCATAAGTACGTGCTTTATACTATTGATCCCCATCTCATACCTGAATAAAGAAAGGATTACAGCCACTTCCTTTGAGTGTCCACATCTATGTGCTAGCATTAGCCTGATTGGAATTTTTACATACCAATATCAAGGAAGTGACACGGACAGCGATACCGCCATACTATAACCTTCCACTGTGTCTGATCGTCTGGATTAATGGTGTGTGGTTCATACTGAGCCATTTTCCTATCAGTTTCCCCCTTAACAGATACAAGGTTATGTACAGGTTCATCTCAGCCGACTCTGGGCGAGGGTGGAGTACACCCTGGCCTGCTCGCCAGGCCATCGCAGGGCAGAAACATGCTGACGGCTATGTAGCTACTCTTGTGGAAAGTCAGCAATGGTTCTTTTACATGAACCTCCCATCATAGACAGTGAGAGACATGGCCGGCCTTTGATAACCCAGTTAGCTGCACTGGGGGGGGACAGTGACAACCTTGTGGAGAGTGGGACTCGAACCCCCAACCTTTGGATCAGCGAACTAGCACCCTATACCACTAGGCCACCGCTGCCCTGGTCATCATTTGTATTAATTCTCATTTTATTCTTTGTAATAACATATGATGCAAATTGCCGTGTGACTTTCTCACAACGTTTGCATGATATACATATTTAAGCCACAAAATATTTGCTTACATGTGAGTCACAAAACTTGACATGACATGAATTAAAAAATTTACTCGAAAATATCTAAACAATGTAATTATTGCACATCAGTGGCGTTTCTAATGCACCGCTACAGTGTGAACACCCCTAAAGCTCAGGTGTCAAACTCATTCCACAAAGCCATGTGGCTGCAGGTTTTTGTTTCAACCAAGCAGCAGCACACCTGACTTTGATCATTCAAACAACTGATCTGAGTCTTCAGGCAGTTGATTGGTCGGTCTCTGTAAAGAGCAAAAAGATTGACCAATCAACTGCCTGAAGACTCAAACTGTTTGATTTTGTGTATTTAATTTTTAGGATGTTTTTTACCCATTCCTGAAAGAAAATTCCAATTAAAAAAGAAAACCCAAAGATTTTCAGTTCCAGCTTGTAACATTACAAATCATAGGAAAGTCAAGGAAAGGGGGAGGGGCTTATCCAAACCATGGAACCTCAGATCATTAGCATTAACTTTTTAAAAATTGTCTTTTCCATGAATCAACTCTGACATGATGCTAACAGCATCTGAGCAAAGACAACTCCAGACACACACACACACACACACACACACGCGCGCGAGAGAGAGCGGTAGAGAAAACTCAATCTGTATATGCATGACGAGAGACATAAACAGGCAAGACGCAGGGTCACAAAAAAATAAGAAATAAAAAGATCCAATGAAATTCTGGATTCTGGATTGGAGATTGAAATAATTTAAAAATAAATGTATTAAAATAAAACACATGGATTTTTAACTATTGATTTATGTTTTTGTTTATTAAGATTTTAAGATTCCCTTAAAAGAATCCATCCACAACATTGGATTCGCAAATCAATCTGGTTTAAACTTCAGGTGTACAATACATGCCTTTATATGCATCTCAAACAAACAAACAAACAAACAAAAGTCAACGCACATTTGTAAATATAATAAATATAGAAATATGGACATACATGTAACCTCGGGTGCATAAATCTGCACAAAACGTTGACTCCTTGAACTTGGCTATGAAACACGAGCTCCCTTTTTTAAAGATTTTCATAACATTGATGAAAGAATGAAGTAGAACCTAAATAGCACCATCTGGTACCGAGGCCCAGTAGGACAATACTACGAGTAACGGCTCTCACGTGGATACACAGTACACAAAATTAACAACCAATTAGAATCACCAGTGCCTGAGAAATGCTGTGAGATCACAAAAAAAATGAAATTTTAATCAGTAAAAAATATCATTTTAAAAAAAGACCCTGAAAGTATTGTAATAGCAGAAAAATAAAGCACAAACCCCCATTTTTTTCTTTTAGTAAGAACAGACAAAAAAGGAAAGAAAAATATTTAAATAAAAAATAAATAGATAAAAATAATTATGGCTAATAATCACACGAAGTTTAACCTGAAGTAAACATTTCCTGAAATCAATCTGAAAACAACACAGCATGAAAAGCTATTTTATATTTCCTCTCAGTGATAAAACAGAAAATTCACATGGTTTATTTCAAACAAAAAAAAATTCAGACTGAGAAATCACCTCCACAAAACTGTTTTTTGTTTTTTTTCGGTCATGTTGGTGCTCTCACCGACCTGATGCCTGGATATTACCATGTCACAGCACTTCTTTAAAAAAAACAAACAAAATAAACAGTCCATAAATGTTCGTGCCCATTACGTTGTACATTCTGAAGAGATCGTTATTAAACTCTGTTAAAGAAATTCATCACTTTTAACTTCGACTCTGTCCACTGGATCTGCCATGTATAGTCGATGACTAATTACCAGCAACATGAATTTCAGCGCATTAAAAAACTGTCAAAATGGTTTACTTTCAACTTATTTATAAAAGAAGTCACAAGATTATGAAACACTTATTTTATAGAACTCATTTTTATGTGTAAAAAGCTTCACGTAATCTGTCCAATCTGTATATCTTTTAATTAGTATGAGGATTCCTCCATCTGATGGAAAAATAGAAGAAAATGAAAAGTAACCCGAGCG
>CM045732.1:22272974-22290474 GCA_024760905.1 Plotosus lineatus | reverse complement strand
TGCACACAAGGATATACAGTTGTAACAAAGGGAAACGCTGTTCTATCATATAGCTTTCGGTTCTATAGGTCTGCTAACAATTTATGATTTAACAACCTCACACTCATTGTCCCCCCCCAAAAGTGCATTAACTGGGTAATCAGAGGCTGGACATGTCTCTCACTGTCTCTGGTGGGAGGTTCATGTAAAAGAACCATTGCTGACTTTCGACAAGAGTAGCTGCATAGCCATCAGAGCACTTTTGCCCTGCGGTGGCCTGGCGAGCTGTCCAGGGTGTACAGGGATCCCTCACTTTCCGTGGTTAATGGGGACCAAGACCCTCCACGACCGCCGATTTCCGCAAAGTTGGATCGACCCCCCCGACTGACAAATATGTACATGTATATATGTAATATCAATAAATACATATTCAGTGCTATAAATGCTTATAATAAAAATTAAACATTCAAACATAATGCATATAATGTACACATACAGACACGCACGTGCACACGGATGCGCATGTCACATCAAAATGTAAATAGTTTTGTTGGAGGGTTTTGGGTTGTTTTTGTTTTTATTTGTTTGGGTTTTTTTTTTTTTTGCATAATTGGCCTTGTTTTGCATCATTTTCTGTAACTTTCCCCCTATTTTTCCTTAATTTCCTTATTTTTGTATTTTTTAATGAACATTTTTGAAAAACCTGTGATGCACTGAAGCAGAAACAAGCACGAAGTAGCGAGGGACCACTGTACTCTGCCCTCGCCCAGAGTCGGCTGGGATGGACGCCAGCCTCCCCGAGACCCAAATTGGGATTAAGCGTTTACAGAAAATGAATGAAGACTTCAACATTGCGATCAGATTATTTTTAGCATTGTGAATATTTCACACATAACATTTCTCAGTGTCTGAAATCATTAGGCGCTTGATTAACATTACGATGGTAGGAACATTACTTTGCAAGGACCGCGTGCATGTGTGCTGTGGCTTCCTTCTCAGTACCTGTGCGGTTCACGGAAAAGGAAACCCCAGTATGGATATGCACAGTCCTTGTCTCACGCTAGATGGCGCTGCACTGGAGGCCTGGATACGTGCGACATTTTTATCAACGTCAAAGCGGTGTTGTGGATAATGGTCATGGACATGTTCTTCATAAACATTTTGGTTTAGGATTGACTCGATGTTCAGAAAACATTACACGAGACGTCCCACAATAAGGATAAAAACGAAGTAAAATCCGATGTTATGTGCCTTAACGAATCCCAAATCGAAACTCCAGTGAACCCGTGTAATATTTTCAAATGATGCATTAGAGAGAGGTGGTCTGGTGGTAAGGTGCTGGATCACTGATCCCAAAGTTGGGGGTTCAAGCCCCGTTCTCAACAGGTTGTCACTGTCCTCCCCAGTGCAGCTAACTGGGTTATCAAAGGCCGGCCATGTCTCTCACTGTCTATGGTGAGAGGCTGTAAAAGGACCATTGCTGACTTTCGTCAAGAATAGCTGCATTGCCATCAGCGTGTTTCCGCCCTGCAATGGGCGCCAGCCTCCCCGCGACCCTAATTAGTGCCAAGCATTTCATAAAATGAATGATGTATTAGACAACTTGCGCCATCACCTTCAACTGAAATAATGTAGTATTTTCACAGTGTTTAACTCTACAGGAACAATTCCAATGACGTGTACACTCTTAACTGTGTTTATTTTAGTGTAGTAGTAAAAATGAGGGGATGTGAGTCTGGACCTGTAGAAGGTTGTGAGTTCATGTCACTTGGACGAGAAGACCTGAACTGGAGGACGGAGTGCATTTTCCACAGTAGCCACCACACATTCCTGCCACTCTACTGCCATCCTGTGGAACAACAAGGGAACTACACATCACCGGATGAAATTTGCAGTATGTATATTACACGAACATGAAACAAAGTGAGACAATCCAGGAAATAACATCACACCAAAAAAAAAAAGAAAAATAATAATAATAAATAATAAAAAAAAAAGCAGACTCTTATCATAATGATAATAACGATCCTAAAGGGTCTCTGCAGCTCTTAATTTCCTACAAATGATTTGCTGTCCATTTTGCATTGGATGTGGAGAGCTTTTCATTTCAAACCTTTTCACTTCCTGCCAAAAAAGAACCCCTGACAGATTTCAATCACACACACACACACACACAACCTTTCAGATTTACACTTAGAGGCAATTTGGAACAGCCAGTTCCCTAAGATGCATGTCTTTGGACTGTGGGAGGAAGCCAGAATAACTAGGGGAGGACATGCCAACTCGACACAAATGCTCTTGCTAAGCCACGAATTCGTGCCTGTGATATGTAAAACATGATATCCATGAGGCCACCATGCCACCCTTATTATGAAAAAGATACCTGTGATTTGTGGATATCCGCCACAGCGTAGTTCCCTTGGGAGATCCACTGGGTATTTTCAGCCACCTGGAAGCCTGTTCCTGACAGGTTGAGCCTGAATCGGCCCTGAGGAACCAAAACAAAAATACATTTAACAAGAGGAACCTCATGCAGGATCTATGATTTTGCTCTACTGTATTAATCCTGTACAGGAAATTATTCTCTCTGCATAATCCATAGAAAGTGAGCGCACACGTAAACAATGAGCACACACACTTGGAGCAGTGGGCTGCCATACACATTGGGTCACCCAGAGAGCAGCTGGGGGTTACGTGCCTTGCTCAAGGGCACTTCAGCCATTCTTCATCATCATCATATCTTATCCCCGTAGGGTAGTGTAGCAATTG
The DNA here is from genome assembly GCA_024760905.1 of Plotosus lineatus. NCBI lineage: Eukaryota > Metazoa > Chordata > Actinopteri > Siluriformes > Plotosidae > Plotosus > Plotosus lineatus. The sequence goes on along the minus strand of CM045732.1, from coordinate 22,287,726 downwards.
GTCTCTTCCGGACAAGATTAACCGGGACGCAGGAACGCTTGCTACTTGTCCCCGGAAACACGCTGACGGCTTTGCAGCTACTCTTTACGAAAGTCAGCAATGGTTCTTTTACATGCCTCTCACCATAGACAGTGAGAGACATGGCCCGCCTTTGATAACCCAGTTAGCTGCACTGGGGGACAGTGACAGCCCTGTGGGGACTCGAACCCCCAACCTTAGGATCAGCGATTCTGTGCCCTATCCACTAGACCATCACTGCCCACACTTCAGCCATTAATATGGAGGAAGGGAAGGTGCTGTTCACCTCCCCCCACAACCACACATTTTTCCTGCTGGTGCTGGAATCTAACCAGCGACCTTTCGATCCCAAAGCCGCTTTTCCAACCATTACGTGAGGTTGGAACTGCCAGGCAGAAGGTCTAGAGGAAGATCAAAGACAAGATTTATGGATGTGGTGAAAGAAGACATGAAGGTAGTTGGTGTAACAGAAGAAGATGTAGAGGATAGGGAGAGATGGAGGCAGATGATTCGCTGTGGCGACACCTGAAGGGAACAGTCGAAAGTAAAAGAAGAAGACGTTACAGCTGCTCCAATATAATGACATATAAAGGACTTAAATAAATGAATTATCCAAAAATGTACTGGCACTTGGGACACACCCTTCTCCAAACAGGGTTAGCAATTAAGAGCCTTAATCAAGTGCCCTACAGTGGCAATTTGCTGGTACTGGGGTCTGAATCTGAACCACACAACCTTCAAATCAGTAACCCAGAGCTTAATACCCCCATTTCACTGGAGCACAGCAGACTTACGGAAGCAAAAGTGTTGTCATCCGCAAACGTTCCGCAATCATTCTCTCATCTTCCATGTCATTCCGTGTGATTCCATAGTTATTCCTCAAGTCTTCCTCCACATAGTTCCGGCAGGCCAAAATATTCCGTGAACGTGCTTTTGTTCCATGGGGTCACTTTGGCATACTTTGGCGTACCTGTTCCGCACATGCTGTGAATGTTCAGAGAGTGTAAGAATTTCCACTTTTCCGTAGGATTTTCACCCATTTTCCGTGTAAAAATGCAGAAGCTCTTCTTTAAATTGCGTTCCACGCCTTTCCGTTACATGATTTTTGCATGCCGTAGTCCAGTGAAATGGGGTATAAGAATTTCCACTTTTCCGTAGGATATGCACCCGCTTTCCGTGTAAAAATGCCAAAGCTCTTCCGTACACTGCGTTCCGCGCCTTTCCGTTATGGTCCTTGCATGCAGTAGTCCAGTGAAATGGGGGTATTAGCCACTGACTCACCAATCATGTCCCATCAATTTCACCGATTTTAAGCCCTTTTATCATGAAAACATCAGAACCCCATGCTGATAGAATCAATTCCCAGCTGGAAATGCAGTCAAAGGTTGTATCACCAAGGGAACAGCCCAGGGAACAGCCCAGGGAACAGTCACTTATCTCAAGTTTAGTTCTGTATTTCTCAGCCTTAAGGGGCTCCCTGCTGGTGGATAAGCAACACCTAGAAGCAGGCTGGTGGTACCATGAATCAGAATGAATACTTAAATAAAGGAATAATTCCAATAGATATTCTCTGAACATTGATTTCTTGAAACAAATAAACCTTCAAGAATTTTAATTGACTGAAATTAATCTGTAAAGCTTGAATGGGACGCAGTGACAAGCCAAACAACATTTCTTCTCCAATGACTGGAAAAGGAAAAGTCGATAAAAGGAAAATCTCTTTCGAGGATGTTTCTGTTATCTTATGGAGCTGAGAGATGTAGGAACAAAATCCAGAAGAGAAAAGGAGTGCGGGTGTTGTAGAGAAATAAAAAAAGAGCAAGAATATCAGAACATACACTACTGATAGAGAGAAGGGTTGAGAAATGAGCCCCAGATGTCAAATAGATCTTCTGGGTTTAATCTGATTAGACAGGACATGCAAAATGTCACGTTTCTCTTAAACTTGATGCGTTTCACGTTTCCTTCTAGCTTCTTTAATCATCGCTGTTTCTGGTCGTTTTCTGTGCCAGTCAGTGCCACCCACATGTGTTTTATTCACTGCATGCCAACAAAGTCTCGATCAAGACTTTCGTACTTTCGTAACTTTCTATTAAATTCCCAGGATGCCTAATTATCCAGAGGAGTTATTCCTACCTGTGGGCAGCGGGCGGCACTGTAGCAGTCTCCTGCTGTTGCGAAAGGAACCTTATGACCTTCTTGAGTATACGAGTACTTCCAGTCTGTGGCTAAAAACAAAAAAAAAACAAAAAAAAAGAAAAAAAAAAGAAAGACAGGAAGAATTGCTAGAATTAGACATTGTGTGGTTTCTTGATGTAACGCGGAATTTATAACACTTATTTAAGTTCGTAGTAGGGTTATTTCAAGCTCTTGGTTTGTAAACAGTCCTGAATCCAACCATGTTTCCAATCAGAGGTTGCCACCTATGGCATAAAAAGGATAAGTGACATATAAGGAACACATAATACCAGGGCAATTTGAACCAATCAAGTCCTTGCCTTGTAATCTTAAGCTTTTTAGCAAGCATAAACTGCGATCTTGAAGTCATTAACCCCTTCCTACTCGGACCTAATTGAATCCAGGGCGATTGTTGGCAAAGGTTAGCGCAGCAGGGCAAGCTAAGTTTTCTTTATTTTTTTCTTTTCATTCTAATCTTAGCGTACTACATCTGTCAACTCACTGACATTAGATAGAGCTTTAATTAACCACAATGTTTATTCTGGATATGCTCATGACCCCACTTGCCAAACAAGTCCTCCGCTGAGGAGAAGATTACTGTTATTAACCTCTGAAGATGCCAGGCTAGTATGCTATGAACTTAATAGGTTACATGGTGGTTTTTACAATCAGGTTTATTCTCTGAGAATCACGTCATCATGTTAGTATCTAGAGAAATACAGCTATAATCGTGCTACCTTCATTGTAGTATCCAAAGACAAGGAATATACAGGGATCCCTCGCTACTTCACGCATTAATTCATACGGCTTCTGTGCATTGCAGTTTTTAAAAAATATTCATCTAATTAAAAAATAAGGAAATTAAGGAAGAATAGGGGAAAAGTTAAGGAAAATGCCACAAAAACAAGGCCAATTATGCAAAAAAATTAAACAAAAACCCCTAAACCAGCATAAAACAAAAAACAACCCAAAACCTCCCATCAAAACTAGTTACATTGTTGTGAGGTACGCATCTGTGTGCGCGCGTGACTGTATGTGTGTGTATTTATATTTTATTTACATCTTATTCATTCTTTTTGAGACGGTCGTGTGGTGATCTCGGTCCCAATTAACCGCGGAAATTGAGGGATCCCTGTAGCATCATCTGTAATCATGATTCGTATTACTCGTAACCTCATCATTCTTCCAGAGTAAAAATGTCATTATATTGGCCAAAGCCAGGGTTCTATCATGTTATTATACTAAAACAAAACACAAAACAAAACAACAAGAAACATCACTATACTATCACAATATAGGTGGGACTACCATCATGGTAGTCTTAGGAAGGTCATGAAACATGATACTTTGATGGTGTTGTCCAAAAGGCCGAGGCTCTACAAAATTGCAAAACTATCATGGTATTTATCAAAAACATGGTTCTACCATGGTTGTGTCCAGAAGATTTTACAGCTCGGCTGCATTTAAAAATATAGTACTTCAACATGATAGTGTTCAGTTCATTTTCTGTAACTGCTTAATCCTAATTAGCATGGCAGGGAGGCTGGTGCGCCAGGCCATCACAGGACGGAAACACGCTGACGGCTTTGCAGCTACTCTTTACAAAAGTCAGCAATGGTTCTTTTACATGAACCTCACACCATAGACAGTGAAAGACATGGCCAGCCTTTGATAACCCAATTAGCTGCACTGGGGGGACAGTGACAACCTTGTGGAGAGTGGGATTTGAACCCCCAACCTTAGGATCAGTGATCCAGCGCCCTATACCACTAGCCCACCACAGCCCTACATGATAGTGTTAAAATTACAATTCTATTCACATGGGCATGTCCAATAATTTAATGTCATCGTTCTATTATCATGGTTATGATTAAAATCACACTGTACCACCACCATGGTTGTGTCTAAAAGGCCACAGTACAACAGTACAACAATGGTGGTTAGATTCAAAAGACCATAGTCCAGGAATCTCCAACTCTTTATCTGGAGAGGTAGCTTCCTGAAGGTTTTATCTTCAAACAAAATCTAAGAAACTTCTTTTAGCTGACCAATAAGGTAATAATTAGGTAATGTATAAGGTAATAATCTTAAGGTAATAATCAGATTTCCAGGTGTGCATGATTAGGGTTGGAGGCAAAGTCTTCTGAAGGTAGCTCTCCAGGAGCAATGTTGGCATGGAAACCTTGCTTTAGTATTACCAAGGATCTATCATGAATAAACTGCTATGGTAGTTCGCAAAATTTAGAAGAATAGAAGATGTATGGATGTGGTGAAGGAAGACATGAAGGTAGTTGGTGTAAGAGAAGAAGATGCAGAGGATAGGGTGAGATGGAGGCAGATGATTCGGTGTGGCGTCCCCTGAAGGGGGCAGCCGAAAGGAAAAGAAGAAAGACGAAGATAGTTCAAAAAAATCCTGGCACTACCATGAAACTATCACCTAGCACAGTAGTTCTCAAATAATGGGGTGTGTGACCCCAGGGAACATGCTTTTTTTGGCTGTACTGTATTAGGATAAAGTGTAATTCTACATCCATTACAGCAGGTGGCAGTGGCTTCCTCACTGTTAGAGTGTGCCCAGAGGTAAAATAAGAAGTGAAGTTAAAAAACCCACAATGGAAATCTTTAACAGGGACGGAAAGAGAGGCGGGGACGGTGAGGGAGACGAAAGTCTCCAGAAAGTTAAGTCGAGGAAGTATGATGAAGTGGATGTAGCACTTGGCTTCACTGTGCTGTGGTGAGAAATGAGGAAATACCGCTGTGTTTACTGTGTCTGAAAATATTGACAGCGGACAGCATGAAGCCAAATAAATTCAGGCGTCACTTAAAGACGTTACACACCAATCACGTGATGAGTCGCGTGAGTTTTTCAGTGAAAACGTGCCGAATATTGCCAACAATCATCCCGCTTTGTGAATGCTACTCCAGCAAACCAGCGAGCTCTGTTAGCATCAGATAAGGTAGAGTACCAAACTGCTCAGTGCAGAAACTCCCTGCAGCAGAGCAGAGGAACTGATCCGATCTCCAGCACATACGGGCTCTGTCATGCTGGATGATGTCACTGCTGTGAAAATAAGTTCAGGTCCCAGTTCAGCATTGAGCAGGAGCTGAGAGTTCAGTATTGTGCTTTAAAACCAACTTCAAAAAGCTGTGCACTGCAAAACATGCTCATTATAGCCATTAATCTGGACTTAATCATTTTGACAATAATAATAATAATAATAATAATAATAATAATAATAATAAAGTGTTTTATTCATTTTTGTTTTGTAGGTTAAAGTGTTTTATATATATATCATGCTCCTGAGTTAATATTGCTGATCAATTTGAATTTATTATTATTTATTGATTTTATTTAATTTTATTTTTCAGTTTTATCTTTGGTCAACAAATGTTGGCAGTTTAAATAAGGATACTTTTTTATTTCAGACAAATCGATGCACTTTAAATCTTTTGTTTAAAGACTAAAAAAATTGTTAATAAAGTTATTCTTTGTTGGAAGTTGATCTATATTTTCTTCATTTGTATTGTATTCCACAATGATAATAAGGATTTATCACGTTAATAAGGATACAGTGTTATGCAGAGGATTACTTATAATAATTTTTAGCCAAATATCTCTATTTATATTGGGGGGGGGGAAATTCCCTCTTCCTTGAGGGGGCGCGACAGAAAATAATTGAAATAATTGAGAAACACTGATCGAGCATGATGGGTATGTCCAAGAATTTATTAGCACAATAATATCCCATGGCCATGGTTCTACCTTGGAAGTAACTTTCATTCATTCATTCAATTATTTTCTGAACCACTTAATCCTAATTAAGGTTGCAGGACGGCCGCCGCCCATCGCGGGGGACCCTGAACGAGGGCAAAGTACACCCTGGACAACTCGCCAAGTCATCTCAGGGTAAACTTGTGTGGTTCAATTATTCATGATTCAAAGACATTGTGGTCTTTGATCGTAGTATGTTCATGGGGAGGCAATGTTCACCTTGAACAGCTTGCCAGTCCATCTCAGGACAAGCACACACACACACACACACACACACACACACACAAACACAAAACTTTTCACGCTCACACCTTCGGGCATTTTGAAACAGCCAATTAGCCTAATGTGCATGTCTTTGGCCTGTTTGAGGAATCTTGAGTACTTGGAGGAAACCCATACAAGCACAGGAAGACATGCAAGCACCTATGGAGATCCTGGGACTCAAGCGTAAGACCTTGGAACAATTTTATCAAATGAACCTATCATGGTATCATGGTAACTATAATGTCTATACAGTCATAATATTATAATCGTCATAGATTAAAAAAAACAAAAACAAATATTAATTTGTTTAAGTTTATAATCTTCCACGTAGTCTGAAATTTCCAGTATTGCTCAATCAAAGTTATGACTTCTGGATTGGTATGCTTCGTATTTCCTATAGCTTGTGTTTATGTATAAAATAGCAGCTATGATTGAGGCTAGCGGCATTGCCACTGGACATGGCCTTTCCATAATCTCTGTTATTTCCTCTTCCTTGCGTGGAACACAAGCCACATGTTTTGCTTTCAAGGCACGACCTTCTCGCGGCCATCTGATCTCACATAGAGTGACGAGAGGCCCACTAAGAGCTAGTTCACTTCATAACTTTGACACTATGAAGTACGTGCCAAAAGGAACTTTCGCCATGGTGGTCCCTCAGGGAGACGTTTTGGATTAACCCCATTGCTTATAAGACTTATGCTGACGTCATGTGACATAACCATTTTAAATGGTCCAGCTTATTCATGTCGTCTTGATGGTAAAGCTATTACTTGAGTCCGTGAAGCATCATATATCTGCTTTAAAACTCCTGCCAAGATAGAAAAGTCCTCTAGCCAGGCCGTGGAGCGAGGCACAGTGAGAGGTTTCACTTTCCTCCAGATGCGAACTGTGGTGCATGGATTTCCAGATCAGCTGTGCGTGTGCAATCTGTCAATGTGGGACAAAAGCAGATACAGCTGTTGGAGAATAATTCTGCAATTATTCTCAGAGTTCCCATGGTGTACGAAATAAATGCACAGGATTAAATCTGGTGCTGTAGGATAAAGTGAATACAACTAGACTAAAGTGTATATGCTTAGAAGACAGGATTAAAATAATAATATTATAACAGGAAAATAATTACTGTGGAAGAGTGACAATGAAACTGAATACTCCTACTCCAGGTCACAGCTTGTTTACAGCTAATACAACATAAATGATAACAAGAACCAACTAAATCTCAGACATTCCAAAACAGTAAATGTAACGATAAACAAATAAAAAGTAAGGTGTGTTATTTTTTTATCGATACGCAATAAAACTGGCTAACTGCTGATCAACTCCATCACTGATTATTTTTCTCTAACGCAGTGCTTCTCAAATAGTGGGGTATGATGGGGGGCGTATTGACCATGGGGAACATGCTTTTCTGGATTTGTATACAAGAATTAAGTGTAATTGCACCTCCACTCCACTAGTTGGCAGTGGCGCTCTTATTGTCATGCTATGGTGTCGCGGTTTTTCGTATGAGCAAACATAGTAAACAACCCCTCAAGAAACAGCCTGGAAAAAGTTCACACAGGAACGAAGAGAAAGGTGGAGAGAGACAGTGATATTAAGACATAAATAAGTTGAATGAGTTTAAATCAGGATGTATGTTTTTTTATTTCAGGCACATTGGTGCACTTTAAATCTTTTCTGTTACAGATTAAAAAACAATGTTAATGAAGTTTTTCTTTATTGCCAGTTGAACTATATTTCTTTCTTTTTTGTTTTTAATGTTAATAAAGATACAATGTTATACAGAGATGTACTAATAATTTTATAGACAAATAATAATATTTATAGTCACTTGCGGGGCAGTCGGGGGGCGTGAATTGTTTTTTTTTTTTTTCTTCCGGGGGGGCGCCACAGAAAATAATTGAGAAGCACTGCTGTGTGTGTGTGCGCACATGTGTCTGTGTAGAACCCAGAGCATAAAATAACACCACCTTGATTTGTAAGACAGTCTTCTTCTTCTTTTCCTTTCGGCTTTTCCCTTCAGGGGTCACCACAGCGAATCATCTGCCTCCATCTCACCCTATCCTCTGCATCTTCTTCTCTTACATCAACTACATTTATATCCTCCTTCACCACATCCATAAATCTTCTTTTTGGTCTTCTTCTCGGCCTTCTGCCTGGTAGTTCCAACCTCAGCATCCTACTACCAATATACTCACTATCCCTCCTCTGTGCATGTCCAAACCATCTCAATCTAGCCTCTCTAACGTTGTCTCCAAAACGTCTTGCATGTGCTGTCCCTCTGATGTGCTCATTCCTATCCAGCCTCGTTACTCCCAAAAAGAACCTCAACATTTTCATCTCTGCTACCTCCAGCTCTGCCTCCTGTCTTTTCCTCAGTGCCACTGTTTCTAAACCATACAACAATGTTGGCTTCAACACCATCTTGTAGACTTTTCCTTTCATTCTTGCCGATACCTTCCTATCACACCGGACACTTTTCTCCAACCATTCCAACCTGCCTGCACATGCTTCTTCACCTCTTTTCCACACTCTCCATTGCTCTGGATTGTTGAGCCTAAGTACTTAAAATCCTCCACCTTCTTTATCTCTACACCCTGTAACCTCACCGTTCTCTTTGGTCCTTGTCGTTCACACACATGTATTCTGTCTTACTGAGACTAACCTTCATTCCAGGGCATACCGCCACCTCCCTAGATTTTCCTGCACTTGTTCTCTGCTCTCAGTACAGATCACAATGTCATCCGCAAACATCATAGTCTATGGGGAATCTTGTCCAACCATATCTGTCAGCCTGTCCATCACCATAGCAAACTAGAAAGGGCTCAGAGCTGACCCTTGATGCAGTCCTACCTCCACATTGCACTCTTCTGTCACACCGACAGCACACCTCACGGCTGTCTTACATCTCTCATACATGTCCTGCACCACTCTAATATACTTCTCTACCACTCCAGACTTCCTCATGCAATACCACAGTTCTTCTTTTGGCACCCTGTCATATGCTTTCTTCAGATCCACAAAGGCACAATGCAGCTCCTTCTGACCTTCTCTGTACTTCTCTATTAACATTCTCAAGGCAAACACTGTATCTGTGGTGCTCTTTCTTGGCATGAAACCAAACTGTTGTTCACAAATCTGACCTCTGCCCTTAGTCTAGCTTCCACTATTCTTTCCCATAACTTCACCGTACGGCTCATCAACTTTATCCCTCTGTAGTTGCCACAACTCTGCACGTCTCCCTTGTTTTTAAAAATGGGCACCACCACACTTCTCCTCCATTCCCCTGGCATCCTCTCACTCTTTAATCTTGATGTATAAGAGACGGTGTACATTGTTTCTATTTTTATATCTTTCTTTTTTATCGAGCCACTGTGTGAATCATTTGCAGTTTGTGTGACTCACTGATGATGGTCATTTTGCTCAGATCCAGTCGAACCCGGGTGAACATGGAAAGGCCAGCGGCAGTGTAGTCTTTCCGACACTGACACTCCTCTCTGTGGATCAGATTTGATGGACATTGTGTGGGATCCATCAGCCTGGATAACACATTTTAACCAAAATCACAATGAAACACTGATTTACTGATACAGTTGTTAATAAATCATGAAACATACAACATAAAAATGCAATAAATATAAACGTAGCTCCTTATAATCCAACTAATAATGCATAACAAGCAAATTTACTGTCAACAGATCAACACTCCTTTGCATGAAAATACAGAGATGGCACTGAAAACAGTGAATTAGTCTTTAAAAATGACATGTTTCATCAAACACCTTCTACTCTTTCTCTTTTATTTTATTTTCTGGGAAATTCAACACTCCAGATTTTTACCTGTATGCAAACACCTCAGAGAAGTTCTCGTGCTCTCCAGTTGGAAGAGTGATGTACTCTTTTGGATTTTCTGTTTGCATCTCTGAACAATAAATCTAAAAAGAGAATGTAATACACTTAAACACACACTGGGGGGGGGGGGTTTGAACTAAGATAAACAGTCACTGAATTAGTGTGTAAATCAAGTGTGCGGTGAATGAGTCTCACATTACGTGCTTTGCCCTGTATACTCAGAAGCTGTTTTCCATCAGATGCAACACCTTTCTTCCTTTGTACATCCCTGCAACTAACAGGCAATTCACCTGAGAGAGAGCGAGAGAGAGACAGACAGAAATGAAGGTAGAACTGTACGTACATATACAAAATACATATTTTTATCATTAATTCATTCATCCATTTTCTGTAACTGCTTAATCCTAATTAGGGTCACGGGGAGGCTGGCACCCATCTCAGCCAACTCTGAGCGAGGGCAGAGTACACCTTGGATAGCTCGCCAGACCATCACAAGGCGGAAACATGCTCACTGCTATGCAGCCTATTCTTGTCAAAAGTCAGCAATGGTTCTTTTACATGAATCTCACACCATAGACAGTGAGAGACATGGCAGGCCTTTGATAACCCTGTTAGCTGCACTGGGGGGGCAGTGACAACCTGCTGAGAGTGAGGCTTGAACACTCAACCTTAGGATCAGTGATCCAGCACCTTTACCACCAGGCCACCACTGCCCTACATATTTTTTTATTAATAAGTTAATGCAGTTTATAAAATGGATAACTAAAAAAAAAAACCAAAACAAATTATAAGCATCCAGACAGCACAAACTTCTACCAAGGTGGGGGTTAAAAAAAACAACAGAAAGTACGCACCACCATCTGACTAATTTTTATTTTTATTATTTTATATGTAAAGTTACTAAAAATAAACAAATAAATTAACAAGCAAATAAATACAGCAAACAAACAAAACAACACTGACAAAAACATAACCTTCTTCACAGAGATAATAATAAAAAATTAAAAATCAATTCTAAAAAAATCAAAAGAATGAATAATAATAAAAAATCCTCCTTGAATTGCCGCCTTATTGTGGTGGAGGGGTTTGCGTGTCCTATTGATCCTACCAGCTATGTAGGGTCACCCTAGGCAAACAGGTCCTTGGGGAAGGTCCAGACGAAGTCTGGTTCAAAAGACCCCTATGAAGAAAAACACAATTACACAGTTTCCCTTGCCCGGACGTGGGTCATCAGGGTCACCCCCTGGAGCCAGGTCTTGGGGAGGGGCTCGAAGGCGAGCACCTGGTGGTCTGGTAGGATAGAACTCGGCTGGCCCCAGCCCGAAGAGGAGACATGGGTCTGCCCTCATATGGACTCACCACCTGTGGGAGAGGCTATAGGGGTTGAGTGCAGTGTAAGCTGGGTGGTAACCGAAGGCATGGGTTCTGTTGGACCGATCCTTAGCTACTGACTCTGACTCTTGGGACATGAAATGTCACCTCTCTGGTGGGGTAGGGGCCTGAGCTGGTGCGTGAGGTGGAGAGATACCGACTAGATATAGTTGGACTGACATGAACGCATACCTTGGGCTCTGGAACCACCCATCTCGAGAGGGGATGGACCTTAGTCTATTATGGAGTTGCTCATGGGGAGAGGGTACAAGTAAATGTGGGCATCCTTGTAGCCCCTTGTCTTTGTGCTGAAATGCTGGGGTTCAACCTGGTTGATGAAAGGGTAGCTTCCCTCCACCTTCAGAGGGGGGGGTTGGTCCTGACTGTTGTTTGTGCTTATGCACCAAATGGGGGGGTGTTGGAGAACGCTCTCCTGAGGGACTCACTCATTGTCCTGGGAGACTTCAATGCCCATGTGGACAATGATAGTGATCGGCAGCCTCTCCAATCTGAACCCGAATGGTGTTTCTTTGTTGGACTTCTGTGCTCATCATGGTTTGTCCATCACGAACACCATGTTTGAACATCAGGGTGTCCATAAGTGTACTTGACACCAGGACACCCTAGGTCACAGTTCGAAGATCAACTTTGTAGTAATATTACCGGACTTGTGGCCGCATGTTCTGGACACTCAGGCGAAGAGGGGAGCTGATCTGTCAACCGATCACCTCCTGGCAGGGAGACCGCACTCCAGACCTGGCAGGCCCAAATGTGTAGTTAGGTTCTCCTGGGAATGTTTGGCAAAGTCTCCTGTCAGAAGGGCCTTTAACGCGCACCTCTGGCAGAACTACAATTATGAAGGAGGTGGGTGACATGGAACCCAAATGGGCCATGTTTTGTGCCTCCATTGCTGAGGCGGCAGCCCATAGCTTTGGCCAGAAGTTCATCAGTGCCTCTCGTGGCAGTCAGCCCTGAATCCGGTGGTGGACACCTGCAATGAATGGTGCTTCCCGGCTAAAAAAGGAGGCCTCTCTGGTCTTATTGGCCTCTGGAACTCCCGAGGCAGTGGACAGGGACCAGCAGGCCAAACGAGCTGTTGCTGATGCAAAATCTTGGGTGTGGGAGCAGTTCAATGAGGGCCTGGAAAGTGATTATCGGTTGGCCTTAAAAAATGTTCTGGACCACCATCCAGCATCGCAGAAGGGGGAAGTAGTTCTCCACAGATACTGCTCACAGTGCAAATAGGGAGCTGCTCACCTTGACTGGGGATGTTGTTGGGAGGTGGAAGGAATACTTTTAGGATCTCCTCAATTGCACCAATATGCCCTCCATATAGGAGGAAGACTGGAGCTGAGGTTGCTGAGGTATTCAAAAAGCTCCTCAGTGGTCGGGCTCCAGTGATGGACGAGATCCGTCCTGAATATCTCAGGGCTCTGGATGTTGTAGGACTGTCTTGGTTCACACGTCTCTGCAATATTGCATGGTCATCGGGGGCCATACATCTGGATTGGCAAATCGGGGTGGTAAGTTCCTCTTTTTACAAAGGGGGACCGGAGGGTGTGTTCTAATTACCGTGGAGTCACTATCCTCAGCCTAACCAGGAAAGTCTATGCAGGGATACTGGAAAGGAGGATCCGATCGATAGTTGAACCTCAGATTCAGGGGGAACAATGTGGTTTTCATCCTGGCTGTGACACTCTCAACCAACTCTATATGCTCTACAGGATACTGGAGGGAGTTGCCCAATCTGTCCACACGTGTTTTGCGGATTTGGAGAAGGCTTTTGACCATGCTCCTCGAGGTATCTTGTAGGGCTTGCTCCAGGAGTATGGCCTTCTGGAACCGTTGCTACAGGCCATTCAGTCGCTGTATCACCAGAGCCAGAGCTTGGTCTACATTGGTACAGTCCAAATTAATTTCCAGTGAGGGATGGAGTCTGCCAAAGCTGTCCTTTGTCACTGATTCTGTTCATAATTTTTATGGACAAAATTTCTGGGCACAGCTGAGGTGATGAAGGGTTTTGGTTTTGGGGCCATCGGACCCCGTCTCTGCTTTTTGTGGATGAGGATGTCATTTAGGCTTCATCAATCCAGGACCACCAGGTCTCATTGGAGTGATTTGCAGTCGACTGCAAAGCAGCTGGGATGAGAATCAGCACCTCCAAATCCAAGGCCATGGTTCTCAGCCTGAAAAGGGCGGAATGTACCCTCAAGGTCTGGAAAGAGGTCCTACCCCAAATGGAGGAGTTCAAGTATCTCAGGGTCTTGTTCTTGAGTGAGGGAAGGATGGAGAAGGAGATCAACTGGCGGATCGCTGCAGCCTCTGCTGTAAAGCAGACCTTGTTCTGGTCAGTAGTGTTGAAGAAGGAGCTGAGCTGCAAAGCAAAGCTCTCAATTTACCAGTCAATCTACATTCCAACCCTCACCTATGATTACGACCTTTGGGTAGTGACCGAAAGAACAAGATTGTGGATACAAGTAGTTGAAATGAGCTTCCTCCACTGGGTGGTGAGGCTCTCCAAAAGATAGGGTGAGAAGCTTGGCCATCTGAGAGGAGCTCAGAGTAGAACCGCTGCTCCTCCGCATTGAGAGGAGACAGTTGAGGTGGCTCGGGCATCTGGTTAAAATGCCTCCTGAACGCTTTCCTGGTGTGGTGTTTTAGCTATGTCTTACTGGGAAGAGACCCCGGGGTCGACCTAGAACACCCTGGAGGGATTATGTTTATCGGCTGGTCTGGGAACACCTTAGTGTCCCCTGGGAAGAGCTGGAGAAAGTGGCTGGGGAGAGGGACGTCTGAACCTCATTGCTTAGGTTGCTGTCCCCACGACCCGACCCTGCATTAAGCGGAGGAAGATGAAGACGAAGAAAAAAATAAAAAATAAATAAACACATGAGTCAAAGCAAAATGGGTATTTAGTCGTAAATGATTAATTTTGAATTCTTGGTGCCCTTATGACATCATAATGTTTAAAATTATACCAAATTCTCTCACATCACTGTCTAGTTTTAGAGTAAACTAACCAAAACTTGGCAGGAATTTTCAGCCTTTTAAGCATGCAACTTTATAAAAAAAAAAAAAAAAAAAATCAAGTTCATGGTTCAATAAAGTTTTTAATAACTTCCTATTTAATATGCACTTTGATGTGATGGTCACAAATCAATACAAAACAATGAACAGAAAAAAAGCAAGACAGAAGAAATATGTTTCACACTCACAGTCAGGGTTAGTGCAGGGCCTCCTACTCTCTGGCTTCGAGTTGGAGTCACACTTATCACTGAGCTCGGCTTCTTGAGAGTA
>CM045732.1:22265474-22267974 GCA_024760905.1 Plotosus lineatus | reverse complement strand
TAAAGTTGCAATTCAATTGATTCATTCATTTCTTAATTTCTTTTTTTTTTTTTTTTTTTTAGTTATTTGTTTGGAGTTTTTTGGAGGGTTGAGAGATCTGTGGGAAAAGTACCTGCAGCTCGGAATCCTATCACATGTTGTAAGTGAAATTTTTTTCCACTCTAATGAATTCCAGCCGCTCCTCATGCTCTGTCCCGGGCCAGCAGGAGACACATTTCCCAAAGCAACGCTATTCTCCACTAATTAGACTTTTCTTCTGTGTGCTTTGACTTCACACTGATAGTTGACCTACATCTATTTCTTTCCTGCCAGAAATTCAGAAAATGATGACAGAGAAACTCTGAGGCTGAGCCAAGAATTAGTGTTTCTTCCACATGTTTCATAGATCCTGTTTCCGAGAACTCTTTACTTCCAAGAACACTTTACTCTTTAAATGTACTCCCTGTTAGAAATCCCTGACACTGGAGACTCCTTCCATTAGGTTTTAGTAGCAGCCCGTTTTTTTTTTTTTTTTTACTCTGATTAATATCGACACGGCCTTGGACCAATTAGGATGTAGAATGCACCGGGATTCATATCACACCTCTAATCAGTCATCTCTTTTTACATAGAAATCTGGAGTTGTTTATTATCCATCAGTGATTCTGTCAGAGCTATTTATTTAAGTCAGGAGTTTAAGAGCACTCACAGATTCCCTTTCAGTCTTGAGTAGTTCCATTCAGGGGGACGAGAAGAAAACCACAAAGGCATATGATTTTCATCAGAGCACAATCTCCTGTTCCCTCTGTTCAAGCGTGATCTCTCTCTCTCTCTCTCTCTCTCTCTCTCTCTCTCTCTCTCTCTCTCTCTCTCATGAAAGATATCTCTGCTTATCCTCCAGGAGGGCCAGACTCTCCGGACTCAGACAGGGTAAGTTTTTAGCACCTACAGTTATGATCATATTGATGAGTATTATTATTATTATTATTATTATTATTATTATTATTAATACATTTCAGAAACTGTGAAATGAATGAATGTTATAGAAACAGTGACTGTAACAAAATGATTGTAAAGTTATGCAAACCCCAAAAAATAAACTCTAAACAAAACTTAAATATGATCTTTCTATTTTCTCTATAAATGCAGCTGTTTTTACACGGAGACTCTGCTGAATGAATAAAATGCATGTTTTTAAAAGTCGAGATGGCACAGTGATCTCGATCATCTCTATGCTGGCTAGGTTCATGTTTAAATAATAATCTTTACAATTAATTAATCAATCAAGAAATCAATTCTTATTTCGGTAATTATAAACCGACAATGAGATTATTGAAAGGTTATTCCTAGCAGCAGGGTGGTCTCAGTTCCAGAAATTCCGTAATGGTTTCAGTAACAATACCTATCAGTCATCTTATAGTCATTTACTAACTTTCACATGATAGTGGCTGTGTGTGATGGTGGCTCTGCGTGATGGTGATTGTACCTGATGGTGGCTGTGCACGATAATGGCTGTGCACGATAGTCGCTGTGCATGATAGTCGCTGTGCACTATAGTCGCTGTGCACTATAGTCGCTGTGTGTGATAGTGGCTGTTGTGCGTGATAGTGACTGTGTGTGATTGTGACTGTGCTTGAGAGTGACTGTAAGCGATAGTGACTGTGTATGATTGTGATTGTGCGTGATAGTCACTGTGTGTGATAGTGACTGTGCGTGATAGTGACTATGAGCGATAGAGTGGCTGTGCGTGATAGTGACTGTGAGCGATAGTGACTGTGTGTGATTGTGACTGTGCGTGAGGGTGACTGTAAGTGATAGTGACTGTGTGTGATTGTGACTGTGCGTGATTGTGACTATGAGCGATAGAGTGGCTGTGCGTGATAGTGACTGTGAGCGATAGTGACTGTGTGTGATTGTGACTGTGCGTGAGAGTGACTGTAAGTGATAGTGACTGTGTGTGATTGTGACTGTGTGTGATAGTGACTGGGCGCGATAATGACTATGAGCGATAGTGGCTGTGTGCGATAGTGACTGTGAGCAATAGTGGCTGTGCGCGATAGTGGCCATGCGCATTAGTGACTAGGAGCGATAGTGGCTGTGTGTGATAGTGGCTGTGCGTGATAGTCGCTGTGCGCGATAGTCGCTGTGCGCGATAGTGGCTGTGCGCAATAGTGGCAGTGCGTGATAGTGACTGTGAGCGATAGTAACTGTGCGTGATAGTCGCTGTGCGTGATAGTGACTGTGCGTGATAGTGGCTGTGCGTGATAGTGGCTGTGCGTGATAGTGGCTGTGTGCGATAGTCGCTGTGTGTGATAGTCACTGTGCGTGATCGTTGCTGTGTGTGATAGTCACTGTTTGTGATAGTCATTGTGCGTGATAGTCATTGTGTGTGATAGTGACTGTGAGCGATAGTGACTGTGCGTGATTGTGACTGTGACTTTGCGTGATAGTCACTGTGTGTGATCGTGACTGTGAGCGATTGTGACTGTGAGCGATAGTGACTGTGCGTGATTGTGACCGT
>CM045732.1:22115474-22260474 GCA_024760905.1 Plotosus lineatus | reverse complement strand
AGCATGACATACCCAGGCATCTGTGGGGAGGTACACCCGAGCTAACAGATGGAATGCACTGTTGTGTTGATCATCTTACATTGTGAGACTTCTAAAGCCCATCTGCTTTGCTGTATGATTACATGAGATGATGCCGGACAGCTCCTGTGCAATTCTCACACGTGCGCACGTGGCTGAGGTGTGTGCACCAGATGTATCTGCCTCTGGCTCCTCCCTGAGCATTCCCAGGGCTCGGCGAGAGATGAAGAGAATTACTGTTTGCCAGATGTTTAGATGCACATTGGGAAAAGTGCTGTCTTGCCTGATTCTTCAGCACCTCTTTTTTCTCTCTCACTCTTTCTTTCTGTCTCTTTTCAGAATCAGTCTGAACTTCCACATTGACATGAGAAGAAAAGTAGAAGAAAGAACTGATGGTGGCTTAAAGAGCCATTCATACGTTTTCTATGTTATTTAATCCTAATTAGGATCACAGCGAGACTGGCACCCATCTCAGTTGACTCTGGGCGAGGACGGCATACACCCTGCACAGCGCACCAGGCCATCCCAGAGGCCTCCGTGAAATGATTTGATCCAATATCTAGTGACATGCAAATGAATCGGTTATATCAGATTCTGATTGGTCAGACAGTGACAGATATGCACTTGTTACCGTTTGCTTGCGTTACGTGGAAGGTACTGCAACGCGCTTATTTTTGTTCCTCAGGAAATTGTGTGTGTGTGTGTTTGGTTGTCCAAAGCCCACAAGTGTGTGTGCTCGGTCCAAGTAAGTTATTATCTTTAGTGAGCTGTATATTGTTCATGTTATCATTACTAGACATTTGACAGCTTACAGAAAATGTGCTAAAGTGAGACTAGAGGTGTGAACATACGTCCACTGACTTTTCATGTGTTATGGGTACTCGGACATGCCTATGCTTTGTCTAACTTGAAGACAAAGTTGAACTTCTAATTATCTAATTAGATCTTGGTGATAAATCTACTGGAAAATTCCTGTCTGTGCATTACTTTACTTTAGTACAATTTCCGTAAGCTCTCTATGACAATAGTCACTTCGTTTACATAGACAGGAACTTTCCAGCAGATCTAATGCTGGTCTGAGCACCCATAACACGCTGAAGGTCAGTGAGGTAAGGTAAGGTAGGTAAGTCTGTTGGGTTTTTACACCCGAGCCTAGTGGCTCATCAGGCCGGTACTTATCCCCGGTTTCCGTAGCGTGAAGCGACCAGGAGTTCAACTTCTCCTGGATGGGACGCTAGCATCGCAGGTTACCTTCCCAGTATATTTTTACTGGTACCCATTTATACTGCTGGGTGAACAGAGGCACACTTATGGTTGAGACCTTGCCCAGGGATCTTAGCACAGTGGGAGTCTCAGTGGGATTTGAACTCACAACCTCCCGATCATGAGCCCAGCACTCTAACCACTACACCACTGGCCCCACCTAAAGGTCAGAGAGCATATGTGTTAACTCGACCAGTCATTTTTAATGTTATTCTTTATGCAGTCACAGCTTACACAAAAACTTTGACAGTATAGTTTACATTGTTGACGTAAGGAGTTTCCAGTGCCAAAGGCTAAGATGGAGGTTTTGTACTATGGACTCTATGAAAAATTCCACCATTTTCATTCAAAGCCCTCAGTGATTGATGTTACTGTAAAATAGCATGACGCAGCCCATCACGAACCAGAATCACTATTATAACAGTGAATTGGATTATAGGGATCCCTCACATTCCGCGGTTAATTGGGACCGAGACCCCCGCAACCATCGAAATCCGTGAAGTGAATTACCCCCCCCAACCCTCCCTGACTGACATATACGTACATGCAAATGTGTATATAATATCAATAAATACATATTCAATGCTATAAATGCTTATAATAACAATTAAACATTCAAAAATAATGCATAAGATGCAAATAAAATATAAATACACACACACACACACACACACAGACGTGCGCACACACACGCACGTGGACGTGTGTGCACACACTCAGATACGCACCTCACAACAATGTAACTAGTTTTGATGGGAGATTTTGGGCTGTTTTTGTTTTTTTTTACATAATTGGCCTTGTTTTTGTGGCATTTTCCTTAACTTCTCCCCCATTCCAGTTGAATATCTGAAACTTTGAAGTCTTAATTTTGGTGACAATTTAGGGTCCCACTACCTACTTCAAATTGTGATAACTTTGGAACTATTTACAATTAAGCCTTAAAATTTTAGATTTTCCTACCATATATAATGTACTACAAATATGTAAAAAATTTAGAAAAATCTCAGAGGGTCAGGTAGGGACCACTTGATGAAATTTGTATATGGAATCACCAATATGTGCATGATGGAGTGTGTGTGAATTATTATTATTATTTTTTACCTTTTCCCAGATACTTGTCCTCCACTTGGGGCAGGTCACACCTTTGCAGGACTTCTGCTTCCGTGGGCGGGGCAGATGCAGGCAGTTCTCGTCCCCCATTGGCCGGCCAGAGCGGCTGATGCAGGTCATGTTGCGGCTTCTGAAACCCTTCCCACAGGAGGCGGAGCACTAAGATGGGAAAAACAGGAGAGCAAAAGAGAGAGAGAGAGAGAGAGAGAGAGAGAGAGCCATGCAGGGCAGCTATTAGTTACGCTTACAGAGTAATCTGTCAGAATTGTGCTGGTGGATGGAATTATAGGTCCCTCAAGAGACGGGGGAAAAATGAGATTATGGATTGGCAGAGCACTTTGGGTAATTGTTGCTGATATTTGGAAGAAATGATTCAGAAAGTGTGTGATTTGTGAAAGCATATCAAATAAGAAATTGTGCATTTTTAAAGATGTTTTTTTTTTTACCAGGTTCAAGTTTAGTGAAAATATTTCCAAAGAATTAGAAAAGAAAGAGCGTGAGAATGGAAATTTTGTAAATTGTCATGTGAGCAGTGATTTATCTAACACCTCATAATTACTAATTTATTACATGAAAAATATTGTCAGTGAAGCACAAAACATGGCCTTGAAAACTTTTTAAAAAGAACTGCTCCAGGTTCAGTGAATACTGTATGGTGGGTTGTCAACTCTTGTGACATCTCCATGTTCGACGGACTCAGCAGCGTATCAAAGGTGCCGCTTTGATGGTGGATGAATGTGATGTGACAGATCTCTGAGGTCTACAAATGCACCGCACAGCAGGAGCAAAGAACCGGATGAACTCTCGCCTATCTATGGAGGTCAATTTTATGTGAGGAGAGGAGGACACAGGCTGTATTTCACCAATGCAGATCCAGGCACAGGAACGCTCAGGTATCTGCACAGTGTTAGATCTTATTAAAAAAAAAAAAAAACCTGTTTATTAAAAAATAAATAAATAAATAAAAAAAGTCTGTGCAGATTGAAGTAGTAAATACAAATTTTTGTTTTTAAAAAGTGGCAATGACATGTCAGTTTCTTCTATTACATTGATGAATAAATCTTTTTACAAACCCTGGTATTTACCATACACATCATCAAAGCATTTATAAACACAGTACGATCCTGCCCTGCTCTAAATATTTATTACATGTGTGTGTGTGTGTGTGTGTGTGTGTATGTGTGTATGTGTGTGTGTATGTGTGCGCGTGCACCGCCATTCCACTGTTGCCATATTCAGTATTAGAAGTGTAACACTCAAACAAGGTTGTTGGTTTTCTGTGTGAAGTTTTCCTGTATAATGTATAATTGACTATAATTGAGTAAAAAAAAAACAATAATAATAATAATAACTATTATTATTATTATTATTATTATTATTATTAAAGTAATTTTTAAATGTTTAAAAAATAATGTAAAAATGTTTTATAATCACCCTGTTGTACCCTGAGGCTGGTTTTAAAATCTACCTCTTCCTGAACTTTTAAATGGGTTTTCACAATTTTTAAACCAGGATCTTGAATTTTTCACCTCAATAATAGTACGTGTACCTTAAAAATTGTTTTTCAGATATATTTATTTCTGTCTTTTAAAAACATTTGAGGACTTATAGTGCAAGCTCATGACATAAACTAATAATTGATGTAAAATACCACCTTACATACAGGTGGTGTTATCGACGGAGGGACGGATGGACAGACAGACAGACTGATATATAGATAGACAGACAGACAATTTATGAATCCCAGAAGGGAAATTCACATTTTTCAGCAGCGTTGCAGTAAAACAGCACCACATATTCTATAAAAAAGGCATATACAGCAAAAATACTTCGGTTTATATATATCATTCATTCATTTTCTGAACCACTTAATTCTAATTAGGGCTATGCGGAGGCTGCTTGCCCATCTCAGCCAATTCTGGGCAAGGGCGGGGTGCACTCTAGACAGCTCACCAGGCCATCGCAGGGCCAACACTCACACAAACATTCCTACTCACTCTCACACCAAGAGGTGATTTGGCACAGCCAATTAGCGTACTGTACATGTTTTTGGACTGTGGGAGGAAACCGGTGAACCCGGAGGAACCCACACAAGAATGAAGCGAACATGCAAACTCTACACAGAAACGCCCGCGCTAGGAATCAAACCCAGTGCCTTCTTGCTGTGAGGCGGAAGTGCTAACTTCTACTACTACTACACACACACACACACACACACACACACACACACACACACACACACACACATATATATATATATATATATATGCCCACTTATGAACTGAGTACATTGACATAAAGCAATTCAGATATCTATGGATCCATTACTGCTTTGATTTCATCATAATTTTTTTTTTTTTATCTCAATATGTCATCACGTGCAACTGAATGACAAATGATCTTGGTTCAAGTGCAACCTCAAAATGATTCGTACAAACATATCAACAAGACATCAGAAAAGTATTTTATATGTTCTGTTCATTTCATAAACGAAAAATACAAATAAAATTTAGTTCAGAGTGGCGTTTAAAGGATGATCATGATACTGTAACAAGACTTCATGCCTGTCAATCGGAGAAAAACATATCACAAATAATAATAATAATAATAATAATAATAATAATAATAATAATAATAATAATAATAAACTTCATGACGTATATCAATAATAATAATATTACATTAAATCTATTATACATCAAGTTGCCATTGCAATTTGATGTGGACAGTGGTGGCCCGGTGGTAAGGTGCTGGATTACCGATCCTAAGGTTGGGGGTTCTAGTCCCACTGTCCCCTCAGTGCAACTAACTGGCTTTCCAAAGGCCAGCCATGTCTCTCACTGTCTATAGTGTGAGGAATGCAAAATAACCATCGCTGACTTTCATCAAGAGTTCACTGCATAGCCGTCAGTGTTCTGCCCTGTGATGGCCTGGCGAGCTACCCAGGACGTACTCTGTCCTCGTACAGAGTTGGCTGAGATTGGCATCAGCCTCCCTGTGCCCCTAAACAGGATTAAGCGGTTCAGAAAATAAATGAATGAATGCAGCATAGTGTCTTTCTGTGTCTGTCTCTCTGCAAGAATTGTTATGACGATCAAATGTAACGTGTGTTACAACATGTCACAACACAAGCTTATGTGAAATCTTATTTCTTACGTCTTGTATTCCTGTAAAAAAAAAAATCTATATTAATTGTCATAAAGAATTAATAAATGTAGTGTTATATTCAGTGTTTTTAAATTGAGTTTACTGCATCATCTGATGCCTGTTATAGGAAGAGTTTGGTTCCTGTGTAACTTCTTGGAGTTGAATTTTGCCGGGACGTTTGCCAGCAATTCATGTTGCCCCCAAAATGTCAGGCCATTATTCAGCCTTATAAATTAACTCTGTAGGCATTTAGCTTGCACAAATTACTGGTATTTAAACTGCAAGTCAAAGTACCTTACACTTCCTGTCATCTATAAACTAACACACATGTATGGCAGTGTTGCTTTAACCATGCAGCTTGAAGATTTAGCTCAACAAGCTCCACATACACGAGCATACAACAGATGGAATGCAATCTAGGTCACAATGAAAGCGATGTCAAGCATTTTCAGGTAAAATCTCAGATTTATTCACCTCTAACTAATAAAAAATGGAAAAAAAAAAAGTCCATCAGTCCAAAAAATTTTTAGTTCATGTTCCTTGCTTATGAAATCAAATGCCAATAAACTGAGTGAAAGGGCCACCAACGACCCGGCGCTCTTTTTTCCCCCATAGAGTGAATAAAGCATTTTTCCAAGAAGTGCGTCCATGCTGAGAAAGCATGGGAAAAGGCCCTCTCTGGATCAAAGGTCTCTTTTGACCCCATGTGACCTCCACTGACCTCCACCATTGTTCTGGCACAATGTTCGTTGGAGTGCTTGTCAGCACCACACTGGCATTGTGCTGCATTCAGAAGCAGCATGACCATAAAAATTCTCCTTGCTTGGATTAAAAAAAACAAAAAAACAAAAAACAAAAACAAATTCATTCTCCATGCTTGAGTCAAAATCTTGGCTTCATTAAAGAAAAATCCAAACCCTTTTCGATGAAGAGCGGCTTAAGAAAAGCGGACTCTGGGAATGCAAAACCTCTGGAAGAAGAAGAGCTTGACAGCAACAATCCTACCAGCCACTTACATAGCGACAGAGTTTAGCAACATACAGCTTAAACAATTCTCGATAAGAACTGCAAGTGTGCTTTAAATCGTTGCCATCTTCAGCATTGTACTTTAATATACAAATTTGTCAAAACAAAATCAGAAATGAATTCAGCATATTTGCAGACAGCAGGCGCTACATGCTAGAAGCTACATAAGTCATATGTATATTTATATGCATGTATACGACATATAAAAATACCTTTAAAAATGTTTCAGACAAAAAAACAACCATTTCCATGTAAAAGACATGTGTATATAAATTAAATATGAACAATGGACTTAATACAGACACTGAGCAGCAGAAATAAATACAAGTACTTACATAAATAAACAGAGATTTCACCTGACACAAAATTGTGTATTACTGCCATCAAGTTTGTAGTTTTTCAACTGACAACATGAAAAAAAAAAAAAACCACCAGAAATGTGACATCTGGCAACGTATCTAACGTTTATATGTTATTGGCTGCATACAACTATGTCAGAGTCGCAGAATTGACTTCAGTCAACAATCCAAGTTACTGATTATTATTTTTTAAACTGGAATCCAGAATGGCAGAAATGGCACAAATATTACTCCATGTTTTAAGGTTTAAATCAAAATAATTATGTACAATTTTTTTCAGAACAGGCAATTATCGCTAATGGAGAATACCAGAGGTAATTTTATTATTCCAGCATTTTATTTTAGAAAAATAAAATAAAATGAACAGTTCAATTAAATATGAAATTTTGTGACAATTTATTTTGTGCTTTGCTCCAGCATTAAAAAAAGTTCATAATTTCTTTTAGCGTTAAATCTATAGTATCTCTTTTCAGACCAATTTTCTCTACTGTATTAAATTTAGTAAACCTACATCTGCTCAAAAAAAAAAAAAAAATACAAACCATGGCTTGACCGAATGTGATTTTGAAGATTTAAAGGAATCTGCCTAAACTAATACTGTACTTCTCCAAATTAAATTAATTC
Source organism: Plotosus lineatus (assembly GCA_024760905.1). NCBI lineage: Eukaryota > Metazoa > Chordata > Actinopteri > Siluriformes > Plotosidae > Plotosus > Plotosus lineatus. The sequence goes on along the minus strand of CM045732.1, from coordinate 22,252,927 downwards.
CTTTAAAGTGAATTAATATATACTACATAGGAACTGGGCAATCTTATTAGTTCCTTATCCGGGGGATACTTATTAAGATTTTATTACTCATTCAAGAAATTTTCACATTTCTGATTGGTGGAAAAGCATCAAGGGGGAATTAAACCCAAACCAGTGTACTACAAACAGTGTAGCGGGATTGATGTGGAAGAAATGGTTAAGGCGAAAGTGTTGTGCACTCAACGCCCTGAGGTATGTACTGTACCATGTGTTCATGGATACAAGCAGGAACTTCTCTGATGTATGTAAATATAATGTAGTATTATGTGTTAATATCCGTAGCTTTATTTTATCAGAAGTTTCACTAGTTTATACCTGACCTATGAGTTTGCATAACGTTATTACCATAATCATGATTTATATGAACTGATATCTTCATGTTTTATTCTCTCCATTTTGGACACTCAATGAAACTGACAATCAGATAATACAAACTATCCAATGGATTTTACTAGATAACAACTTTGTAGATGTAAGTAAAAACCACCTGATGATGAAAACATACATATTTTCAGTGTAACGGAAGAGTTTGGAACGCTTGACATTCACTTTTTTATTAATAATTTTTGGTATTGCATCATTTCCATGGATAAATGAATTATTGTTTTAGTGCTATGATAAGCTGAATAATTGAATGACTAACATGCGCAACAAAGTTACATGACTGTTTACATTAAAATATTATGAATGAATAATAAAACCATTTTAGATATTGGTTTTTGTATGAGATAGGATTATTCTGTCTTCTGTCTATCCCAGAAAGATAACAACCTCTGTATGAAATAACTCTTTGTATTGTACTTCAACCTCCTTTAATAATGGCTTATTATCCTGATGATAGAGCCCATGGTGTAGTGGCTAAGGTGCTGGGCTCATTAGATCAGGAGGTTGTGGGTTCAAATCCCCATTAGATCCACACTGCGCTAAGACCCCTGGGTAAGCTCTTGATTACAAGTTTGCCGCTGTCCACTCAAAAGTATAAAACCTGGGAAGGTAACCTGTGATGGACGAGTTTCATGCTATGGAAACTGGAATAAGCACTGACCTGATGAGTTTTAAGTTCAGGTGTTAAAACCCAGCAGACTTTCCTATTATCCAACCTGAACAGTGCTTCAATAGAAATGAATTAAAATGGCTGACCACAAGCTGAGATTTGTCACAGATACTTGTAGGACGTGGCATCATCAGTATCAGGCATTAATATGGAAGCATAAACCATAAAAATATATATATATATTTTTTAGTTAGTTATTTTTTATTGCTTTTCACATAGCATGCTAAAAGTATGAATGATGTCAAAACACTATTATGGATTTTCTGACATTTGTGTATAGTATATAGTAAACGTTGAATGAGTTTAAAAAAGGTGTCAGTGCGAAACATTGTTTGTGTAACTGCCTCTCCAAATGATTAAAATATGTACAAAATAAACTGTAAAAATGTCATTTTAGTTTGCTTCTTTTATGTTCCCATGTAGTATGTCCTGTCACAATTAATCACCTCAGCGACATCCACTTTACTTTTAAATTTTGGAACAACTACAGAAAGAGGGCGGAGTTTCTATAAATGATAATGAGGTAGACGCTGATAACTCGCCAAGAACGAGAATAAAACTAAGGGGACATTAACAAATCTTTGGTAAACGGCTAAGTGTCATCTTTTTTAATGTTTATGACGAAGTAAAATAATTATAAATCATTTTCTGACTACTAAAGACAAAGCATGGGAAAAACCGCACTACAGTCAAGACACAACAAATAGTTATAAAATATACATCATCATACTATCATCAGTTCTATAATACAGTATAAAACAACTATCTACAGATTTTAAGTATAACCACAAATCTATCTGTATAATATGCAGTGTTAATGTTTGTAATATACAAAATAAATATGAAAAAAAAAAAAAAAAAAAAAAAAAAAAACAACAACAGTAGGGTGAAATGTCCCTTGTTTTGTGAAAGCACCATTGTGAGATTCAGAGTTTTAATGGCAAATTGAGGTATGGTCGTGAGTGGTGAGGTGAGATATGGCAAGCAGACCACTTACAATCACATACAGGATAATAATACAGAAATAAAAATATCTGTGTGTTCATATTAAGCGCCGCTTGTGAAATGTTTCATTCATGCTTGAAGCTTGTAATGTAATATATTACAGTGAAAGGGTTTAACTGGCCTAAACCCAAACCAGAAACATGGTTGGTCACAAATTACACATTAGATTCAAAACATACGATATATATATATATATATATATATATATATATATATATATATATATATATATATATATATATATATATATATATATATATATAGTGAATAAAGCCATTATTTCATTTACTTTACAGATACATACGTATTGCTTTTTTGTGTGTATGTATGTGTGTGTATGTATATATATATATATATATATATATATATATATATATATATATATATATATATATATATATATATATATATATATAGTGGTGACCTGGTCGTAAAGGACGCTGGATCGCGGATTCTAAGGTTGGGGGTTCGAGTCTCACTCTCCACAAGATTGTCACTGTCCCCCATTGCAGCCAACTGTCTTATCAAAGGCCGACCATGTATATATTTTATGATGGCTCTGTTCTTCGAATTCAAAGATAGTGAAGAGTTATTTCGCCTTGCCTGTGCTGAGTATTTTTGTATAGCAAGAAACAGTTTGCGCTGGCTGATCCCTGCTCTCTAGGCCTAGGTCCTTTTCATGGTGGCTCAGCTGGCTAAGACGGCTGTGGTGGTTCCTAGACTGACAGAAACACGCTGACGGCTTTGCAGCCTACTCTTTATGAATGTCAGCAATGGTTCTTTTACATGCCTCTCACCATAGACAGTGAGAGACATGGCCCGCCTTTGATAACCCAGTTAGCTGCACTGGGGGGAGACAGTGACACCCTTGTGGGGACTCGAACCCCCCACCTTAGGATCAGCGAGCCTGCGCCCTAACCACTAGACCACCACTGCCCATATATATATATATATATATATATATATATATATATATATATATATATATATATATATATATATATATATATATATATGTATGGATAGATACTTTAGTTATGTTCTCTCACTACATTATAGTATTATTTGTATCGCTTGTCCTTTGGGGACGTTGGGAAAGCTGGAGTCAATCCCAGGTTACCAGTCTATCACAGTACTGAAAGACACACCAACAACTACTCACGCTTACATTCCCACTTGAACACAATTTCAGGTATACATTTGGCCACATGTGCATTTCTACAGACTGTTGAGGGTAACCAGAGTACCCAGAGGAAACCCAAGCAAGCAGATGGATAACATGCAAACACCACACAGAAAAGATTGAAGCCTTGAATTTTCTCACTATCAGGTGACCGTGATAAATCAGATAGTGTTTTAACAGGATATTTTAATATAATATTGTTCACTCCTAGCCTGTACACAATCAAAATGAATATTTACAGAAACATGGCAGCATGGTGGCATAGCAGTTAGCATGTCTGGATCACAGCAAGTAGGTCATAGGTTCAAGTCTTTGACTCAGCAAGGATGTTTCTGTGTGGAGTTTACATGATCTTCAGTTTCTGCCCACAGTCCAAAGGCATGCATGTTAGGCACCAATGATAGACTGGCACGCAGTTCGGGTTTACCCTACTTTTGCCAAGAATTGGCTAAAATAGGATCCAGCCTCCTCACGACCCTGATAGGATTAAGCGATTTGACAAATGAATGAATGAATAAAAAGTATGAAATATCTGTTTAAATCATCAAATAACAGTTTTATTCACTACATGTCGAGATATATACAAGGAAACAAGAATACGAACGGCACACGTGCTACATAACGACGTGTGTAATGTTTTAAGAAGTTGATGAAGAATCTAATGTGCTGTACACTTTCCAAAATCTTGTGTAATAAATTAGAGAACTTGTTTGATCGCGTCCTACTGTGATATCTGTTCAAGAAGCAGTCAAGGTGGGCTCAAGCAGTTATTTCACATCACAACATTCTGGAAATCTCGCACCCTCATTCTGTTTTGGCGCATTTTGTACCCAACAAGAACTTGAGCGAAAACTCAAAGTGTGTTTTGGGTTAAGGACATGAAAGGACAGGATGGACAGAGGGATGAGTATTATTACGGGCGTACCGAGCTCCACGGGTCGGCTCTCCAGTGGGAGCACGGTTGCATGTTGCACTGCTCTCGGTCGGGCGGTTTGTCCAGAATCTCGCAACTTTGATCGTTAAAACGTTCGCCACTGGGCCGCTGACAGACCACCAGGCGTGTCTTTATTCCCCCGCCACAGGGTTTTGAACACTATAAAAACAGGGAAGGAGAAAAACGGGTTAAATGCATTTTAGTATATCTTTACGGTCAATCAGGTCATGTGACCTTTTAGGAAGATCACAATTTAATTTGCACTAACTTACAGAACGGGAAATTCAACGTATTTCTTAATTTTAATTCCGGAATATTGAAAGGCAGCCAATCAGAGTCATTTATTTATGACTATTGAGTTTTTTTTATTTCACATAACCCATACTTTATGCCTCTGTTTGCACTTTGAGATATTTAAATATAGAAAGATATGATTTTTATATACTGAATATAAAAATGTATTGTAACTATAGCAATAGTGACAAATGTTAAGGGTTTCCCAGGTTGTCACATGTATAAAGAAATGCATGATGGTAGAAAAAATATATATATATATTTTTTATGAATATCACAAGAACAAATGAACTTACTTATTTTACTCATTTTACTTATTTTTACTTTACACTTACTTATTTTTATCATGTTATTATACGTGTGCGTGGGTGTGTGTGTGTGTGTGTGTGTGTGTGTGTGTGTGTGTGTGTGTGCACGGGTGAGTGTGTGTATGTTGTACCTTGCCCCAGTCGCCGTAAACCCATTGCGGACATGGTCCTGACTCACAGGCGCGCTGCTCTGCAGGTCGTAGGCTCTCGTCGCAGCTGTTAGCAGGGTAACCGTTTTCATCCTGGCACACTACCGCCCGCCTCTGGAATCCTCCAGCACACGTACTCGAACACTGAGGATCCCAACAACACCACGTGTTGTCATATTTAGTGACATTTCAGCATGTAGCATTTTATTGTATACACTGTATAGTGCAGGATGTAACATCTCCACCTGACCTTCCACAAAGGACTGCCGTGGCTGCAGGGTTTTGGTTCAACCAAGCAGCAGCAGACCAATCTCTGTACACAACAAACAGATTGACCTGCTTGAAGACTCAGATCAGTTCATTAAATGAGTCAGGTCAGGTGTGCTGCTGCTTGATTGAAGCAAAAACCTGCAGCCACTCCGGCCCTCTGTGGAATGAGTTTGAGACCCCTGATCTAGAACCTTCTCTAGTCCTGAAGGTAAGCACACTATTGAGAGAAAACCTGTTACTGTGGCATTAGTGCAGTCCTGCTAGCATCGTTTTAGTGACTACTGTACGTTAGAATGTACTGCAGCTGGGTGTAAGATAAACACTGCATTCCTACATATTCACAGCTGTTCCTCTGTCAGGAACTCAAATCTCAGCATCTTTTGGGTTTCAGTTGCTGGTGGATCCCTCTCTTACACACACACACACACACACACACACACACACACACACACACACACACACACACACACACACACACACACACACACACACACACACATGCACACGCACACACACACGCACACACACACACACACGCACACACACACACACACACATATACACACACACACACAAACACGCACGCACATACACACACACACACACACACACACACACACACACACACACACACACGCACCCGCTCACACAAACAGACACACAGACACAGAGGCACACACACACACCCGCACACACACACACACACACAAACACACGCACGCACGTGTGTGTGTATATCTGTCACACACACCCTTACATAAAATAATATTTCTAAATCTAAATCTCGTGTCTGCACGATCTTCTCAAACCAGCAGGACTTGAAAGGAGTAGAATCTATTTCTGGCTTCTGTAAATACCTTCTATTAACTTATTTATAGAGGGAAACGTCAACACTCATTAACAACACAATGGTCTTTATCTATAAAGAGGAAATGCTGGTGACTCTCAGAGCCTCTGAGGAAAGCGTATACTGACCCGTACCTGTCCAGGAGAAATGTTCTACAAACATGCTTTTCTGTAATATGATTAAAACCAGGATCACATCATCCATAGATGGAACTGACCACATTTCACATTTATATACATTCGATTTAGGATATAAGCAGAACCTTGATACTTACTGCTCCCCACGGTCCGAATCTCCACTGCGATTTTGGGCGCCCCCCTCGGATTCGATCCGCCTTGCCGGCGGGTGCGACTTTTTTGCGGGGGTCGAGGTTGGCAGGGAATGCAGAGTGGTCGCTGGAGCGAGATGGGCACTGGGGCATGGCGCATTCTTGCTCTGTTGCTGGCCGATCGTCTGGGTCGCACTCGTTCATGTCCATCACCTGATCACTAAAGTTCACACAGAGAATGTGACGAGTAGCTTTACCCTGACCGCAGGAAACTGAGCACTGTGGACACACACACACACACACACACACACACACACACACACACACACACACACACACACAGAAATTAGTATAGGGATGTTTGTTCTGCAGATTGTCTAATGATGTGCAAACTGGGTGAACTTCGCATTTGTTCAGTGTCGGAGATAGGCTCCAACCGCCCTAAAACTCTAAAAAGGATTAATTTGATACATTACGAAGATCGGCTTTTGTAGATGCTCAGGGTATTTCCTAACTATCCATAATCACTACCAGAATACTCCACCTACTGACAGAATTACAATACAGTAGGCCGTTGACTATTCACGGTTTTGTACTCACGGTTTGAGTATTCGCGGACTGCCAAGCAACTAACACGTCACTGTAATTCAGCCAATGGCTGTCCTCCTTCTTGCTGATTGGTTGAGATGATGTAATGCCCCTTTTCCCCCTCATTCGCGCACAAGTTTTCGATGAGCCTCTTTTTTTAGTCTATTTTAATTACCAGTTAAGCTGTATTATGCCACTCAAACGCTGTGTGTCTTCTCTGGCTAAGCGCTAGAAAAGGTAATGACGTTGGATGTCTCTTCTGAAGAAATAAGACTTTCTCCTGAAGAAACGACAGCTTCCACTGAAGTGCCTGAAGAGAAATAATCATCTGAAAGCACTCTAGTATTAAAGCCTTTTTCAATCATTATTCCAGTACAGTACCTAAGTTAATGTTTAGAATATTTGTGTGTGTGATTTTATGTACTGTGGTGTAGCATGTTTATCGTTTTGTTTATCCAATTTATTACATTTCATGTTCTTTTATGTTCTTTTTGTTATGGTCTGTTTTTTTTTTTTTTTTTTTTGGGGGGGGGCTTTGATTTTGACGGCTGTGTTCTCTAACTGTCCGCTGTGGCTGAGGGGCGTGGCTGAGCACTGAGCTGCTCCATGGCTTCTAAACATTCAGAACATTAACTTAGGCACTGTACTGGAATAATAATTGAAAAAGACTTTAATACTACAGCTTTACAACAGTTCAGATGATTATCTTCAGGCACTTCAGAGGAAACTGTTGTTTCTTCAGGAGAAAGTCTTATTTCTTCAGAAGAGACGGCGCTTAGCTGGCGTTTGAGTGGCATCATATATATATATATATATATATATATATATATATATTTATTTATTTATTTATATATACATTGTATATAGATAGATAGAGAGATAGATAGATAGACAGATAGATATAAAGTATGCTGTATAATGTTTATATATTTGATTAATAAATATCACAGTACAAAATTAAAAGGTTTTTCTTAATCATTACTATATTTTACTACATTAATACTATATTATGAGTAAGACTGTCTATAGAATGTGTTTAAGAAGCATATTTTAGTGCATGTAATAGATACATAGTATTTTACTTTTGGTTGATCATTCGCGCATGTCATGTGATACACGGGGTATAATATCGAATATCGAGGGCCTACTATAGTGGGACCGGTGGCGTAGTCGTTAGGGTGCCTCGCTCATGATTGGGAGGGTGAGTGTTTGAATCCCAGTTAGAACCCCACTGTGCTAAGACCCATGGGCATGGTCTTAACCACAAGTGTGAAACTGAGAATAAGCACTGGCCTCATGAACCACTAGGCTCGGGTGTAAAAAAAAAAAAATTAGAAGCCACAAAAGAGACATGACTCAGTGTAAATACAACTCATCTGTTGCCAGGAAGACGCTAGTGTTGATTGGTCAAGAGCCAGATTTGTTTAGTTTGTGGATTTTCAAATGCGGAAATTTCACTGGTTCTGTAACTGTACTTAGTACTTTCCCAAAAGTAGCATTTCCTGATTAGCGACATACAAAGTGATGTAACTGCTCCAAAATAAATCAAAATATTCTTCTAGGATATCTGCTGCTATACCTTGAATACCAAACAACAAAATTGCAGCAGAATTTACCAAACATACAGTACTGTGCTTGAATAAAAAAATCTTTAAAAAAGTAAAGAAAGAAAAAAGAAATTAAAAATGAAGCAATAGCACAATTGAAATGAAAGTCTTGGACGATCATCATCATCATCATTATCATTTTCTGTAACCGCTTCATCCTAATTAGGGTCGCGGGGAGGCTGGTGCCCATCCCAGCCAACTCAGGGCGAGGGCAGAGTACACCCTGGACAGCTCGCCAGGCCATCGCAGGGCGGAAACACGCTGACGGCTTTGCAGCCTACTCTTGTGGAAAGTCAGCAATGGTTCTTTTACATGCCTCACACCGTAGACAGTGAGAGACATGGCCAGCCTTTGATAACCCAGTTACCTGCACTGGGGGGACAGTGACAACCTTGTGGAGAGTGGGACTCGAACCCCCAACCTTTGGATCAGCGATCCGGCGCCTTATACCACTCGACCACCACTGCCCTGTCTTGGACGATTAAGATTTAAATTTTTTATTATTATTATTATTATTATTGGATTTTTCATCAAGGAACGTGCTGGCTGATCTAGTGGACATGACCTTGTATAGTAGAGAATTTGAATAAAGTAATAATGGATTGTGGATGCGTATAAAACCGAAACGTATTAACATCAGAATGATTGTGAACAAATACGGAATGGCGTTCCGTGTCGATCAATATTCTCTGATGATAATACATCATGTCTCTGCCATGCCAAATAAATTCACTTCAGTGGCAAAAACTGGGCTCAGTGGGACATTCCTGAGTACGCAGGACGACATTTCCAAGCACTCAGTGGGACAATCACATGCATGTAAATTATATTTATAGAGGAAATACGAATCAAAACAAAAAATCTATTCTGAACGTGTTTGACTCTGCCTGTACACTGACGCACACACAGAACAACCCTCTCACGCTCTCAAAATTAAACACTCGCTCTTTTGCGGAGTTAAATAAGGGTGTGGTTAAAAGTATATTGACAGTAAACCATCTTCAGTAAATCCTGGCAGCCATTATTTGTGCTATTGGAAGGTCCACGAATAAATCCAAGTTTTGTCCAGGATGTTAGAGAACAGTGTGTGATACTCGACATTTCACAGCTCAATTCTCACCACACTAATACATCTGGGCGGAAGGTTTCTTCAAAAAGCGATATCTGATTTAAAATGCGTGTAATTAACTTTAGTCTCATGGCGTTTGCTTATTTAATGGGGGGGGGGGGGTGTTTTGCTTACACCAGCAGTCTTGATGCCGAAGAGGCTGTGCTGAATCATTATAAAACTTTGTGGCATAGGGGAAATGAGCTGGTTTTAGGCCTGTGTGCTTTGTGCTTTGTATGTGTGTGTGTGTGTGTGTGTGTGTGTGTGTGTGTGTGTGTGTGTGTTGTGTTTACAGATGTTTCCCATCAGGAGAGCCGTGCTGATACTCCCACTCTCACAAAGACACACACTCTAACACACACTCACGCACACATATATACACAAGCAGACATGCAGAGAGGCCAAAGTAGCGTCTGTGTCTTATTTATGTCAGAGATTTATTTATATCAGAACGCAGTGCTCCAAGAAGACATTCATTCCAAGGCCACAAACCCATATACACTCCAACGACCTCCCTTTGTCTCATTTAAGAGCCCTAATTGCAGCCTATCGGTGATTAATGAAGCCGTGATACTATTCTACCAGCATGTTGACTGAGACGTATCACGTGATCAGCTTTTAGAGTCCTAATGTAGAAATATTGTGAATTACGGCCTGGTGTTTCACGTTGATAACACTGACTTCCAAACAACAGTGATGTAAACTCCATGTCAGAAGCTCATGGACATAATTGAACACAGCAGCATAAAACAGCGTTTTAACAACACATTGCTCATACTGTGAGCCTTCTAGATGGATCTGGAGCAGGGACAGGTAATGCATTTGGTACCTTGGCCTTCAGTGGGGACTAAATCCACCTCTTAATACCACCGTTATCATGACACAGTTACACAAGTCATCAATAATACACAAAAACACAGGAACACAAGGCGTGGCATTTCAGAGAGAGGGAGGCATTTTGAGCATTTCTGATTGTAACTGTGAGCATAACATAACTTTCACAGATGTTTACCGCTGGAAGCTGCAAGTAAACTGGCGTTCAACCATCAGTGAAAGGGTCATCCTTACCTCCTTGACTTCTCCTTTCAATGTTTAGCTTTTCTGAATAAATCCGCCTTGTTAATGGATTTTTAAGAATATCCGACATCAAGTTAATCTCTCCTCCTCCTCAGTTAGCCGTTGTGGACGTAAAAATTTTCAATTTAAATGTACAGGGATCTCTCACTTTCTGCAGTTAAAGGGATCAAGGACCCCCACCGAATTCCGCGAAGTAGGATCAACCCCTAGAGCAATATGACGAATATGTTCACGCCCACACACAAGCACAGCCGTGCATTAGCTGGAACACCTGTGTACATACCTGTATGTGCAATACTCCATATCTCCTCGGATCGCAACTGTGTGAAGTTTAAGTTTGTTTGTGCATTTTTAAGTTTTGAGAATAAGATAATTACACTTTTGACAATGAGAATTTTTTTTCTAAAATTCTAAAACTTGGCCTCACTTAATAATGCCTTGCGCTGCATTGGACCCCAACATGGGCGTATTAATGAGACTCTAGCTTAATAACTTGACTTGTTAATGTTCCTCAATACTTTTACTGCTTAATCCTAATTAGGGTCACGGGGAGGCTGGCGCCCATCCCAGTCGACTCCGGGAAAGGGCAGAGTACACCCTGGACAGCTCGCCAGGCAATCGTAGGTCAGAAACACACTGACGGCTTTGCAGCCTACTCTTGACAAAAGTCAGCAATGGTTCTCTTACAGCCTCACACCATAGACAGTGAGAGACATGGCCAGCCTTTGATAACCCAGTTAGCTGCACTGCGGGGGACAGTGACAACCTGTGGAGAGTGGGACTTGAACCCCCAACTTTAGGATCAGTGATCCAGCACTGTTACCACTCGTCCACCACCGCCCCTATACAGTGATCCCTCGCTACTTCTTGCTTCAGTTTCTGTGGCTTCAGTGCATCGCGGGTTTTTCCAAAAATATTCATAAAAAATTTTTAAATAAGGAAATTAAGGAACAATAGGGGAAAAGTTAAGGAAAATGCCTCAAAACAAGGCCATATATGCAAAAAACCTCCCAAAAACAAATTAACAAATGCACACAAAAAAAACAACAACCCAAAACCCAACAAAACTATCTGAGTCCATGTGCGCATATCTGTACGTGTGTGTGTTTATATTTTATTTTCATCTTATGCATTATTTTTGAATGTTTAATTGTTATTATAAGCATTTATAGTGTTGAATATGTATTTATTGCTATTATATACACATATACATATACGTCAGTCGGGGGGGGGGGTGTTGATCCTACTTCGCAGAAATCAGTGATCTCGTCAGTGGGGGGGGGGGTGGTCTTTGGTCCCCATTAATCGCGGCAAGTAGGAAAGTGAGGGATTCCTGTAACGTATAATAAAATTTAAAAATGCTCAAAACACGTGGTTAAAATCATCTTGAAGGCAGCTGCTGATGTTCTAGAGTCCACTCTTTGCTACTTTTCTACTTTTTATTTTTAAGAATGTTAATGTCATCCAATGTAAAGCTCATGGGCTACGTCTCCCCATCCCAGCTCCTGAACAGTAAATTGTGTGTAAATTAATAGCAGTCTCTTTAAAAAAGTAAATAAAGCTGAACATTCTAATAACCACTTTTATTTCCATTCACACAAATGCACTGGGAACACGACACTTTCTATTCCAAATCAAACATGAATAAAAATGTCAAATTTGTGTTATTCCTTAAAAGGAATTTAAAAAGAGGGACACTACTTTCGGCAAGACTAGGTTACATAGCCGTCAGCATGTTTCTGCCCTGTGATGGCCTGGTGAACTGTCGAGGGTCTCAAACATTCACTGTATAAACTAAAAAATGGGTTAAGGTTTTGTTACCCTTTGAATCATTCATTCATTTTATGAACCACTCGATCCTAATTAGGGTCACGGGTAGGCTGGTGCCCATCTCAGTTGATTCTGGGAAAGGGCAAAGTACACTCTGGACGGCTCGCCAGGCCATCGCAGGGCTGACACACACACACACACACACACACACACACACACACACAAACACACACACAAGCATTCACACACACTCACACCCAGGGGCGATTTGGAACAGCCAATTAACCTACTGCGCATGTTTTTGGACCGGGGAAGGAAACCAGTGCACCCAGAAGAAACCCACGCAGGCACAGGCATGATGATGCAAGTGCCACACAGAAACGCCCGAGCTGGGAATCAAACCCAGGACCGTCTTGCTGTGAGGCGAAAGTGCTAACCACTATGCCACCATGCCACCCCCTTTGAATCACCAAACAAATTTTATTTGTATAAACACTGTTTCTGAGAACTGCTGCACATCTGTGTTGCATGGAGTCAATCAACTTATGGCATCTTTGAGCAGGTTTTCCATCCCAGGACGATTGAACCACATTCCACAGTTCTTCTGTATTTCTTGTTCTTGCTTAAGAAACTGCATTTTTTTTGTCACTCCACAAGTTTTCTATTTGATTAAGGTCCGGTGATCAATTTTATCTCAGCAGCCTGTCATTTTCTGCACTTGTCTATATGATTTCCACTCTCCAATTAACTTTTTAATCAAGGTACGCTATTCTTCTGAACAATGTTTGGGACGATCCATTTTCCTCAGAATTTCAGAGAGAAATGTTCTATAACCAGCATGTAGAACAGGGGTTGGCAATCCGTGGCTCCGGAGCCGCATGTGTCTCTTTCACCTCTCTGATGCGGCTCCGTGGCTTTTAAAAATAATGAATGTGTACTTTAAGGTGGCCGACGGGTGCAAACGTGCTTCATATACAAAAACCACTCTCTCACCGAAAAACAACTGCAAAAAGAAAATGCCGCTTATTTACTCACATCGGAAGCACGCCGGGCTCCCAGGGGTAGAGAGTTAAACCAGCTTTCACCTGAATGACGGGAGAATCTGACTAAGACAGAGTCCCGCAATGGTCGAGTACCCACAGGTACCCAGCGGGTACCCTCGCAAAAATGCTCTTTTAGGGTTGAAAATTACATAGATGAAAATGAACAGTCACAGGTGCGGGCGGATATTTATTTGGTGTGGGCGGGGTGATTTTGTGTGTGTGTTCTTGTGGACATGGATATCATTATATTAATCAGCTACATTGAAAGTCTCAGTGTTTTTGATCTGCTATGTTGGTGGAGGGAGCGAGCCACCAAATCCTTGTGCTCAAGGCAAGCAGTGTTCTCACCATCCCAGCAGCAGTGCAGCGAACGAGAGAGATTTTTCTGCCGCCTGGGTTTGTAATCCAGGAACGGAAATCACAGCTGAAGTAAGAGACAGTTGATGAGATTTGGTTTATGCACAGCAATCTCTGAATTAAATAACTCTCCTCCCAGTGACAAAATACAAGACTGGGTCTGGTTCCGTCTTCAGACTGAGAATGGGTCAGTCAGTGCAGTATTAAGCATTAATATTATTTAAAAGAATGTTGAGCAGGCTCCTCCTTAAAATAAGTCTTCATATACTTTTCTTTTCTGTGTTGCTGTCAGGGGACAGTGACAACCTTATGGAGAGTTGGACTCGAACCCCAACCTTAGGATCAGCAATCCAGTGCCCTAAACCACAAGACCACCCACAATACCACCACTGCCCTAAATTAAAACTATGACAAAACAACATTAATATAAAGAACAAAGAAAAAGAAGATCCCACGAAGGGAGTGATGATGAGGTAGGCTACCCAACCCGTTAACACATCTGGCTGCACCCCATCCCTCGCTTCGTGGGGTAGATATACTTTTTCTTTATATAAATACAAGGAGGACTCGAGCACATTCATTCATTTTCTGGACCGCTTAATTCTAATTAGGGTCGCAGGGAGGTTGGCACCCATCCCAGCTGACTCTGGGTGAGGGCAGAGGACACCCTGGACAACTTGTCAGGCCATTGCAGGGCAGGAAGACACTGATGGCTATGCAGCTGCTCTTGTTAAAAGTCAGCAATGGTTCTTTTACATGACCCCCACACCACAGACAGTGAGAGACACGGCCGGTCTTTGATAACCCAGTTAGCTGCACTGGGGGGACAGTGAAAATCCGTACAGAGTGGGGCTTGAACCCCCAACCTTAGGCTCAGCGATCCAGCACCTTTACCACCAGGCCACCACTGCCTCACTTTGGGAATTTTCATTGAAAGTAAATTTTTATTCAACATCTTTTTTTTAATCTAAATGTTTTTGTTTCAAGCAGAATTGTAATTTAATTGTCTCTGCAGTCGTTTAATTCAATGCAACACATTGTTTTTTTTATATATTAACATGAAGGAAAATGGGGAAAAACATTATATGCAGTGTTATTTAATTTTAAATGTCAAAAACAGATTTGTGGCTCCCAGTGTTTTCTTTACTGTGGAAAATGTGTCCAGATGGCTCTTTGAATGGCAAAGATTACCGACCCCTGATGTAGAACATTTACTGTCTTCCTTATTTAATATAGACAATAATAGACACCTGTTTTTCAAAGAATGAATGATGTCACTAATTGAACTCCACACTGCTATTATTTTGAACACGTTCAATTAGTGATTCAATTACACAGAATCAGCAGCATGCAGGCCATGACTGTTGGGTCTGTTGGATTCTATTACTCTACTACACCTGGTAGTAAATTATCTGTCATGTAGAAAAATAATTTCTACCAAAAACACTGACTGATCAGGTTAGTGATGTGTGACTGGTATTATTTTGAACACAACTGCACACGACTCCTCAATCCACTTCCTGATATCTAATCATCAAAGTGGAAAACCCATTTGTTATTAAAACCAATAGCAGATTGCTAACGTAAAGAGCAAATGAAGTGCAGCAGATGACATCACTAACATACCTGTGTCCATTCCAGCACCTTCCACTGACCACAGGCCAACACAGAGCACGCATCTGAAGCGGGAGGTTTGGGAAGATGAGCACACCATGAGTCCTCTGCCACACCGCCATTAGTGTCACGACAGCTGACGTAACGCATACGTATTCCCTTCCCACAAGTGGCACTACACTGTGGCATAATGGAGATGGCTTATACAGTACATCACAAAATAGTTACTTTAACATATAATTGCGAAAGAAAATAATAGCTAAGGACACTTATCTTTTTTTATCTTTTTTTAACCAATACTGATTGGTCAGAAGTACTGTAGTTGAAGTATTTCCCACAGCCCGTTAAAAAATGTACTCTTTCTTATATATGATATTTATTTCAATATCCCATTGCCATTTTCCTTGATATTGCATAAATAATATTGCATACAGGAAGTGAAGGATTGCATACAGGAAATGAAGGCTGTAATGTTGTACCTGAGTCCATGATCCAAAGCGCCATTGGGTTTTGCGGTCTGGATGAAGAACTGACTTAGTGTCTGGAGAAACAGGATGGGTGACAGGGCATGGTGAGACTTCACAGTCCTACAAAGAAAGAGGAGGAGGATGGAGTGAGAGGGACAGAGAGACAGAGAGAGAAGAAGAGAGAAAGAAAGATAGAGGGAAAAAGAACAAGAGGGAGAAAGAGAGACAGAGAGGGAGAGAGACATTGACAATGGAAAAGCAGCTTTCTCTTTCACACACACACACACACACACACACACACACACACACACACACACACCTCCAGGCCCACAGTGTTCAGGGTGGGCTGCTTCACTATAAAGTTTACACCTGAATGGGTGGCCTCACATAGTCCGACTCCCTCTGGGTCACTGTCTCTGATTCAGTCATTCAGAACTGAGAAGCGAAGCCTCTCTGCACCTCTCTGTCATTCTGTACTTTCCTCACTCTCTGCTCCATCTATCTCTCCCTATTTTACTGTCTAACCTTCACTCCGTGCTCTCCGTCCTGCTTTCATTCGGATCGTCTGACATCCAGTAGCGTCTTATTTCAAGTCACCACATGCTCTGATTACACCGTGAGGAAAAAGAACGGGTTTTATGTCCGGTATAACGGGAGATAGCACCAACTCAAAGTGTTCGTGAATGTGTTGGAAAGAAAGAAATCACTGTGGGCCATGCTTCTACAGGAAAATAATCAACAGCAAGCTACCTTATTGCTGGGTTACACTACACGTTTCCAGGGTGTACTCTGCCCTCGCCCGGAGTTGGCTGGGACGGGTGCCAGCCTCCCCGCGACCCTAATTAGGATTAAGTGGTTACAGAAAATGAACTGATGATGATAATGTTAGAAATTCGTACAGTCATTAACACAAACATAATAACGTAAGAAGAGAACAGAGTCGGGGGAACACGATGTTTTGGGCTGCCTGAATCGCTGAAATATATTTAGATCATCATGAGGTGAGTAAAAAAAAAACGTGGTATTGCTCCTTAGCGCAGGTTGCTAACAAATATAAAACCAAGAACAAAAATAAGAAAAGGAAAATCGCTGCATAGCACAGAGATGACACAAAACCACAGAGTGAAAACTGGCTCTGAAAACTTTCCCTTTGGTCACCAGCAGTTGAATCCAAATTTGTGTTTGTCGTGATCATTTCATGAAAGGTTCGCAACTCTCTCTGATTTACTTTATTTGGATTAATAGAGAATTTTCTGTGATTGTGGTTAATGATATTCATTTGGCTCTTTCATCACTGTTAACATAATAAACATGAAAGATTTCATTTCTCTTCTGAAAACCTGGTCATTTTTACCCATAAGCCATCAGCGGGTTGGGATAATTTCATTGTCTGCGTTGCCGTTCCTGTCCTCACTTTCCCGGCTGATTTCTCAGGAACTGCTGTGTGAATAATTCTGAGATTTTGCATGCAGGTTCTCCAGGATGATCAGATCTGCATGTGAATAGTCAGTTTCTTTGCTTGCAGGATTCTTACAGTGTTTAGATGTGCATAGGCTTGTCAGTTTGTCATTTTGACCTTTGAATTCGTCTCAATAACCCTGACCTTGTAAACCTTGACCTTATAAAATTCGGCTGGGCTGCTACCTAAAAACCAATGGGTGGCTCCCTGTCAAATTTTCCATCCTGGTTTTCTATAATGTGTAGGTGTGCACGGGCATAGTCAGATTCCCTCTTCGACCTTTGACCTTGTCAAATTGACCTTGACCTCATAAATACTGTCTGGACTATCATAACAAAATAAAATAAGAGACCGAAAGGTGGAAACTAAACCATGCAGGATTTGTTTCCCAAGGTCTTGATTGCCAAATCTTTCACCAAACCACATATAAAGAAGTTGTGAAGCTCTGTATTGTTCAATTTTCATTTGCTCTGTCATTTAGAAGAGCACTGGAGCAGCAATTAGTTCGAAATAATCAGGTACACAATCAATCAACCTGTAATGGCCTAGCAAGTTGTCCAGTACTCTACTCTGGCCTGAGATGATCACCAGCCTCCCTGCGACCGTAAGTAGGATTTAGCAGTTCAGTAAATGAAATGAATGAATGACAATCAATTGGCATCATCCACATCCAATGAAAAATCTTCCTAATTGGGTGTATGTGGATCTCTACATGTACAGAGAGCGATGCTCATGATTTCAACTCCTCAGTGCTTAAACATTATTGCTTGAGGTGGTTTATTCCTTTTATAACACACCAGTTTTTAGTTTATGAACATCAGAGCACTTCAGAGTATTTTTATCCACGCATTATTACCCTCAGTATTATGGGACATCTACAAAAAGAAAGTATTTTATTCCTCCTATTTTACAACAGGTAAGGTAAGAAGGGAAAAGGTTAGTAAATCTTAGTAAAACTCAGGACATTTATATCGATAGTTTGTGGGTGAAAGAAACAAACACAAAACATGACCGAAAGTAGTTCCAGGAATCAGCCGTGGAAGATAGAAACATGAGTGATAGTTCTTCAAAACAATTCTGGGCTTGTGACAAAGATTACACTGAAAAAAGTGTTAAATTTAGAAAATGAGTGCGCACACACACACACACACACACACACACACACACACACACACACACACACACACACACAGAGTCAGTAACTTCATAAGCCACTTACCATTGAAATGTTCCAGGAACATTCCACTTTCATTATAACAAAGTTTTAAACCTACACCAGCATGTACTTACATGAACCTGTGTGTGTGTGTGTGTGTGTGTGTGTGTGTGTGTGTGTGTGTGTGTGTGTGTGTGTGTGTGAAATTATTCATTTTCATTTGACCATCATTTACATACACCATCCTGTACTTCTGTATTTGTGGGGACATTTGTTAAAAAACAACAACCATATTTCCTAGTGCCTTCATCTAAACTTAAAAAAATCACAACCATAACCTTTGCCCTAATCTTAACCTCTTAACTCTAACCTAAACCCCAAAACCTACTGTTTACCCTCAAACGGCCCGTTTAAAAAAGAGGATCAGTTGAAATGTCCTCACTCTGTTAAAAATGTATTCCAGTCCTCAATGTGTAGTAGGTACATGTGTATACACACACACACACACACACACACACACACACACACACACACACGAGAAAGAACAGCTGTCTTACCTGTGTGTCAGTGGGGCGTGTTGCTGCATTACAGTCAGTGTCATCCCTGACCGAGCCGGACGAGCTGACAACACACTTCACGACCCTTTTCTGGTAGCCGGGGCCACAGGATGTGGTGCACTGAAGCCACACGCAGGCACACACATACCCAAAAAACAGGAGATACACAGAAACAAGGGACAGAAGGACAAAGGTCAACAGTTATATAATCCATCCAGGAATAACAAAAAAAAAAGCAACAATAAGCTCTCTATCTCATTCCTGTTCCACCTCATTGACGTCGATGAAATGAGGTCAGGCCTAAGTGGCACCGTTTTTTTCGTCCGGCTTCATTTAATGCCTTCAAACGGACGTTTCAAGTGATAAATCAATCTGAGCTACGTAAAAAAAGCCTGATCCCTGTCTGACTCTTGGTCTTGAATGGAATTTGTTGACTTGCTTTCTTATACTGTGATGTGTTAGGGGATAGAACAAATATTCCCTGCTCTCAGTGGAGTTTTTGCATTCAGAAATACTGTAAGCTGTTTATGTTAGAAGCATGCACACATTTGCATAAACAAACACACACACACACACTCACACACACACACACACACACACACACACACACACACTCACACACACACACACACCCACACACACACACACACACACACACACACACACACACACACACACATACACACACGAGTGCAAATGCTGTATACAATTAATAATTGAGGCGTTTTGCATTATGTGCGTTAAAACAAAACCTGATATACTTACTGTGAGAGATACTGTGTGTGTGTGTGTGTGTGTGTGTGTGTGTGTGTGTGTGTGTGTGTGAGTGTGTGTGTGTTTTAATGTCCTCACCAGGCCCCAGGAGCCAAACTGCCAGGATGCACATTCCTGCTGCTGACACACCTGCACCGACTCCGGCTTGACAGAGTGGCAGAAACGCTCGTCTAGCCGCTCATCTCCAAATTGACACCACGTCTGTCTGTGTTTATAGCCCTTCCCACAAGTCACCAGGCACTGTGCAGACAATGCAATTACATAAGCACATGCATTTGTGTTTTATATTAATAAGACCTGAATAATAATGTATATACAACAAAAATTGACTGAATTTATATATATATATATATATATATATATATATATATATATACATATATATATATATACATACATATATATATATATACATACATATATATATACACATATATATATATATATATATACATACATATACATACATATACACACATATATATATATATATAGAGAGAGAGAGAGAGAGAGAGAATTTTCTGAGTAGATCCTTCCGTAAGAGAGTGCTCAATTCTTTTTCGTAGAGCAAATATAAGTAAATTTACTTTTATATATATATATATACATATAGCACCATAAAAGGAAACTTATAGTTGTGAAGTGAACGCTAAGTGCATTTGGAATTTTTATCAAATGTAACTTACATTCATTTATACGTTAATATACATAATACTGAACACAATTTTTAAACATGCTGTTTTGTAAAAAATCCATTGACATGCCTTACTACACAAGCAGTCGGGCATTAATGTTTACATTGATTACTATAGACATATTTCATTATCAGACATTACGGGGCACCGATGAGGAAGATATAAGAGCACCACACTAGGCACTTCATCTCATTTTCTCATATGTAGAAGCATCTACCTGGCACTAAATCACATCTTCTCATACGTAAGAGCAGCCTACAGGGCACTTTATCTAGTATACAGTGCCCTGTAACGTGTGCTTACGTATGAGAAAATGTGATTTAGTCTCCTGTAGGCTGATTTATTTTCGCACCGGTAGAAGCCTCTACATTGCACTAAATCACATTTTCTTATATGCCTAGAGGGCACTGCATCTTATTTTCATTATAACAGATAAATAGCACTCCATGGCATTTTGGTCGTATGTAGAAGCACCTATAGAGGTACTCAACTTATTTTGTTTGCATGAAGGTCACACTTCAGTGCACTTAATTTCATTTTCTGTTATAACCGAGAGAGCGTTTTATTAATTTGAAAGGCAGTCATTATCTTTTTATCCATTCTGAGGGGAGACTAGAGGGCATTATGCGATATCTATTGCAGGGCCTTTTTAACTGTATTTTTTCATCCACTGAGGAACCATGAAGACTATTAGGCATGTTAATGTAGAACACTCTTCTGAATGTGTGTGTGTGTGTGTGTGTGTGTGTGTGTGTGTGTGTGTGTGTGTACAGGGATCCATCACTTTCTGTAGTTAATTGGGACCGAGATACCCCTGCGACCGCCGAATTCCACAAAGTAGGATCAACCCCCCCCCCAATGTATCTGTGTATACAATATCAATAAATACATATTGAATGCTATAACTGTTTATAATAACAATTAAACATTCAAAAATAATGCATAAGATGAAAATAAAATATAAATACACACACATATAGACATGCACGCGCACACAGATGCGCGTGCACACACTCAGATGCCCACCTCACATAAAAATCTAAGTAGTTTTGTTAGGGGGTTTTGGGTTGGGTTTTTTTGTGTTTGTTTGTTTGGGTTTTTTTTGCATAATTGTTATTGTTTTGCAGCATTTACCTTAACTTTTCCCCCAATTCTGCCTTGATTTCCTTTTTTTAAATTCGATGAATATTTAAAAAAAAAACAAAAAAAAAACCCACAAAAACTGAAGGCGCATGAATTGAAGCGCGAAGTAGCGAGGGATCCCTGTATATTCATATTGATCTTTGTAATCATTATTTGTTAGTGAATTCATTTAGAGTTTTAAGTCTGTACCTCCGACCACTCGCCAGTCCTCCACTGTGGACACTGGAACTCGTTGCATGGCTGGACAACAAGTTTGTCTCTGATGTTGCATTTACTTTCATCATTCTCAGGCGACTTGCACACAGCGCTCCGACGGCGCGTCCCTCCTCCGCAACTCTTAGAGCACTACCCAAAGCAAGCAATTAGAACAAACTAATATTTTAATGTACTCAGTTTTAAATATGATATTTATGCTAACATTTATAACCAGGCTGATTTTCATTCGCACCTCTGACCAGGGCGAGTACTCCCACACGCCAGGGTTACAGTCGCCATGGCAAACCTCCTTATCATCAGGTTTGTGCTGGTGGTTGCAGTTTCGGTCATCAACTCTCTGGGGTTTACCATCATTTCGGTTGTATTTTGCGCAGAAGATTTCCAGTGTGCGGTAACCCAGTCCACATGTAGCCGTGCACTCACTCTTACGGGTCACATGCCACCTGGAAAGCAAAGACCAAATAACGCCACCCATTCAGCTGTAGAATTAAAGGCATTTGAATGAGCGACGTGATGAGCCAAGTTTTGGTCCGAGTCTATTTTAATCGTCTGGGCCAAATCTTGTGTCATAACTAAAGATCTTAGATGAGAAAACATTCAGAGATATTGAATCAATTAACATTAAAGAGAAAAATGAAATCCCTCTTTCCCCTCTATTCCCTTTAATCCCAACTACTTACCAACAAAAATGCTTCTTGTTTACATATTTAGGTCACATGATTTCCCATGTCTAGTTAAGTAGATCCCCAATATCTAAGCATTAATAAAAGTCTTCAGTGGCCACTCCAGGGATTTGAATACACAACGCACTTTCTGTTACTAGGACATCTTGATTACACACTGAGCTTCCACTGCTTCAGTATTTTAGACCCATTTAAACCTGGCGAACAAGCTGAATACCTGAGCTCACAGTCCATGTTGCAGGCCTCTGTGATGGCCGCAGGTTGAGGTGAACCATGGCACCTTTGATCTGAAACCACCATGTGGTCCAACTCACGATTGCACAGGATTTTCCTGTTACGTTCCCCTGAGTGATGCAGCAACAAACAGAAACACGGATATTTTATACATGTTAAGATATTTACATGCACAGTAACACACTCAATCTACTCATTAAGCCTCGGCCTCACGTCACTGGACTTTCTTATAGAAGATGTTTTCCGAGGATCAAAAACCACATCCATGAGAATGCTTGAGAGTCAGGGCTCCCCGAATGTTTTGGTCATGTTGAAATTTGGGTCGAGTGGCAGTTCAGTTCGTTTTCTGTAACCGCTGAATCCTAATTGGGGTCGCGGGGAGGCTGGCGCCCATCCCAGCCGACTCCGGGCGAGGGCAGAGTACACCCTGGACAGCTCCCCAGGCCATCGCAGGACGGAAACACACTGACGGCTTTGCAGTTACTCTTGTCGAAAGTCAGCAATGTTTTTTTTACATGAACCTCACACCATAGACAGTGAGAGACATGGCCAGCCTTTGATAACCCAGTTAGCTGCATTGTGGCGGGGGGGGGGGGCACCAGTGACAATCTGTGGAGAATGGGACTTGAACCCCCAACCTTAGGATCAGTGATCAAGCACCTTTACCACTAGGCCACCAACGCCTGTCAAGTGGCAGATCGATTTAATTGAGCTGTCTTTTTACATTTTTTAAATTGAGCACATTACTTTTTTCCTTGCAAACGAAACAGCAAATAATTCTTTTCAGAGTATCCAAAGATCAGAGATGCAACAGCTCAAGGAATTCTACTCTGGATCATTAGATTTCCAGCACTCGAGTCTAAAATTGGGTCAAGGTGGGACAGAGATCAGAAAGAAAAACCAAAGCTTGGATAATTAGACCGTGTGTGTGTGTGTGTGTGTGTGTGTGTGTAACATTAACAGCCTCATTGACCCCACCAGTCTGTCTTCCTTTCCTATTTTTCCCTTTTACTCGGGAGTCGCCACAGCGAATCATCTGATTCGCACGTTTGATTTGGCAGAGGTTTTTACGTCGGATGCCCTTCCTGTCACAACCCTTTTTAGCAAGGGACAGAAACACGCTGACGACTTTGCAGCTACTCTTTACGAAAGTCAGCAATGGTTCTTTTACATGCCTCTCACCATAGACATTGAGATACATGGCCCGCCTTTGATAACCCAGTTAGCTGCACTGGGGGGGACAGTGACAACCTTGTGGAGAGTGGGACTCGAACCCCCAACCTTTGGATCAGTGATCCAGTGCCCTATACCACGAGACCACCACTGCCCCACTCATTGACCCCACCAGTAAACTTTTTAAAGCAAAGCAGACATTGAAAACACATCAGCGAGAGAAGTGCGAGTTATAAACACACTTATCTCTTATTCCGCCTTCCGTGCTTTATCCTCGTTCTCTTTTGGATGTGTAACAATACCACCGTATAAGCACAACAGTACTGTACGAGAACATGCTCCACTCAATCATTCATTCATTCATTCATTCTCGAAGCAGCTCGGGTAATTAGGGACTCTGGGAAGCTGCCGCTCATGTCAGCCGTCTCTGGGCGAGGGCAGGATACACCCTGGATAGCTCGCCAGGCCATCGCAGGGCCAACACTCACACATCCATTCACACTCACACCTAGGGGTGATTTTGAACAGCCAATTAGTTTACTGTGCATGTTTTTGGACTGTGGAAGGAATCCGGAGGAAACCCATGTAGGCACAGGGAGAACATTCAAACTCCACACAGAAACACCCGAGCTGGGAATCGAACCCAGGCCTTCTTGCTGTGAGGCCGAAGTGCTAACCCCTACGCCACTGTGCCACCCTGTACTAAATTATAAATAATAACAAAGAGTCCAGAGAATGATTTTAGCACCAAGGTACAGGTATATTAAAAAACTGATTACCTTGGCACAGGCGGCTGCACTCCTGCCATGGGCCGTATGTGTTCCAGATAAACTGCTGAGTCATGCCTTCAATGGGAATATTATAGGAATACCTGACATCTGGATTGAACAGGTTACCTACAGACAGAACCTGAGAGATACAGGAGACAGGGCAATAAGGCAAGCATATCACATGAAACATATGATTGGTAACATGACAAGCTGTGAGGTTTTTCAGCATCAACAAGCACAAATGAGTTGCTGCTAAGATAGAGATGAGTGGTTTGTAGTTATAACATTAAAGCTCGGAGCCTATGCTCCCCATTGCATAATGTTAAAAAAATGCTAAAATGTGGGTAAGGGAGGGGCTGAGGAGGGGTGTGTTCGTGAGATGATTTGGGGTTGTGTGTGTGTGTGTGTGTGTGTGTGTGTGGGGGGTTAATAGTAAAAACCCTGTAAATGATGATTCTTGATTGCTATATAGGGATCCCTTGCATCGTGTTTTTACATATTATATATATATATATATATATATATATATATATGTATATATTCATCAAATTAAAAAAAATAAGGAAATTAAGGAAGAATAGGGAAAAATGTTAAGGAAAATGCTGCAAAACAAGGCAATTATGCAAAAAAACCTCCAAACAAACAAAAACGAAAAAACAACCCAAAGCCCCCCAACAAAACTATTTACATTTTTATGTGAGGTGTGCATCTGAGTGTGCACGCGCACATCTCTATGTGTGTGTATTTTTAATTTTAGTTACATCTTATGCTTTATTTTTGAATGTTTAATTGTTATATAAGCATTTATAGCGTTGAATATTTGTTCATTGATATTATATACACATATACATGTACGTATATGTCAGTCAGGGGGTTTGATCCTACTTCACGGAATTCGGCGGTCGCGGGGGGGATCTTGGTCCCAATTAATTACGGAAAGTGAGGGATCCCTATTTGAAAATGAGTGCGAGTGCAATCAAGGGCAGGGGCTGATGAGAAGGTGGTAACATTCTTAAACGTCATGATGTAGAGAAGCACCAAATGTATGACTCTATATCAGCACTGGGTTTCCAAGGTTCAGGATGATTTTAACCACTAGGTGGCATTTTCTGCCCTTTCCAACCATTCTTTCTCATTTGCCAAATGGTTGGAGGCTGAGCCAATCTCAGATGACTTTCACTGAAGCCATGGTACACCCTGAACAGCTCAGCAGTCCATCGTAGAGCAACATTCACACACACACACACACACACACACACACACACACACACACACACACACACACACACACACACACACACACACACACACAACTAGCTACAATTTGGAATAGCCAGTTAGTCTACTGTGCATATCTTACGACTGTTGAAGGAAACCAGAGTACCCACATAAAAACCAAGACAGGCATGGGGAGAATATATAAACTCCACACGGAAATGCCTTCAACAAACACAAGACTCAAACCCTTGGCCTCGTCAAGTCTAGGGCTCAAATCCATGACCTTTCTGCTGTGTGGTGGACGTGCTAACCACTATGTCACCGTGCCAACCTTGAGCCCTTTCAACCCCTAAAGTATTGATTTATCATTTATTATACAGCTCAAAGAACACATTTAAGTGTATAGTGCCCTTTAAATGTAATTAACAAAGGTAAAAAATACTCTTTTTCTTTCTTAAATAAAAAGAAAATAGCAGCTGTTGTGGTACCGGAAAAATAAACACTTTCTTAATAATGTTCATTCCAAGTGTTTTATTCCAAATAAACTTATCAGCGTTCATTTCCAAATAAAATGGTGAGAGTGGCTAAGCGTAACACATACCTGGATGACAATCTCTTCCTCGATGCGGTCGGTGCAGTTGAGTCTTTCGATGATGTGATCGGAACCGCTGTACTCGAGGATAGCTCTCCCCACTTTGACTTCCCTTTTAAACATGCTGACCACAAAATCACCGTTGAGTAAATATTCTCCACGGCTGTTGGCCACGGCTGGAAACACAGGAAGAAGGCTTGCTTAATATGATCCAAGACAAGCTTGATACTCATCTTGAAAAGTTTAGAAACTTTAAATAATTTATATTTAGAAATCCATTTATTCGCGACTTTTTGTATAATATTCGATCAATGATGTTATGTTATCAATGTTATTGTGTTATGAGACTTAACAGTATACAGTGGTACCTCACCTTACGAAAGACCCAACAAACGAAAAATCCTAAAATTTCCATCTCTGGATATGAAACAAATTCATGTTATGAAAGGCGTCATCTCAAAAATTAATACAATGTGCGAGTTGCTCTCCCATTGGCTTTCTCCCAACATCCTGTCCTGCTGACCTCCCATTGGCTAGGAGGGAGCTGTATCTCCATAATACCAATGATGCAGTTCCCTCCCATTGGCAAGGAGGGAGTGGCATCTCCATGATACCCATGACGCAGCTCCCTCCCATTGACTATTATGGAGCTGCATCTCCATAATACCCATGATGCTTTTCGTATGCCCTCGACCCACTGTTCGTCATGGAGTTCTAACACGCGTAAAGGACACATGGTCAACACATGCGCGTGCACACACGTGTGATTCCCGGTGAAAGTGATTCCCGGTGCGAGTGAAAAGAAGAAGTGGGCTCGTGGCATGCGGTTGAGTGATATCGCAAAGCAATATGGCCAAACCCGTCTACCATCAGTATGAAATGGAAGCAGAAGGCGGCCTTAAAATATATACTTTTATAATTTTTAAAGGGTTTAGGGGGTAATATTTGGGGCCTTGGAATGAATCAGGCCTTTTACACATAAAATGCGGCTCAACTTACGAAAAAATCAGGTTACGAAACCACTTCTGGAACAGATTAATTTCGTAAGGTGAGGTACCACTGTATTTTGTTCAGACAATATGCAAATACAGCACATGTGGCAGATGTTCATTGCAAAAAAAGTGCGTAGCATGTGCACGCTCATAAAAGAATGTGAGGAAAAATGCCTGTACTGAGATGCACATTAAAATGTTATTCTGTGTATAGTGAAATCATACACCGAGACAGTAGTTTATTTAGGATTCAGGGGTGAAGGTTCCCTTTTCCGTGCACAGTGAAGACCAGATAAGGGCATGATCACACTAAAGGTGCGATAGAAGAGCGACTGATGTGAGCAGAAATTGTTGCTGGTTGCCTTTCATTCTCTAATTTGTTACAAGACCTTTGCGATGTCGCATTTTTGTCAACTGGTTGGCGAACTCATCTCAAATTTTCAAACTTTTGAAATTTCTGTGAATGTCGAGAAATCAGGCTCTGATGCGGAATAGTCTCAAGTTCTTCTCAAGAACTCTGCACATGTCATGTTTGTTGTCGTTTTGTTTGTAAATTATTTGTCCTTTTGCTTGAGAAGAAAAGTGTATTCTGTATCATTCATATTTCATTTGCATTTTGTTTGTGCTTAATAACGTGAGAATAAAAAAACAAATAATTTGAGAACAAGCAAACAAAACACGACTGATTTCATGCAACATAATTATTTAAACGACAGAATATTTGCTTGCATGTGGAGTCGCAAAATATCTTGACATGAATTTCAAAATTCACCAGAAAACAAAAAATCACAAAAAAAAAATCAGTTTGCATTTGTCGTGCCTCTCGGTGTAATTTGAGCTTTTTTCCTGAAACAGAACTTGACTTCTGGAGTTTTTTTTTTTTTTTTTGCAAGACAAGCTGTGTACAGTGATCCATCGCTACTTCGTGTTTCTTTTTCTGTGGTTTCAGTGCATCGCATTTTTTTTTTTTTCAAAAATACTCATCGAAAACTAAAAAAAATACAGTAATTAAGGAAAAATAGGGGAAAAGTTTAGGAAAATGACACAAAACAAGGCCAATTATGTAAAAAAAAACCAAAACAACAACAACAAAAAAACAACCCAACAAAACTACAGTACTCACATTTTTATGTGAGATGCATATCTGAGTGCGTGCGCACACATCTCTGTGTGTATTTATATTTTATTTACATCTTATGAATTATTTTTAATGTTTAATTGTTATAATAAGCATTTATAGCATTGAATATGTATTTATTGATACTATATACACATATACATGTACATATATGTCAGTCAGGGGGTCGATCCTACTTCGCGGAAATCGGTGGTCGCGTTGGGATCTCGGTCCCCATTAACCATGGAAAGTGAGTGATCCCTGTATTTTAATCCTGAGTTTCCAGAAAAAGAAGGCTGGAAATTTGTTTATATCTGCTATAAAGTAAACTAGTAAACTGCTTTATGGCTGCTCCTCACTACTAAATGTTTCCCTAAATTAATCAAACAGAGATACAATATAAAATAAATGGCAGTGTTGGCAAACTGCTGTGGTATAACAATAACAATACACTTGCATTCTGAAAAAAAGACTCTGCTTTGAAGTGGGAAATGTAACTCCGCTTTGACACACCAAGCCCTCACAGATTATTTTTCCACAGCGACTCATATTTTTAAAAAAGTCTTGTTGAGTCGCTTCCTTATATATATGCATGCAAACAAACAAAAATGATCTCACTACACAATTTGGCGTGGCCTCATGGAAATGCTGAGAACAGTACGCTGAAGTACATTACGATGAAGCTAATTGGGCGAGAGTAGTTTGGCATTCCTCTGAGGAGCCGGCTGTTCCTTTAATGCACACATTCACATCCACTAATGCGATTATGTTGCTTGTTTCTTGCATTACTTTCCTCACCATTTCACACATCACAGATCCCAAAGACTTTCCGTAAATCAAACACACACACACACACACACACACACGTGCGCGCGCACGCACGCACGCACATCGTTATCATCTCCAGGGCACAATGACCCACTCATGCTACAAGCTGACAGGATTTTTTTTCCTCTCCAGACTCACACAAAGTTCCGGCCCATTAAAGTGTGAGCATGTGCTCAACACACAATTTGCACACTAGACAACTGGCTGGAAGTCGACTACTTCAAAATTAAAGCTGTCTCTGATCAAGCGCAATCAGTTGACTCATGAAATTTATCACGCCACAGGATGACACAGTGGATTCATGCACTGACTAAGAGGAATTTCTTTTTCTCAAAAATGACTGGGGGCACGAACACACACGTTCACTGACCTGCCGTGTGTTAGAAGTACTCACACTCAGACATGCTCAGTCTAATTTGAAGACAAAGTTGAACTTCTAATGATCTCATTAGATCCAGTATTAAACCTATTGGAAAGTTCTATGTCAATGTACTGACCATCATCATATTATTTTAGTACAATTTCTGGAAGTTTGGAAATGTCTACTAATGATAAATAATATATAGCTCTCGTGAAATACAGTGTTCCTTCGCAACTTTGCACTTCAATTCCTGCGACTTCACTGCATTGCGGGTTTTTCAGAAATATTCATCAAAAAATAAAAAAATAAAGAAATTAAAAAAATATACAGAAAAAAGTTAATGAAATGCCGCAAAACAAGGTCAATTATGCAAAAAAAAAAAAAAAAAAACCCAAGCAAACAAAAACAAAAAACAACCCAAAACCCCCCAACAAAACTATTTACATTTTTATGTGAGGTGCGCATCTGGATATGTACACATGCATCTGTGTGTGTACGTGCACACATCTGTATGTATGTGTGAGTCTGGGTGCACGTTTGTGTGTGTGTGTGTGTGTGTGTGTGTGTGTGTGTGTGTGTGTGTGTGTGTGTTTCTATTTTATTTACATCTTATGCATTATTTTGAATGTTTAATTGTTATTATAAGCATTTATAGTGCTTATGTATTTATTGATCTTAGATACACATATACATTTACATATCCATCAGTCAGGAGGGTCGATCCTACTTTGTGGAAATTCAGCGTTTGCGGAGGGTCTCGGTCCCCATTAACCGTGAAAAGTGAGGGTTCACTGTATAATAACTTACTAGGATCGAGAGCACATTTATAGACTGTGGATAGATAAACACTCATACATAATTTCTTGCGAACCGACAATGAACACATCATGGTACCTTCCGTGTAGCACACACAAAAGGTAAAAAGAATCACCTGATGAGAAGTGAACAACTGTTCAATGCATGTAGAGTTAATTAAACCCCAGCTCATGACATTATTTTCTCTAGCTTTGCAAATTCATTATTTAACAAATATATATATATATATATATATATATATATATATATATATATATATATATATATATATATATATATATATATATCTGATATATGTGTTTTGGGCTACACAGTTTTGCTAACAGTCATTCAACAAACTGCAATTATACCCCCCATCATCCTGCTCAAGGCTGGTTTTAAAGTAAACACTCAACGATGCTATCTCATCTGTATTTCCCTCTCCATGCATGATACACCAGTTTTTCTATCATATTTGTTCTAGTACCATCCCTTTAACAAAACTAATACTCATACAATTACAATAATCTCCTTCACATTCTAGTTGTGTAAATCCCATCTGCTCAACTGCTGGATTCCTATTTTCCTCAAAACTCACAAGACTCCATGTTCCTATAATATGCTACCTCGGTACCGGTTTAGACCTGATAAAGGATGTGCTATTGTATCATCTCCGGGAGAGAAGTATAGTGTTCGGTGACACTCATGTATGAGAATTAGAAAAGCAATCCACCGACTTCAATCGAAAAATGTTGATTATGTTAGAAATGGTGTTTATGCTGCTTTTACTATATTACCAACCTCTTTTGGAAAACCGCTTTGTTTTAAGAGACGTTCTAAGCCTGACTCACCGAGGTAGTTATCATCCTCTGGTTTATCTGAGTAGCTGTGCTGTCGCACGTCTATGTTTGTAGCACCGCTGGGGATCCGAACAACAACGTTGTAACCTATAAAAGAGTAAAGAACTAAAATAATTACACAACATGTCAAGGAAGGTGAAGGAAGGACTGAGTGAGGGAAAGTAAGAGCGAGTGAAAACAGGAGGTGAAAGTGTGAATTTGTGAGTGAATATAAAAGTGCTTTAATGAGTAGCGAGTTAGTGAGCGATCGCGCGATTGAGTGAGCAAGCAAGCAAGTGAATGAGTGAGCGATGAAGTGAGTGAATAAATAAAAGTGCTTTAAATGAGTATGTGACTGCATTATTGAAAGCCGGAGTAAATATTTGAATTAGTGGGTGAGCAGGCATGCATTTAAATGAAGGAGTGAACATATGCAAATGAGCAGGTGAAAGCCAGGGAGTAAGTGAACGAAGACGTGATTGATGAAGTGAGTGAACGAGTGAGGGGATGAATGAGTGAGTGAGTGAATGAATAAATAAAAGTGCTTTAAATGAGTAAATGACTGTATTATTGAAAGAAGAAGTAAATAAGTGAATTAGCGCTTGACAGCCAAAGAGTGACGAGTGCACTGAAAAAACAGATTGGTTGAGATAACACATATATTGATTAAACCCAATGAGTATGAATCTATAATGCGGTTATAATATAGTTATAATGTTCCCAGCCAAAACATACGGGGCAGTGGTGGTCTAGTGGATAGGGCGCAGGATCGCTGATCCTAAGGTTGGGGGTTCGACTCCCCACAAGGTTGTCACTGTCCCCCTCAGTGTAGCTAACTGGGTTATCAAAGGCGGGTCATGTCTCTCACTGTCTATGGTGAGAGGCATGTAAAAGAATCGTTGTTGACTTTCGTAAAGAGTAGGCTGCAAAGCCGTCAGTGTGTTTCTGTCACTTGCGAAAAGGGTTGTGACAGGAAGGGCATCCGACGTAAAAACCCATGCCAAATCAAATGTGCGAATCAGATGATTTTCTGTGGAGACTCTCAACAACGAGAAAAAGCCGAAAAGAAAAGAAGAGGAGAGTTCCCAGCCAAAACACTTGTTGTCTCAAACTACTGATATAGGTTGCTTTGTCACATATACAGGGATCCCTCGCTACTTCGAACTTCAGTTTCTGCGGCGTCAGTGTATCGCAGGCTTTTCAAAAATATTCATTGAAAAATACAAAAACAAGGAAATTAAGAAAGAATAGGGGGGAAAGTGAAGGAAAACAAGGCCAATTATGCAAAAAACCCAAACAAACAAACACAACCCCCCTCCCCCCAGCAAAACAATTTATATTTTTATGTGAGGTGCTCATCTGTGTGCACGCGCACGTCTGTATGTGTGTATTTTATGCATTATTTTTGAATGTTTAATTGTTCTTATAAGCATTTATAGCATTGAATATGTATTTATTGATATTATATACACATATACATGTACGTATACGTCAGTCAGGGGGTAAAAACTACTTTGTGGAAATTATCCGTCGTGGGGGGCGGGGGCGGTCTCGGTCCCCATTAACCATGGAAAGTGAAGGATCCCTGTATACTAATATATTAAGTTTCATAACTTGCCAATGATTGGCATTTTTAACCACATTCTGATAGCCAATGATACCAATTTAAACCAATCAGTTTTTACGGTGTAATTTCAGAGAATAAGTGAAGGAATGAGTGAAAGAGAAGTGTGGTGCACATGAGCTGTAATGAATTAACACAAGTGAATGAGATGGAATGAATCAGCTGAAAACCATGAACCTTGGAATGAAACGTACCATAGTGCACTGTATTTAATGTCCCTGCCACTGTCTTACAGGAAGAATTGTCTCCCCCACACACTCCACATTTATCTCTCCTGGCCTTGGAGTTTAAAATATGGTCACAACCTGCTTGCTGCAGAAACAGTGCAAATATGGAAGAGAACTCAGTTCCAAAGCACAATGAATTGTGTGTTGTGTGCTGTGTTGACATTTCTGCGATGGAAACTAATACAACATGTATTTAAAAAACCTGCATATTCAACAAACAGTAAGAATGGAGATTGATGAATGGTGTACAGAAGTCAATACAGTACATATTTAGAGCTTGAGAACTTGGACTTGTCAAATGTTTTAAGATGGATTGCAAAATCGAGCTCACCCTGCACAGGCCCTGGACACAGATGTCGTTGGTATCTGGGCCACACGGCGTGCCGTCGATGACTCGATCCTTCAGCTGATAGTAGGCGGTGTTTCCAGCTACTCTGCAGAAGAGCTTGCACCGGTCCTTCATTAGAACTTTGGAGAAGTAAATACAATCATTTACATAAAAGCAAGCACATCAGTTTGCGCCCCTAAATTACTGTCATATATCTTTTTACATATAAAATAAAGTGTAAAATGATGTTCTACTTCATTCATAAGCTTTACTGTTTTAAATTAACGCAGGGTGACCAACGAAAATAAATGACCCAAAAACTCCCACATCTCTTATGTAAATAAAGAATAATTATTAAATATAATGAGATTATTATCTATATCATTACAGGGATCCTTCACTTTCCACCGTTAATTGGGACCGAGATCCCCCAACGACTGCCGAATTCTGCAAAGTAGGATCAACCCCCCGACTGACGTATACGTACATGTATATGTGTATACAATATCAATAAATACATATTCAACGCTATAAATTATTATAATAACAATTAAACATTAACAAATAGTGCATAAAATGTAAATAAAATATAAATATACACACATACAGACGCACGCGCGCATGCACACACTCAGATGCGCACCTCACAAAAATGTAAGCAGTTTTGTTGGGGGGTTTAGGGTTGTTTTTTTTGTTTTTGTTTGTTTCTTTTTTTTTTTTTTTTTTTTTTTTTGTATAATTGGCCTTCATTTGCAGCATTTTCCCTAACATTTTCCCCTATTCTTCCTTAATTTCCTCATTTTTTTATTCATTTAATATAAAAAATAAAAATAAAAATGTGATACAATGAAGCCGCATGAATTGAAGCGCGTAGTAGCGAGGGATCCCTGTATATCATGTGTGCAATTCACGGTGAAAAAACTTCAATGAATAAAGTTTCACGAATAAATAATAATATTAGAATGTTTTTATTGGGTCTCCCTGCATTTGGTGTATTTCATATTAACATTCAGAAACAAAAACAATAAAAAATATTTGTTCCTTTTATATATTATTGGAAATTTTGTATTTTAATATTAATTAAATTAGTATTAGTACAATTCTGCCCCCCAAAAAGACTATACTCATTGAGAGTTTTTGAATAAACGCCATGCCACAAGTTTTTAATCTTCTGGGGACAGTCACGGCCTAACAGTTAGTGAAGCAGGTTTGGGACCTAAAGGCCGCTGGTTTGAATCCCAAACCAACAGGAAAAATGTGTCATGATAGGGGAGTGAGCTGCACCTTCCCCTCCTCCACCTTCATGGCTGAAGGGTCCTTGAGCAACACAAATAGCCTCCAAGTGTGTGTGATCACTTTGAATGTGTTAAAAGCAGAAAATAAATTTCCTTTGTGGGATCAAAACAGTATATTAAAATTTTGTCAATAAGTTTCTTATGACTTGTGGAATGACATTTCTTGGAGAGCATGCTGTTAAATTCAGGTGCATTAAGACAATGTAAATAAGCACCAAGTCTCAACAACTCCCTAAATCGCTTAATCCTACTATTAGAGTTGTGGGGCCTAACTCAGCCAGTACTGGGCGAGGGCAAGATACACTCTGAACAGCTTGCTAAACCATCAGAGGTCCAACATACACAGAACAATTCATACTCGCATCCGCAACTGGACACAGTTCATTCATTCTTTCATTTTCTGAACTGCTTAATGCTAATTAGAGTCTCGGGGAGGCTGGCACACATCTCAGCCGATTCGGGGTGAGGGCAGAGTACACCCTGGACAACTCACCAGGCCATCACAGGGCATGACATGCTGACGGCTATGCAGCTACTCTTGACCAAAGTCAGCAATGGTTCTTTTACAGCCTCTCACCATAGACAGTGAGAGACATGGCCGGCCTTTGAAACCCAGTCAGCCGCACTGGGGGTCTAGACACAGTTTGGAACAGCAATTAGCCTAATGTTCATGTTTTTGGACTGTGGGAAGAAAACAGAGTACTTTGAGAAAACCCATAAAAGAACAGAGAAAACATGCAAACTCCACACAAAAACACCCAAGCCGGAGACTAGAACCCAGGACCTCCTGGAGACCTCTACCAACATGCTGCCCTGAAAGTAAACAGCTGAGTAAACATACTATTTACTGATATTGGAAAATTATTAGAAAAACAAAGGACTTACTCCCACTGTACTTGGGCACCCAGCGTACATTCGGAGGTAGACCGTTGATGTTGAAATGGCGGCCATCAAAAACAGCGCACTGTTCCTCTCTGAAGTCTCTTCTCTGCTTTGAACATGGCTCAGAGTTGCAGGAGCGAAACTTCATCCGACGTCCCACGCAGTACTGTCCCCCATTCCTAGGGCTGAATAAAGTCATATGTGATTCAAAGGTTGGGGGTTCGAGTCCCACTCTGCACAAGGTTGTCACTGCCTCCAGTGCAGCTAACTGGGTTATCAAAGGCCAGCCATGTCTCTCACTGTCTATGGTGAGTAATGGCATGTAAAAGAACCATTGCTGACTTTCGACAAGAGTAGGCTGCAAAACCGTCAGCGTGTTTCCACCCTGCGATGGCCTGGCGAGCTGTCCAGGGTGTACTCTGCCCTCGCCCGAAGTTGGCTGGGATGGGCACCAGCCTCCCCGTAACCCAAATTAGGATTAAGCGGGTACAGAAAATGAACTGAACTGAACATATTCAATGCTATAAATGCTTATAATAACAATTAAACATTAAAAAATAATGCATAAGATGTAAATAAAATATAAATATACACACACATATACATGCTGCGCGTGCATGCACTCAGATGTGCACCTTATGAAAATGTAAGTAGTTTTGGTGGGAGGTTTTAGGCTGTTTTTTGTTGGTTAGGGTTTTTTTTTTTTTTTTTTGCATAATTGGCCTTGTTTTTGACTAATTTTTCCTTAACTTTTTCCCTTATTCTTCCTTAATTTTCTTATTTTTTAATTCGATGAATATTTAAAAAAAAAAAACACGTTGCACTGAAGCTGCATGAATTGAAGCATGGTGAGGGATCCCTGTAATCCTATCCTGCTTTTCCTGACAACAGTCTGGAAGAAAAGCAGTAAACCAAAGTTTTCTCTTCACTGCCTTAATCTGTCTCACTTATCTTGTTACTTTATCTGTTTAACAAGTTTATGTTCCGTGCTCCCGATAATGTTTTGTGTAGTTTTGCTTAATGAACATTTGTTTGCCTATCTGAAACAGATTGTGTGGTTTTTATTTCTTTCTTTTTATTGCTGCCTGTCGACAGGCAATTGTCAGCTACACATAACAGCTAGAATCAACTCAGCAGCACAGCAGCCTTATTGGGTTTTCTGTGATGGTATGCGCAAACCCTGGCGAGTACATTAGTCATGTTCCAGGCCTATGGTGCTTCACCTAGGGGTCTACTATAATAAGAATAAAACAATATTGTTATTGTATAGTACAGTCGGCCCCCGACTTACGAAATTAATCCGTTCCAGCGCCTTTTTCGTAATGCGGGAGTTTTGTCAGTAGGGGTCGCATTTTACATGTTAAACACCTGATTCGTTCCAAGGCTTCAAAGACAACCCCATAAACCCTTTAAAAAAATGATAAAAGTACGCCAATTTTGTATGAAATATGTGTTAAAAGTAAAAGAAAATTATTTATTAAACCATGTAAACATTTTATTAACATATTTATTAATTAAACCATTTTTAAACATTTTTTATTAACACACACACACACACACACACACACACACATTTATATATATATATATATATATATATATATATATACACACACACACACACACACACACACACACACACACACACACACACACACACACACCTGTCTCTCTCTCTCTATCTCTCTCTCTCACACACACACACAGACACACATATGCATTAAATGTGTATTGTATACACATTAAATATTTATTGTAGCGCTGCGGGCCACGCCCACAAGACGTGGAATTCAAAGCGCATTCCCTGCTTGACAGATCGGAGGTCCAAACTCAACTTTAACTTGATTCCTTGAGGGATCGGAATTCTAGATAAGCTCAAATGCGCCACATTTATTAAACATTTACTGAATTAAACAACTTAAAAACTAAATTAAAAACTAAAGATTTAAGCTTCCTTCTCTCTCTCTCTCTCTCTCACACACACACACACACACACACACACACACACACACACACACACACACACTCTCTCTCTCTCTCTCTCTCTCGCTCTCTCTCTCTATCACACACACACACACACACACACACACACACACACACACACACACACACACACGGACGGGATGTTTTATTTAAAGCGGAATTATAGTACCTGTTTGAAAAATCAGAGGTCCTCTTCTGGTTCTGTGTCATCACTGGCTCGCGCATTGTGTGAAATTTTGATTGGCGCGTTTGAATTTTGAATTTCTTTTCGTAAGAGGAGGTTGTTTTCGTATCCCAGGGACGAAAACTTAGGAAAATGTTTTTCGTAACCCGGGATTTTCGTACCCAGGGGGTTTCGTAAGTCGGGGGCCGACTGTATATCTGAAATCATAACAGATCTACAAACCCATCAACCTGATTTTACCCGGTTCTACATCTGTCCATCCATCCAGTGTCCATATGAATTGCACTGTTGATTGGCTGTTATGCATCATGATACTGAATGGATGTTATGCATCACAATGCTAATTGACTGTTACGTATAGTAATGCTGATTAACTGTTTCACATTGTAATGCGCCCTGTGATGGTCTGGCAAGCTGTCCATGGTGTACTCTGTCCTCGCCCAGAGTCAGTTGTGATGGGCTCCAGCCTCCCCACGACTGTAATTATAATTAAGCAGTTCAGAAAGTGAACGATGAACAAAAGTTGTGATGCTGATTGACTTGTTTGCCCTTTGGCAGGAACTTGATGCATGCTGATATATAGTCATTCATTAATTTTCTGAATGGCATAAAAAAAATTACAGTTATGAAACATTATTGATAAGCTTTCACTCATGGTTTGTACAACAGTTACCAAAATGCAGAATCAAAATATGTCATCAATCTGTACATTGGAAAAGGAGAAACCAACAATTTGTAGGACTTACGCAGGCCTGTTGCAGTCCCGGGTGGCAATCTTGATCCCCCCTCCACATGTGCGTGAGCAGGAGCCAAAGGGGCTCCACACACCCCACTCTCCATCCACCGGCCCCAAGTCATGCTCCTTCGATATGCACACGCCATGTTTACAGTGCTGTTAATGCAGAAAGGTCATTGTAAGATCATCATGTAAGAGAGGTCAGACACATGAGGATTCATTATGTATGTACTGTATACAGTAACTTTATTCTGAAACTTGAAGGATGTACAAAAAATACAAGAGTAATAATATATTATTTATCAGAGTTATAACAGAAAGTGTGATCAAATCCATAAGCAGGAGCAAACCCCGCTCTGGAGTAAGTTGTGGTCTGCACAGATGTACAGCATGTACACAACGCCAGGGAGTCCTGAACATGTTAGGATCGGTAATTGCTGGAGTTCAACTCCTACTGACTGGAAAGACGAGGAGGAGATTTCGTTCTCAGAGAATGACAGAACATCTGGTTTATGGGCACAGGTTCATCTGAAGGTTGGAACTGTTTGGAGCTTCTAACTCTTCAAGGAAGGTGTTCTGTGGAAATTTTGGTTGATAGTTTGAATGTGTGTGGGCAGTGGTGGTCTAGTGGTTAGGGCGCAGGATCGCTGATCCTAAGGTTGGGGGTTCGAGTCTCCACAAGGTTGTCACTGTCCCGTCAGTGCGGCTAACTGGGTTATCAAAGGTGGGCCATGTCTCTCACTGTCTATGGTGAGAGGCATGTAAAAGAACCATTGCTGACTTTCGTAAAGAGTAGGCTGCAAAGCTGTCAGCGTGTTTCTATAACCTGGAGAGGGATGGGCTCCGCCAGGCCAAATCATCCCAAGTCTCGCCATGAAGGCGCCCCAACGACATCCTCGGCTGTTAAGGGATAAGTGAAGTGAGTTTGGATGTGTGTGTATATGAATGCCACGCGCATTCTTAACAGCACTATTAACTTGAATACTTGCCCTTCCATGGCCACAGTCAGTGCCGTCAGCCCAGGGCATGTGCTGTGTCCGACAGCCACGCTGGGCTCCTTCTGGACTCGTGCACCAAAGCCGTCGACACTGCATCTGCAGAACACACACACACACACACACACACACACACACACACACAAAAGGTAACTACTCCTCTCTCACAGGACTTACCCTTTAAACAAACACTTTAAATCCCACAGACTAAAATGTACTACACTGAACTGATTAACAGTGTTATGTAATGACTACTCAGACCTGGAACCTAAAAGAGGTCCTCTCCGTTCCATCATGTCCATGTAAAGAGCAATTCTCAATAGACCATAATGTGACAGTCAACCTCAACATGGATATACATACATTCAAGCCAAAGTTCATCCTAATCTTCTTTTCCTTTCGGCTGTTCCCTTCAGGGGGCGCCACAGCAAATCACCTGCCTCCATCTCACCCTATCCTCTGCATCTTCTTCTCTTATGCCAACTACCTTCATGTCCTCCTTCACCACATCCATAAGTCTCCTCTTTGGTCTTCCTCTAGGCTTTCTGCCTGGTAGTTCCAGCCTCAGCATCCTGCTACCAATATATTCACTATCCCTCCTCTCTACATGTTCAAACCATCTCAATCTAGCCTCTCTGACTTTGTCTCCAAAACCTCTTACATGTGCTTCAAAGTTCATCCTAATGGCCTTATAAAAAAAGCTTGAATTCTATCAAACAACAGGTGATGTATCCATAGAGGTTTAAATTTCGGGTTACAGTTGGCTGATGATAGCTGTAATTACGAACTTCAGTTGCATAAAGCCTTTACTGTACTTATCAATTTATCAACACCTCTTGCAGCTGAGGATGGTGCGATGGCAGAGTTGTTAGCACATCCATCTAACAGCAAGAAGGCCTGAGTCTGATTCCCGCGCACGGGCATTTCTGTGTGAAGTTTGCCCTAGGTGTGAGTGTGAGTGGTTGTTTATTTCTTGCTCTACAATGGTCTGGCAAGCTGTTCAGGGTGTACTCCTCCTTTGTCCAGAGTCAAATATGTTTGTATGTTTTGTCAATATCAACAAGAAGAAGCAAACAGATTTATTTATTGGTTTGCAACTGGACTTGTTCCATGAGTGCTGCTCAGTAGCTTGTCACTGCACTTATCTCCTTCAGGATCAATGAAGTGTAAACCCGAGTGAGATAAATAAACAATAAATAATACTAATAAAAACTAATGAATTCATTATTAAGTGCCTTTTGGAAAAAATCATCTTGAAAACCTGAACAGAAAGATTTCTAAACAAAATACATTTGTAGTTTGTAACGAATAACAAGACATGAAGTGGTTTTATAACTCTATTTATTTGTTATTCTATTTATTGAGTGAGCACGAAAGGTTTGAGGAATGCCATGTTGCATATGCAGTGCTGTATAAATGGGGCGGGGCTACTTCAGTAAAATGCACATGGCTTGCAGCTCATATCTGGGGTCGATTTTATTCAACATTTGAATGAACTTGTTTATTTTCCTAGTGTATATTAGATTGAGATGGTTTGGACATGTACAGAGGAGGGATAGTGAGTATATTGGTAGTAGGATGCTGAGGTTGGAAATACCAGGCAGAAGGCCCAGAGGAAGACCAAAGAGAAGATTTATGGATGTGGTGAAGGCGGACATGAAGGTCGTTGGAGTAAGAGTAGAAGATGCAGAGGATAGGGAGAGATCGAGGCAGATCATTTGCTGTGGCGACCCCTGAAGGGAACAGCCGAAAGAAAAAGAAGAAGATGTGGGCATCATATCGATGGTGATATGAAACGCCACCGAATCCGTCATTTCTTTCCGCCCAGAATCCCTTCTATCTGGTCTGCAACGCACTGACTTCAGAGCTAGTCCAGCTGTGTACACATGTCTGAGATACTGAAAAAAATCTCTTGTGGTTTTGCTTTTAGTCGCATCAGATTTTAGACATATTTTAATGTGGAGTGATTTGTGCTGTGGACTTTAGTAAATGAACCCCTTCTAAATTACAGAGAAGCTGCTGCCAGTTTTTTATGTTCCTTACTTGTTCCTTACTTGTTGACATGCATGCTGTCATCCAACTAAAGTTTGTTACTGTTCGATTAGGCAGGGAGAGAGTTTTTTCAAGCACAAGGGAACTGCAGAATTTATATATCATAGATATCTATACACAATACACTTCAAAATATGTAATTGTTATCACAGTCTTCTTCGTGAGAAAGAAACACAAATTATAAACCTTCACACAGGTGGGCGCTATTGTACTGCAAAACTTGGGGCAGGAGTGTCATCAAATAAAGAGTTAAATCGGAAGTGATACACTCATGGCCTACTTATGTGGTTTCTCAGTCACATGATAGTGAAATGAACTGCAAATGGAAGCCGTTTCAAATATGATATGTAGCCAATCAAATGCATTTAAGCTGACTACAACTTCAAAGAAGAAGGAGCTGAGCCGCAAGGCAAAGGTCTCAATTTACCAGTTGATCTACGTTCCAACCCTCACCTACGGTCACGAGCTTTGAGTAGTGACCGAAAGAACAAGATTGTGGATACAAGCGGCTGAAATGAGCTTCCTTCGCCGAGTGGCGGGGCTCTTCCTTATACATAAGGTGAGAAGCTCTACCATCTGGGGACAGCTCGGAGTAGAACTGCTGCTCCTCCGCATTGAGAAGGACCAGTTGACGTGGCTCGGGCATCTGGTTAGAATGCCTCCCTAGTGTGGTGTTTCGGGCATGTCCAAACGGGAAGAGAGCCCGGGGTCGACCTAGAACACACTGGAGGGACTAGTGCCTTCAATGCATTGGTGTCCCCCCAGAAGAGCTGGAGGAAGTGGCTAGGGAGAGGGATGTCTGGACCTCTTTGCTTAGGTTGCTGCCCCGGGACCCGACCCCGGAAGAAGCGGAAGAAGATGAGATGAGATGAGATGAGACAACTTCAAAGATGTAAGTAAAAACCACCTGATGATGCAAATATAGTTCTCATTTTGTTGTACATCAAAGTGAATTAAGATACAGTACGCCCCCGTTATTCACGATGGTTGCGTTCTGCCCCACCCGCGGATCCTGAAAAACTATGAATTATTGACACGGTTTTAAAACGTTATGTATGATATTACATACGCTAAAACAGTGGTCCCCAAATTGCAGCCCGCGGGCCGGATACGGCCCACCTCCACATTTGGCCCCGCCCCCTGCACAATACCAGACAGACATTATGATTACTCTTTTTTAGTCTGGCCACGCAATCAAGACTAATACACACCCAGAACATAACATTCTCTTCGACCCTTCTGCCACCTGTTCCCCTATCTCAACCTCCCCCACCTCCCCCCCAGAAACAAAAATCCGAGACTCTCCCCTGTCAAATAGAACGGAATAATGGTGAAAGGTTATGGAAGAGAAAAATTCATTCAGAGTGCAGGGTATTTAACCTGCAGTGGACAAACGGTTATTTTTTGTTCAATGCAAAGAAAACGTTTGTATCATCTGTAAAGAGGCAGTGGCGGTATTCAAAGAATACAATCTGCGCCGACACTCTGAATCTCGTCACAAAGACGAGTATGATCGCTTGCAAGGCCAAATGCAAGCAGACCAACTCTCAAAGCTAAAAAGTGGACTGTTAGCTCAGGAGAATACATTTGTACTCCAGAGTCGGCTGAACCAGTCGTCTGTTCGGGCAGGTTTTGGGCTGCTCAACTGATAGCAAGCAGTTTTTTTTCCTAACATTTTTCTGTGAAGGTCCTAGAAAGGGTCCTAATATTTGGTTATGCGTGGCTTACTGGAAAACAATAAATATTTACGTTTAGGCAGCCCTGAGGTCGTCCCACTTTTTCTGTTACAAACTGACTTCGGCCCCCCATCAGAGAAGGAAAAGGTTATGTGGCCCTCGCAGGAAAAAGTTTGGGGACCCCTGCGCTAAAATACGCTTCTTAAACACATTCAATAGACAGTCTTACTCATTAATACAGGAATAATGCAGAAAAATGTAGTAATGATTAAGTAAAAACTTTTTTAATTTTGTAAGGAAAGTCCGTTGGGCTTTTTACTCACGAGCCTAGTGGCTCATCAGGCCGGTGCTTATCCCCGGTTTCCATAGCGTGAACTGACTAGGAGTTCAACTCTTCCTGGATGGGACGCTAGTCCATCGCAGGTTACCTTCTCAGTATATTTTTACTGGTACCCATTTATACTGCTGGGTGAACAAACGCACACTTGTGGTTAAGACCAGCCCCACATTTTTAATTTTGTACTGTGATAATATTTATGAATAAATAAAATGCTTAGGCTCCTTACCAGAAGCTAGAGAAGATGCAGGGCATTTGAGTGGCATCATAGGGCTT
Source organism: Plotosus lineatus (assembly GCA_024760905.1). Classification (NCBI taxonomy): domain Eukaryota; kingdom Metazoa; phylum Chordata; class Actinopteri; order Siluriformes; family Plotosidae; genus Plotosus; species Plotosus lineatus. The sequence continues at coordinate 22,208,748 of CM045732.1, read as the reverse complement.
CAATAATCATTAAAAACGTGAATTCACAATTCAAGCAATCACGTTGATGACATGCGAGCGAAGGAGAAAAAAAAGAGCTGTACACATAATCTGCAACCAATCAGCAGGAGGTAGAAACAATAGCTCTCAGCCACTGGCTAAATTTAAATCACGTGCCAGTTACTTCCGGGTTTGTCACTAATCCATGAGTATGCGGGAGCGCTAGCGCTGTACCGCGAATGGGCAAGGGCTTACTGTATTCATTTTGTATATCAACCTAAATCAGCATTGTGATGGCCTGTTGAGATATCCAAGGTGTACCCCACTCCCGCCAGAGACGGCTGAGATGGGTCTCCCCACGACCCTCAAATGGATTAAGCGGCTTAGAGATTTAATGAACATCGTCTTAAACCAAAAATTAATTTATCACCCATCTTTAGTAAAAACTGTATATGTTGTTTAAATTAAATATTTCTGAGGACGGTGGTAGCTTGCTGGTAAGATGTTGGATTACTGATCACTAGGTTGGGGTTTGAGGGAGACTGGAGAACACAGAGGAAAGCAGGGAAGAACATGCACGTGTCATATAGAAATGCCTTCACTGACCACGGCCCTTGAACCCAGGACCCTCTTGCTGTAAGGTGAAGATGCTAATCACTACACCGCTAAGCCCTACTAGCAAGAGTTTTAAAGAACAAACACTTACCATGTATGGGCACACCTGTGTTCCAGGTCCAAATATGAATTCGCACTGCTGGTTAACGTTGTATATGCGACCCGGGAGCTGCTGGGGGAGGGGGTATGGCCTGGACATGGGCTCATCAAGCAAACACTCTCCATACCCTGTGCTAATACGAAAGGATTAAAAGAAAAACACACCATAAGTGTGTGTTGATGAGACAGAATGTCAATTTAATTGAGACCCTGTAATTTAAATAAACTGTAAAAAAAATATATATAATAATAATAAAGATGTCTCATCTCTTTAACAGGGAAATGTTACAACATTATGAAAGTCATAGGAAGCCACTAATAGAAGATACATACTCAAGAAACTCTGTGATGTATTTTCGACTGCATTTTGACCACATCCAAGGATTGGTGTAGTAGTTGAGTGTAGGGGCCATCACATGCTGCTGAATCTTCACCCCATCCTCTTTACACTTATTACTGTCATCATGGGGCATGTTGAACCTGCAGAATCCAATGGAGACATGCATACAGACATTAATGTCCATGCGTTTCAATGACCCAACAACCTGAACAGTATGGAAGGCTGTTTGTAAAGCTTGGTTGTGAAAAGAGGTCATGCAAGGGCTGGAGATGGCAGGAGCGAGGTGTAGTGTGTACAGCTTTGCATCTTATAGCGCCAGGAGCTCAATCCCCTGCTCAGCCTACAGTGGTGAGGTCACAGCCCTCCACCGGATAAGAAAGGAATTCCAAAATCCCATCTTGTGCATGCCGTGGAAGCAAATGAATGATTAGGATGCAGAACTGCTTCACTAAATGGGAAAAAAGCATATCTGAACTTTTATAATCGCTGATGAAAAAAAATCATAAAATACCAAAGCATTGAGCATTCATAAAGATAAGTATGGCGCTCCGACATGGCAGAACTATCTATGTGTTTAATGATCAGCCATCCGTAGCTAGGATTCAGTTTTTCCTTGATATTGTATATACGGGTGGGGAGGATGATGTTTCCATCTGGTCCGTTAGTCAGAGAGATGTTAGTTAATGATGATAAGTGGAGTCATGTGTACCATTTAAAGAGTAACATTCGAACAAAGTCAAATTTCCTGTGAAAGCAGAAAAACCCATCACCCAAACCAACCAATCTGTTCAGCATCCAGATGATTCAACTGAAAAACTTACATCTTATCTTGAGGTCAATGCAACAAACCATATAATATGTTTTCTGAAGACCAGAGATTGTTCAAAAAGACTGAAGACCAGAATAGAAGATCAAAGTTCTTAAGAGGCTTAAACTTGAACTGAAGATTTTAACCAGAGAAAAGAATTAGGAACCCAAAAAAAAAAGGACAGTGCAGCAAAGGAAAAGCACATCTACATTAAGATATACAGTGGAGCCTCAGTACTCGACCAGACCCATGATCTCTCTGGCTCTCAGGTCCGTGCTCATTCTATGACACCAGGAACATTCATCCAGAACCAAAAATGCAAGACACAGAGCGGAGATGGAAACTGATGCGCTTTATTATTCACAAGGAAGGCACTAGAGAACGGGGAAATTGTAGTCACTGTTAGAGACGCGGAGAAACACGGAAATCAAACTAAAGCGGGAATTAGTGGAGCATGGAGCTGAGAGCCAGAGAGATCAAGGGGAAGAGGGACAATCTTCTAGCACTGAGAGGAGCGCTCTGCTACTCTTTATAGCCCGTGATTAAGTGGAATCAGGTGTGTGTGTTTAGGGCTCCACTCACTTCTGACAGCCACGCCCCTCTCTAACGCGCAGAGAGAGTTAGAGCTGCCAAAACCAGAGTCTCTCACAACACAGACCATAACACACTAAATTGAAAACCACAGTACAGTTAAAGCATAAGAACAATAAAGATAAGAATTTTAACCTTTGTGGTGGTGAGCAGTTGGCATATGTAAATGTTGGAGAGGGAGAGAAGAGGGGGAGTCCCTTCCATAACAGCTTCAGATAAATCAGCCAAAGGTGTTTTTTTTCTCTTGCTACTTGCTTTGCATGGATGACTCTTCTTCATGATGTTCCTTTCTTTTCTTGAAGAACATTTCTAATGTGGCTTGTATCTGCCTTCTTTTCAAAACCTTACAGAAGTGGCTCATGACGTCATCATTAAAGGTGTTCACGGTGCACCTAGCGCTTTAGCTTAGCTTTAGTGCTTTAGTTTAGCTTTAGCACTTTAGCTTAGCTTTAGCACTTTAGCTTAGCTTTATCAGAGTGATACATAGTATCAACAACTTCCGGACTTCCGGAAAGTGTGCATTTCCCCTCCCTCTCGGTCTCTTTTTTCTTGTGCTTTTTTAGCATTCGACTTCTGGATTTTGGTCAACCATTTGGTACCACTGTATTTGGTACATGAACTGAAAGGGAGTAATTAGTTAAAATAACAAGGGGCAGAGGGGTTGGGTTGTGGATAAATGAAGACTAAAAAAAATCTAAGGTGTAGATCGGGTTTGAAGGATATACAAAAAGAAGAGAGAGAGATATATTTTCTTTCGGGTTTTACCCTTTTTATCAGGGGTCGCCACAGCAAATGATTCGCACGTTTGATTTCGCATAGGTTTTTACGTCGGATTCCCTTCCTGACACAACCCTTTAGCAAGGGACAGAAACACACTGACGACTTTGCAGCCTACTCTTTATGAAAGTCAGCAATGGTTCTTTTACATGCCTCTCACCATAGACAGTGAGACACATGGCCCGCCTTTGATAACCCAGTTAGCTGCACTGGAGGGGGGGGGCAGTGACAACCTTGTGGAGAGTGGGACTTGAACCCCCAACCTTTGGATCAGCAATCCACCGTTCAACAACCACTAGACCACCACTGCAGAACATACAAAAGGAAAGATAGTAAAAAAGATACTTCTTATCAGGAATGATTTGAAGGAAAAGGAAAAGGATCTAGGCCACTGTAGCCCATTCCGGGCCAAAATAGAAAATTGGACAGAAGTAATGAATATGTCTAGTTAAAAAACCCAATGAAGAAGACTTGGTAATAAAAGAAAAAACGTGAGCTCTCTGGAGAAGGTTTTAGGGTAAGAAACATGGAGTACATATGAAATCTAATCCTTCTGCTTGTTCCTACAACTAAAGCCTACAGGTTCAAAGTAGGATCATTAACTTCTCAACCATCCATTAACAAAAAACCCATTTGCTATGAGTGTAAGCCTGACAGTCCGTGGTAGTAGATAGTGGAAATGATCACTTACACATGGCCGAGCTCATGAGCGATAGTGAAAGCAGTGCTGAGGCCGCTATCTTCACTGATGCTGCAGCTTCTATAAGGATCGCACACTGTGCCCAACTCTGCAAGACCTGGCAAAGTTGAGAATTACAGGTATCAATAAAGTCATAACTTAAGTTCATTGAAGTATGACTATTATTTTAAAAATTAATCAAAACTGTACACTGATATTAAAAAAAAAAAAAAGACATTCACCTAAAGTGTCACACTTGTCTTTTGCTCGACAGATGTCCTGCCTGTAGCAATAAACAGATTACTTTTATACAAGGCATACATATACTTGAGAATTCTACAATTCTATATAATAAACAATTAGTCACTGCACTTCACATTAAGAACTTTGATTAACTAGTTTAATATTTTTATTTGCTCAATAGCTGCTATGTAGATTTATACTAACTGTTGAATGCATGCACTAGTTAGCCATGTTAGCATTTTGGCTAACCTTTCTTGCTAAGTGGAAGTAAAAGCTGCAGGACCTGGTGATGAGGATAGCCGTGTCGTAGTGGTCATGGTGTGTGTCGTCGAGGTTGTTCTGATCCAGCTGCCAAACACAGAAGTTCTTTAAAGTGGCTTGTGCATTAAAAGAAATAACCGGACCCTTCTGTATAAAGGAGACAAAGGAGGGAGGATGGAGAGAGAGAGAGAGAGAGAGGGAGAGAGAGAGAGAGAGAGAGTAGCATATATCTTACTATCCAGACCACAAGTGAGTGATTTGTGGGAAAAGCTTTAGCTAGACTTTGATTATAACATATGATGAGATGATGTAAATTGCTGATCGCTGGCATGCTTTGGCTTGGATTAAGTTGCACGTTGCTGAAAAGTTGCCAGATGCAACGGTTGAGATTACGCAGCCAGGGCAGTGGTGGATCAGTGGAGAGGGCTCTGATTTTTTTTTATCAGAAGGCTGGTGGTTCAAGCCGCAGTACCACCAAACTGTCATTGTTGGGTTCCTTAACCCTCACCTACTCAATTTTATCAATAAGATAAAAATGTATAAGTCTGTAAATGTGCACCATGTACAATAAGTGAATGCTAAGCGATCATTATCTTACCAGCTCATTGTTTATTATCACAAGTTTCACAATGACAATGTTGATCAGATTGCCAATGCTGGGATCCTTATAGATTGAGGAAACCTGAAGGAAGACAAAAAAAACAACAACAAAGTTTGTGTTGGTGAGGAATGGCGTGTACATTCTTGAGATACGGAGTCAAGTGAATGGATTTGGTCCTGATGTTTGCAAGAGACTACGAATATTTCAGTGAAATAGCATGCATTAATTTTCTTTAACTGCTTAATTCTAATTAGGGTTGTGGGGAGGCTGTGCCGACTCCGGGCGAGGGCAGAGTACACCCTGGACAACTCATCAGGCCATCGCAGGGCAGAAACACGCTGACGGCAATGTAGCCTACTCTTGTCGAAAGTCAGCAATGGTTCTTTTACATGAACCTCACATCATAGACAGTGAGACCCATTGGCCGGCCTTTGATAACCCAGTTAGCTGCACTAGGGGGAGTAGCCCAGCGTTTTTCAAAATAATTCCCTAAACTTATGTATTAAGACATTATTTACTTATAGTTCATATACGCCTGATCCATACACATAATACAAACATTAGCACTGTATCATGTCACAATTTTGGGAGGAAGAAAAACACAAAAAATAAAACGCATGACATGACCTTCAGGGATTCTACATCTGAAAGCTGTTTTGTCCTCGGATAAGTGGGATAAATACAGCTGCGTGAAGCTATGATTCTCAAGAAGGGCTCACAAAGCAGTTCTATTTATAATACAGTTGGTCAGCTGCTGCAGAAATATTTTTCGGCTGTTGAGAAAGTTGATTGTGCTCCCAGAAACCTGCAGAGAATGTAGCTTGTACCAAGACAGAAGTAGGTCAACGTCACCTCCCTGGCAGCCATAAAAAGCATCTCAAGCATGTATTTTATGTGACCATTCCTGATTTTACATTCATCATAAAAGACCATTCCTGATTTTACAGTCATCATAAAAGTAAAAAAAAAAACGTTTCTCTTGAGGTTTGAAGTCAGTTCTTGGATTAATACTTGACCTACATGTAAGCAGTAGCATGTAGAAAAGCCATGGTTACATGTTCTCTGATAGTCAGAACTTACAATTGACATTAGTGTTAGAACGTAGTGCTGGAGGTTGCTCCTGTGGTGTTCTACCATCTTATAGTCAGCAACGACCATGACTTCCACGAAGCGTGGGTAAGAGAGGAAACGCTTTGGTCTCCGGTGAGGTCCTGAGTCACTGCTGCTGTTGCTAGCTGATGGCTGCTTGTCTTCCATTGTGTGTAAAGAGCCTGAGAGAACCCCTGCACTGAGACTCTCCAGGTCAGATAACAAGCTCCCAGAGACCATGTTTTTCTCTTTATGACCTGGCATATAAAAGCAAACATGACCATTGATTAGACAAAAAAATTAAATAATATCTACTCTTTAAAAAACCCCAGATAGCCTCGTAAATGGCTCTTTCTTAAGTTTGTTTCTCTGGGGAAATCCTTGAAGGTCTTATGCAGAACCCTGCAACAAATGAACTTTTTCTGAAAGCAAAAACACTGGGAAATCACCTTCTTATGAAATGATCTAGAGCTAGAACTGTTAAACAGCCCAAAAATCCCGAGGAACATTCATTTTCTGAGATGAAGGTTAAATTCTAAGAGGAAACTCCATCCTGGAAAACCTGAACATCATTATTTTTAGTTTTGTTGAGCAAAATATTTCTTTTTTGATTCAATTTCAAGTAAATTCTCTGAGTTTAAATGATGTTTCTATGGTGGTTCTATTGACATATTCAATTTACATGTTTGCCAGCAGCTTTAGTACCCACAATGCTATGCAAAAACCAACTAATTGTTGAACAGAGGGAACTATCCCTTCATTTATTTAGACATTAATTTTCTAAACTGGTTAATTCTACTAGATTTGCAGGGAGGCTGAAACCTATCTCAGCCAGCTCCAGGTGAAAGCAGGGTACGCCCTAAACAGCTTGCCAGGCCATTGAAGGGCCAACACACAGGCATTCACACACACACACACACACACACACACACACACACACACACATTCTCCATTCTAGTCTAAAGTGCATGTATTTGTACTAAGAGAGAAACTGTAGTATGTGGAGGAAACCCATACAAGGATTGTTACAACATGAAAACTTCACTCAGCCTTTGACTTAAACCCAGGACCTTCTTGTTTTGAGGCCACTGCACATCATTGAGCCGACCAAATTAATCCTTTATCTTTATTTAAAAGTGGGCCAATGGCGTAGTGGTTAGGGTGCTTTGGCTCATGATCAGGAGGTTGTGTGGTCAAATCCCAGTTAGACCCCCACTGTGCTTAGACCTCTAGGCAAGGTCTTAACCACAAGTGTGCCTCTGTCCACCCAGTAGTATAAATGGGTACCAGTAAAAATATACTGGGAAGATAACCTGCGATGGACCAGCATCCCATCCAGGGGAGTTGACCTCCTGGTAGCTTCACGCTACGGAAACCGGGAATAAGCACCGGCCTGATGAGCCACTAGGCTCAGGTGTAAAAAGCCCAAGAGACTACAGGGATCCCTCGCTACTTTGTGCTTCAGTTTCTGTGGCTTCAGTGCATCGCGTGTTTTTCAAAAATATTCATCTCAAAATAAAAAAACATAAGGAAATTAAGGAAACATAGGAGAAAAGTTAAGGAAAATGCCTTAAAACCAACCAACCAAACAAAAAAAAAACAACCCAACATACTACTTACATTTTTACGTGAGGTGTGCATCTGTGTGTGTGCATGTGTCTGTATGAGTGTATTTATATTTTATTAACATCGTATGCGTTATTTTTGAATGTTTAATTGTTATTATAAGCATTTATCGTGTTAAATATGTATTTATTGATATTATTGATATTATACACACATATACATGTACGTATACGCTAGTCAGGGGGGGTCAATCCTACTTCGTGGAATTCGATGGTTGCCGGGGGGGCTCGGTCACCATTAACCGCAGAAAGTGAGGGATCCCTGTACTTACCTGCCTCTAGCGAAAGAGAGCAATGCTCTTCGAGTGGCCATCACAACTGCAATAATTCGCCAAGCTTCTGATTATCTATTGTACCTTGATGTAACCCCATCATATAGCTGCACTGCATTGTGGGACTTCCAATGTCTTCAACTTGGATTACTCAGTAATTAATACAACACTGAGTGAGCTTGAAGACTGTTCACTGCACCAGAGCAACATTTACACATTGTTGTGAAATGTTCTGCTGTTTGACCAAACAGTCTTATAGTGTAGCTTTGTACTGTATTGGATAAATGCTCAGCTGTATGCTATTTGAAAGAAAGCAGACACAAACAACAGAGATTATCATTACACTTGGAATGAGAAGAAAAATGTTTTGTGGGACTCGAGGTTTCACCTCCTATAAGCTTAAGTACGAATTCAGGTTCATGTTAGGGGAAGCTGGCATTCCGCCTTAAAACCTTTGTCATCTTTAGAGCAGTGTAGCCTTGGGGTTCAAACAATGGTTTTGTATTTTAATGAAAGTATACTGCATGTCTTCAAGATGAGTGACGTTGTTTTTATTTTTGAAGAACAACAGAACGAAACACTTAATTCTTGTAAGCTCACACTTTTTAGCTGCCTGTGATTAAAGACAATGAAACTTTTCCCCTTTGTGTGTGTGTGTGTGTGTGTGTGTGTGTGTGTATCCATGTATGCATGTATAAGTCACAATAGGCCTTTCAGAAACGTTGAACACGCTTTGTACCCCAGTGCATTTCGGGAAGTTGGGCGCATTTATTTTTCTTTTATGTTTCTACATAATTCACGCATTCTAGTTTTTACAGTATGGCATCACAAAGCACCTTGTTTTGTTATATCAATAAACAGCAGCATGTTGCCCTCGTGCACTGCATTACACACAATTCACATTTATTTTCTCAGTGATAAATTTGCAAACACTTTGGGCCATTCAGCACTCTGCCTCAGATCTGCTTGCTGTAGTACGGCTGGTAATGTGTCTATTAGGTTCCCTTATCTGTAGGCCACAGGAAGTGCAAGAGTCAACAGGATTCTGTGGCAATAAACTGAGATGGAAGGTGATACCAGAAACATTTGGAAGAATTCTTTCCTGCTGTATGAACCCCCCCTCCCGGGGCAACACTCTGAATTCTGCATTCCTTTGAAAATGGGAATGAAATAGGCCATAAATAGGAATAGAATATTTACACCAGTTTATTTAAACACTGCAGGTCAGTAAGAAGCAAGGAAATGAATACAAAAAAAAGCATAAGCAACTAGAAATGGTCTCAAATAACAGTGAACATCTCAGTCTGTGGTTTGATTTAGCACAAGTATTAGACTCCTTTCTAGTGCTATTTGGTTTTCTACATTTTTTATATTAAAAAAATGGTACTAAGCTGATGATTTGGCAAAGTGAAGTAACAAAGATGGCAATAGATAGTGTGAGCAGAGGTAGCTAAAAATAATGCTATGCAGTGATCCCTTGCTACTTTGTGCTTCAGTTTCTGCGGCTTTAGTGCATCGCGGGTTTTTCAAAAATATTCATCGAAAAATTTTAAAAATAAGGAAATTAAGGAAAAATAGGGGAAAACTTAATGAAAATGCCGCGAAACAAGACCAATTATGCAAAAAAAACAAAAAAAACCCAAACAAAAGCAAAAAATAACCCAAACCCCTCAACAAAACTATTAACATTTTTATGCGAGGTGCGTGTCTGTATGTGTGTGCATTTATATTTTATTTACATCTTATGCATTATTTTTGAATGTTTCATTGTTATTATAAGCATTTATAATGTGGAATATGTATTTATTGCTATTATATACACATATACATGTACACATATACATGAGGGGGGGGGGGGGGGGTGTCGATCCTACCTCATGGAAATCGCCAGTCGCGGGGGGTCTCGGTCCCCATTAACCGTGGAAGTGAGGGATCCCTCTACTACAGATTACTATAGATGGTATTCTATAAATTTATTCCTATTGTATAATACGGTAGCGTAGAAATAATACGCCATGCTGCTTAACTTAGTGTGCCCATAACGTTTCTGTGATTTATTTTTGTAACGAATGAAAGTCTTTTATTTGAGAAATAAACATTTTAGGAAAGATTGAGATAAGGAAGATATATGCTAACTGAGTTAACTGATATAATGAAGACTGTACTGTTGAATATGTAAAGCAATCAAATTTGCGTATATGGTACAATTAGGTAATGATGATTAATGCTAACTGAATTGAGTGCTATGGTGAGAAATACCACCATTTACATAATGAGTAGAGTTAATAAACGTAGTGACACCATTTTTACTCTCGAACACTTTCATGAACAAACATTTTTTACCAAATTAAACAGAAGAATGTGCAAACTTTGCAAGCTATGCTAATAACGACTATCTCTGACTGAATGATCCGAGGTCATAAAGATGAACACTTACTGAGTGAGCTGAGATACGATAGATTAAAGCTCACCAAATGATCTGAGCTAATTAAGATAACACAATCTAAGTGGGCTGAGGTATTACACAATATTGCTAACCAAGTTAGCTGAGGTAATGAATATATTGCTAATACTGTAAACTGAGGTAATATAAAGGCTAACTGTATGACAAAGTAAAGAAGATAATGCTAACTCGGTCCACTGAGGTAAAATGGTTTATAGCTAACTAATGAGCTAAAGTAATACAGATAAATGTTAAAAGAATGATCCGAGGCAAAGAAAATAATGCTAACACAGTGAACTTGAGTACTTTAAGCTAATTTAGTTAGCAGACCCAATGTGTGGAATCAGCAAGATTCATTCATTCATTCATTCATTTTATGAACCACTTAATCTTGGCTCCCATCCCTGGGCGAGTGAAGAGTACATTCTGGTCAGCTCGCCAGGCCATCACAGGGCAGGAACACGCTGATGGCAATGCAGCCTACTCTTGACAAAAGTCAGCAATATTTCTTTTGCTGCGCTCACCACAGACAGTGAGCGACATGGCTGGTCTCTGATAACCCAGTTAGCTGTGCTGGGAGGACAGCAGTGACAACCCATTGGGGCTTGAATCGCTTGACTCGGGATCAGTAATCCAGCACCTTACCACCAGGCCACGACTGCCCCACAAGTTAAGACAACAAAGACTATTAAACAGCATTATAATTATACTAGCAATGTCCCTCTCTAATCCTAATGCAGCATTCAACTGTTAACTTCTCATAGGAATAATAAATCTACAACAAAATCAACATCAGAAACAAAACTGTTAAGCCTGTCACAATGACTTTAATACATACTTAAAGTGCTTGAACATGGAGTTGCCCTTTAAGTTCATTTCAAAAAAGCAACACTTGTTATTGCAGTTGTAACCGCACTGCCACTTGGGACATGTTGGTCATGTGAGAAACCTGTGAGCAAGATGTCTAGATGTTTTTATGATGAAACCCAGTGTGTGAAATGTTAGTAAGATAATACAGTACTGTAAAAGAGTGAGCAGGAGTGTGAGTTAAGTATTTTGAATTTGAAAATAACTTTCATACCTGTAGTACCACATGATGATGCATCTTCATTAGGCCTCTTGTGTGCATCTTTTCTATACACGATATGAGGTTTGATGTGTTCTTCTTCATAATGTTCACCATTGTAGCTGTGAAGAGGCTCCACAAAATGTTCTCCTTCTGACGACCTGAAAGTGCCAAGCTGGAAAAAAAACAGGACCACTTCAATGAAATGTGCCCACAGAGGTGTGCACAAACATTCCACAGGTTGATGTTAATTGCCATAAAGTTTTACCCCACTTGCCATTCCACTAAACCCTTAGCAGCCTTTACATCCTGTAGAAATGATGTCGAAATTTCAAAAAGGGGTACATATGTTGTATGCTTATAGACAAAGTGGCCCGCAGAGAAAAGCAAATGTAAGCGATGACTATCAGAAAATTGTGGTGTGATGTGACTTTTTATGTTTTGAATGTTGATGAGGGGGAAAAGTGTGCTGACGCTGGAGATGTGATGAAGCCAGCATTCTTTTTGAAAAAGTGTAGTTTCTTACAACATGAAGAAAGCAAGACTACGACCAAACAGGAAAGTAAGCAAAACCCAATCACTAAAAATGCTTTGCATAATAATACCTCACTTCACATGCACATCAGTAATATAAATAAAGTAAATACAAATTCTGAACAGTTTTTGAGCAGATTGCATTTAAACTTGGTCAAAATCATTCACTCACTTGCCAAATCATTTAATTGAAGGTAGGCTGGAATCCAATTCGGCCGATACTGTGCAAAGGTGGAGTACACCTTAAACATCAAGACCAACACTCACAGAACCATTCACATGCCTCAATGCTCAGGGCCAATTTGAAAAAGCCAATTAACCTAATGCGCATGCCATTGTACTGTGAGAGGAAACTGGAATACCCAGAGGAAACCCACACATGCAAGGGAAGAACACACAAACTCCACACAGAAACGCCTGAACCCCAGACTTGAACCCTTGGACCTTCTAGCAATGAGGTAGACGTGCAAAAAAGTGCCACAGTGCTGCCCTTGTATGACCTTGTATAAAAAAATTAAAACATCACACATTGACAAAAGTGAACTACACCAAATGCATGAAATACATAAGAAATAAAGTATCAATAGAAATTATAAATAGTACATAAAACATTCACTGAAAAAGCAGGAAAAAAATGAAAAAATAAACCACATCTACCAGACTGTTATCTGTACAGTCCTATAAAACATATGGAGGTGAATTTTGTAAAAGCTGTTGGTACTGATGGCAAATACACAATCTCATGGGGTTTTTCACCTTCATCAAAGAAGTTAGGTTCCACCTCTGATTTGTTTTCTTATTATGCGTGGATTTTAATCAATTTTTCTCACACCATAGCACTGCTACGATCAGCCACTGGCTTCCTGTAGCTGCTCACATTAGATTTAAAACACTAATGGCTTGCCTAGAAAGCCAAAATAGACCTGTTCCTTCCGAGCACTAATTAAACTAGACTGGTCCATTCTTCTACAAAGGACAAGAGGAAAATGCAACTGAATTCATGTATCTTCTTGCTCCAAGGTGGTGGAATGAACTACCTCTGGAAGTTCAGATAGCAAAGTTACTGGGTATCTACAAACAATGACTGAAAACTTACCTTTTTTTAGCAGTACTTAGATTAACACTATGCTTTACACACACACACACACACACACACACACACACACTCACACACACACACACACACACACACACACACACACACACACACACAGACACACACACACACACACACACACACACACACACACACACACACACACACACACACACACAAAAACACCTACCCACTGATTTTGACTGACAGTACGTATACTTAGTGTGTGGGCAGTGGTGGTCTAGTGGTATAGGGTGCTTGATCGCTGATCCAAAGGTTGGGGGTTCGAGTCCCACTCTCCACAAGGTTGTCACTGTCCCCCCCAGTGCAGCTAACTGGGTTATCAAAGGCGGGCCATGTCTCTCACTGTCTATGGTGAGAGGCATGTAAAAGAACCATTGCTGACTTTCGTAAAGAGTAGGCTGCAAAGTCGTCAGTGTGTTTCTGTCCCTTGATAAAAGGGTTGTGACAGGAAGGGCATCTGACGTAAAAAACCTCTGCCAAATCAAAACGTGCGAATCAGATGATTCGCTGTGGCGACTCCCGAGTAAAAAAAAAAAAAAAAAAGGGAAAAAGCCGAAAGGAAGACAGACAGTACGTATACTTAGTGTGTGTCCTAACAAACCAGTATAAGAATATATGCACTTATAGTAACTTTAAAGCACTTCTGGAAGTCGCTCTTGATAATAACATCTGCTGTAAATGTAAATTGCTTCCAGAGGTGGGGCTTTGAACAAGGAAACCGCCATTAGATTTTGAAGCTGATTAGAATAAATGCTGGATCCAGGATTTTTTTAAAAAGATTATTTAGCATTGTGAAAAGAACAATTTCTTTTGGAAGTGCAGTATTACGGTAGGCCTAAGCAGAAGGTGTTGTGTGGCTTCTGTTATTTGTTCAGCTTGGTAGAGGTTTGCACTCTCGCAGCATTTCTGTTTAGTTGATAGTTCCCTTCGGCTTTCCCAATCTGTTTTCCTACCATCCAGTAGTTCCTTCTACCATCCAGCTTTTGTTTTTTATATACTACATCACAGTTAGGCATACAGAGGAAAGCACTTTCTACCATCTTTTGCATATCAGAACTCTGAGGTACTGTACTCTCAAATAAGTAATGTTAAACTGCATCCTCAACCAGCCTCGGCTTTATCACTGGTAGGATTCTAACTCATAACACTTAAGAACACTTCCCCTTTAAGCTTTATTGGTGGCCTTGGACAAGCCAACAGATACTGTGAGGAAGATCTTAATTTACTATCTTTGTTATGTAATAGAAGAAAGCTATTATCTCAGCTCTCCACAAAAGGCCCCACATCATCTCACACTGTCACTAACAATAGCAACACCAGCCAGTGCAATACAAAAAAAGCGCCTGAATTGGAAATGCATTCTCATGTTTACCATTGAAGTCCTTTCAGCTGAACCTCTCTCTTGCTCGCTTCCCTGAGTGCATGTGTAAAGGACGTCTTTCTAAGAACCAGATCAAATGTACAGGAAGCTGCGAGGAACTTTCCAACGATAACAGTGCTCTGGAGAGTGCTAAATCCCATGTCAAAACACACTTCTGTGTTTCTTACTCAGCAAATATGGCCATGATCCCAGTCCACTTTCCCATTTGCCAGCTCTAATAATCCTATTAAACCTGGTCTTCAAGTCATCAGCGTGATCACTCGTTAAATAAGTTGGGTGGTCTAAATTTCACCTTTGAGATCCACAATTAGATACACTTGGATTACAGTCTAATGGATTTATGTGGTCTTTGGAAGACCTGGACTCAAAAGAACATGGATAATACTTAATATGGATGCCATATAAACAGTTAATTATGTTGCACAACCACAATTATTATTTTAAAACACATGTCTGACATCACAACCCACATATTACACCTTATAAACTGCAAATTAATGGCGATAGAAAGCACTTCTTTGATGAATGTTTTTTACATCCAGGATATAGCCTGCCCTCACCTCAAGTCGGCTGAGCTGGGTGCCAGCCTTTCTTTGTCCATAATTAGGATTAAGTGGTTCAGAAAATGAATGACTGAATTAATTAATTATTTAAAGCTATTTGATTCTAAATGTCATACATGTCCATGAACAGTTAAAGCAATGTGAATGACCTCGGGCAGAATGATGGTGTAGTGCTTAGGATATTTGCCTCCCAGCAAAAAGGTCCTGGATTTAAGGCTTGTGCTCAGCAAAGCTTTTATAGTGTACCATTTGCAGGTTCTCTCTGTGTTCACATGGGTTTATTCCGTGTACTCTGATTTCCTTCCACAGGCCAAAGAAATGCACATTAGATTAATTAGATATTCTCAATTGCCTCTAGATGTGAATGTGGAAGTCAATGGCCATGTGTGTGTGTGTGTGTGTGTGTGTGTGTGTGTGTGTGTGTGTGTGTGTGTGTGTGTGTGTGTGTGTGTGTGTATTGGCCCTGCAGTGGTCTGGCTCGAGGCTGAAGGGGCTCCAGACTCCCTGCAAGCCAACTAAAGGATGAAGCTGTTCGGAAAATGAAAATTATATGAATATATAATCCCTAATGAATACATCGTAGTCCATTATGAATGTATATTGAGGTCATTAGGGATATAGCTTTCATAAATCTTTTGTTAACTGAACATTTTTTTTAGCTTCATGCCTTTTTCAAAGATCCAGGAACATGAAAGAGGAAACATACATTGCTATCTATCATTTATTCATTCAATTTACAAAATTAATCTGTTCCGGAAGTGGTTTCGTAACCTGGATTTTTCGTAAATTGAACCATATTTACATGTAAAACGTGTGATTCGTTCCAAGGCCCCCCAATACTACCCCTAAACCCTTTAAAATTATAAAAGCATACCTTTTAAGGCCTCCTTCTGCTGCAATGCAATGGTAGACAGGTTTGGCCATATTCCTTCGCGATATCACTCAACCGCATGCAACTCGCACCAGGAATCACACGTGCGTGTATGCATGTATGTGTGTGTGTGTGTGTGTGTGTGTGTGAGTGTGTGTGTGTGTGTGTTTGTTGACCATGTCTTCTTAGTCTGTCTTCCTTTCGGCTTTTTCCCTTTTACTCGGGAGTCGCCACAGCGAATCATCTGATTCGCACGTTTTGATTTGGCAGAGGATGCCCTTCCTGTCACAACCCTTTTTAGCAAGGGACAGAAACACGCTGACGACTTTGCAGCTACTCTTTACGAAAGTCAGCAATGTTTCTTTTACATGCCTCTCACCATAGACAGTGAGAGACATGGCCCGCCTTTGATAACCTAGTTAGCTGCACTGGGGGGTGGACAGTGACAACCTTGTGGAGAGTAGGACTCGAACTCCCAACCTTTGGATCAGCGATCCAGCGCCCTATACCACTAGACCACCACTGCCCCACCATGTCTTCTTAGCAGAGTTATAATCTTACAAATGTTTATGCAAGGTTAAAAGCCTGAGCCAAAAAATACATTTGCAACGAGCACACTCAAAAAACTCATGAAACAACAGTAATTCTGTCCTTTTTATGAAAAGCATTATGGGTATTATGGAGATACAGCTCCATAATAGCCAATCGGAGGGAGCTGCTTCATCCCTCCTAGCCAATGGGAGGCCAGCGAAGCAGGATGTTGGGAGATAGCCAATGGGAGGGAGCTGTGTCATTCCTCCTAGCCAAGGGGAAGCCAGCGAGGCGGGAGGTTGGGAGATAGCCAATAGAAGGCCAGTGGGCGGGATGTTGGGAGATCAACATGGGAAAGCATGTTGGGAAAGCAACTTGTGCATTGTTTGAATTTTTGAGATGGCGCTTTCGTAACGTGAATTTGTTTCGTATCCAGAGATGGAAATTTTAGGTAAATGTGTTTCGTAACCTGGATTTTTCATTTGTTGGGGCTTTCGTAATTTGAGGTTCCACTGTACTGCTATGTTACACGGTTAAATAACAATTTCTGTGAATTACATAAAGTAATGAGTGTGTTATCGTCACATGGTGAGATTGAATATTAAAGTAAACAACAAAATCAGTTGACATATGATTTGAATTGCACTCATTGCGCTGGTGGAGGTGTGCAATCTGGAAACACTGGGCCCTTAAGTGATGCCCGCAACCATCAGCCTGTCCCTGCTTAGCTCCGTCTTTTTTGCACTTTGTTATTTGCACCGAATTAAGTGTCTAAGAACTAAACAAACAAAAATGCTTATGCTTTGCTGTTAGCATCATTTTTCATAAAAATTCTAATGATGCGTTAAGGTTAACTGTACCCCAAATGTAGGTGTGTTTAAAAGGCTACATGTGATGATGATGATGATGATGATGGCTGATCATGCTGAACAACAAACATTCCAAACTAAATTTTAGATTATGGTTGTGACTAGAGCTGTCAGTACAACTTCCAGGGTTTCTTACCAGCTTAACAAACCATTTGATTTCTCAAGAGTCCCCTCGGGCACATGTTGCCACCTACAGAGCATTTAGAGATGCCCTGGAGCACAGGTAGAGGCAATGAACAATGAATAGTCAAACAACTCCATGTTTCGTCCCTGTGCTCACATTTTGTCTTTGTGTCTGTATGGGCTTCTTCTGAGTTCTCTGGTTTCTTCGAGTTTGCCAATATTGTGCAAAGACCTGGATTTGTGACTGTAAACAGGTGCATATGTTTGTTTTTATTGGACTTGATGCCACCATGGGTTAGTTCTCACCTCACGCGGGGATTAGTTCCAGATCCAAAGTAAACCTGAGCTGGAGAATGCATATTATACTATGCATATTATAATGCATACTAATGATGAATGAATGAATGTTTTGCTTCTTCAGGAACCGCCCCCTGATGTAACCCACTTTCATATACAAACTATCACACGTGATCTTCCAAGCTTTTAGCACCTTTTTTGCGCACTCTTTCACTCATTACCTTCCTTCAAAAGACAACATGATGTCTCCACTCACCAGGCCAGAACACAGGCTGATGACCGCGGCCTGCTCCGTTTTTCCATTCACGTGTCCTTTATAAAAACAATGTCGGTACACCGTTTCGTCCTCCTCTTCCTCCTCATGCGTTCGATTCCTTGCGCCAATGACAGATACGGTATAAAGCGGCGCAATAAATTTCGTCTCGAGCGTCAGGTTCAAATGATAGTCCCGACCGAAGGCGGAGAATCTGTAATGCACGTGCTCGGATTCCCAGTGTCCCAGTTCCGTGGCGTTCTTGGCGCTTCGCTTCCTGCGCTTGAAGTGCGCGCTCTGGGGCAGCACGTCGCCGGTCTCGGTCACTCTGATTGGCCTCACGATCTCGTGCGCGCCGGTCTGCTCCAGTGATTTGGCTGTGGATTAGTATGGAGGGAGATTCTGCTTTTAACAACTTTCAGATCACTTCGGGTGACAATGAAACTTTTCTCACCATACATTCTCAGAAAAAATAAAAATAAAAAAAGCACTAAACTATACTCTACATCTCATTGCCTCTAAGGTGCATGTACATTAAGTAGTCATGTGAATACTTTATCTAAAAAGATGAACGTGTATCAACTTTAAAGGTTTACAATTAAAAATAACACTTTAGAAACTGGAAATTGTCATGAATAAAATGATCGTATGTTCGATCTCGGGGTATTTGCAGCTGCAGCCTGTGCATGTGGCCTGTTGTGCATCATGTTGGATTAAATGAATGAGTCGGTGATAACAAACATTCTGCACAAAGGGTTGTGTAAGCATCACAAAATGCTTCTTTGAGAACGAGCATGCCAAGTACAATAGATTTTTTTGTATTTACGAGTGCGCATCCATCCATCCATCCATCCATCCATCCATTCATTCATTCATTCATTCATTCACCCATTCATTTATTCATTCGTTCATTTATTTATTCATCTATCCATTCATTCATCGATCCACCCATTCAGTCATTCATCCACCCAACCATTTATTTATCCATCCACAAAACATCCATTCATTCATTCATCCATCCATCCAATAATCCATCCAACCGTTCATCCATTCATTCATTTATTTATTCATCCATTTATTCATCCATCCAACCATTAATGCATTCATCCATTCATTAACCCATTCGTTTATTCATTTATTCATTCACCCATCCGATCATTCATTCATTTGTTTATTAATTTATTCAGTCATTTATTTACCCATTCATTCAGTTATTTATTCATTTGTTCATTTATTCATTCATCCATCCACCCATTCAGTTGTTCATCCATCCATTCAGTTATTCATCCGTTCAACCATTCATTCATTAATCCATCCATTTATTCATACAGACATCAATTCATTCATCCGTTCATTTATTCATCCATCCATCCACCCATACATTTATTCATACATCAATTCATCCATTCATTAATCCATTCATTTGTCCATTCATCCATTCATTTATTCATCCACCCATTCATTTATTTATTTACCCATTCATTCATCCATTTATTCATCCATCCATTCAGTCATTTATTCATCCATCCATTCATTTATTTATTTACCCATTCATTCATCCATCCATTCATTTATTTATTTACCCATTGATTCATCCATTTATTCATCCATCCATTCAGTCATTTATTCATCCATCCATTCATTTATTTATTTACCCATTCATTCATCCATCCATTCATTTATTTATTTACCCATTCATTCATCCATCCATTATTCATTCATCCATTTATTCATCCATCCATTCATTCATTTATTACTTTGTTCATTCATCCATCCCATTCATCAATACAGTTATCCATTCATCCATCTATTGAGCTATCCATCCATTCATTTATTCATACATACATCAATTCATTAATCCGTTCATTTATTCATCCATCCATCCACCCATACATTTATTCATACATCAATTCATCCATTCATTAATCCATTCATTTGTCCATTCATCCATTCATTTATTTACCCATTTATTATTCATTCATCCATTTATTCATCCATCCATTCATTCATTTATTAATTTGTTCATTCATCCATCCCATTCATCAATCCAGTTATCCATTCTTCCATCTATTGAGCCATCCATTCATTCATCCATTTATGCATCCACCCATTTATTCATCCATCCATCCATTTATTCATCCATCCATTCATTCATCCATCCACCCATTATTCATTCATCCATTCATTCATTTATTCATCCATCCATCCATTCTCTACCATCCAAGCCGGAGCGCGCGATGGAACGGGAAGCCGAAATGAATGGCATGACAAGTTGCGGCCGGGGAGAAAAACTTTTGCTCACCTATTGTGGCGCGCGCCGGAGCTCTCCGGGTCCGAGCTGCTGCATTCACTGAGCCGGGGAGCGCGATCAACAAACCCAGAGCCCAGAAAAAAGCGAGCATGATTAATCTGCAACTCATTTAATTCACAAACAGCGCGCGCAAATCCACGAATATTCCAGAGCGAGAGTTGCTGTTGTTGTTGTTGTTGTTGTTTTCTTTTCAGGCGGGCGCGCGCTCTCCTCGTGTGTGCGGTTGCGCTCAGAGGCGGATTACATGGTCGCGAGCGAGCGCCGGAGTCCGCGAGCTCTGCCCGAGTTCTTGGCGAACTTGAATCACGAAGCTTATTAAAGGGTGGGAGAAGAAGGAGGGAGAGAAGGGATGGAAGAGGAGGAGGAGGAGGATGGAGGAGGGTGTGGATGGGAGTTGAGTCACGGTGGCCGCGATGGGCTCCGGTGCTCCGGGTCACTACAACTGAGATCAGGGGGCGGGGTCGAGGAGGCACAGAAGAGACGAAGGTGTGTGAGGAAGAAGCCTCTCGCGCACGGGCGGGGCTGGGGCTCGTTTCGCAAAGCATGGGGACAAACTCTCAGCTCCCCGGGCAAGACGCGCTCATAACAGCACAACTTCATAGTTCGGGATTAAAACATTCAGATTTGAAATGTGAACCACATGAATCCATTCTTCTACTATAAAGAACTCGGAATCCTCTGAAACAGCATCACAAATCATAAAACAACTTTATTTCCCCTTCATCTCACCACGTTCGTAAGGAGCCTATCTCAGCCAACTCTGGAAGAAGGTGGAACTCACACCTAGGGGCAATTTGGAACAGCTAGTTATCTACTGTGCATATCTTTGGACTGTGGGAGGAAACCGGAGAACCCAGATGAATCCTACACAAGCATCTGGCAAACACCCCCCAGTGCAGCTAACTGGGTTATCAAAGGCCGGCCATGTCTCTCACTGTCTATGGTGTGAGGCATGTAAAAGACCCATTGCTGACTTTCGACAAGAGTCGGCCGCAAAGCCGTCAGCGTGTTTCCGCCCTGCGATGGCCTGGCGAGCTGTCCAGGGTGTACTCTGCCCTCGCCTGAAGTTGGCTGGGATGGGCGCCAGCCTCCCCACGACCCAAGTTAGGATTAAGCAGGTACAGAAAATGAACTGAAGATGAACATCTGGCAAACACTTCACACAGAAACCCTCCACTGGTCCTGGGACTTGAACCCATGTTGTGATGCAGACCTGCAGCAAACCATTATACCACTTTGTCACCCTAATTTTGTCTCTGACCTCTACATTTATCCATGCATTCATTTTCTGACCCGTGTAATCCTAATTAAGGTTGCAGGGAGGCTGGTACCCGTCTCAGCCTGCTCTGGATGAGGGTAGAATACACCCTGGACAGCTTTGTTTACATTTATTTTTCCGTTATAAAGAGTAGTTTACTTCCTACACTATTAAATGAACTCATACTCATAAATGAATATCTGCAATGAGTGACATCAAAGAAACCTGTTCGTATTAGGCCTTTGGAAAGCCGTGCGCTTTGTACAAGAAGGGCCAGAGTCGCCTCCATCTTCTGAGGAGACTCAGGTCCTTCGGGGTATGCAGACCTCTGCTCAGGACTTCTTATGACTCTGTGGTAGCCTCTGCAATCCTCTACGCTGCCATCTGCTGGGCCCCGGGCAGCACAGAGCGGGACAGAAAGAGACTGAACAAGCTGGTCAGGAGGGCCAGCTCTGTCCTCGGCTGCCCACTGGACTCTGTGGAGGAGGTGAGTGAGAGGAGGATGGTAGCAAAGCTCACATCCATCTTGGTCAACAGCTCTCACCCACTGCACCAGACTGTAGAGAAGCTGAGTAGCTCCTTCAGTGGACGACTGAGACATCCTCAGTGCAGGAAGGAGCGCTACCGCAGGTCGTTCATTCCCACCGCTGTCAGACTGTACAACGCCACTTTGTAACTGTCTGTGAAAATACCGGTTATGTGCAATAAAAACCCCGCGCACTTTAATCAACCACATCAACCCCACTGACTGTGAACCATATCAACCCATCTACTCTGCACTCAGATACATTACACTTTAATATAGGCCAGTCTATAAAGTCGTTCCCTTCTTTTCTTTTATTGTTTATTAATTTATACTATTTATGTATCTATTTATTTATTTACTTATATAATATATATGTATATGTATTATTGTATATGTATCTATTTTTGCACCCCCTACTGATGGTACTTCAAGAGCCTGCAACAGTGAATTTCTCCATTGTGAGATTAATAAAGCTGTATCTTATCTTATCTTATCTTATCTTTGTCGTTGTTAATCGATTGCCACAGATTAACAAAAAAATTTGTAAAGATGATGAACCTGATAGCTAACTTTATTGAAAATTCTCTTTTAACACTTCTAAAAGTCCTTTCTGGAACCCAAGTTGTGACTCACATAACAAAAAGTCCCAAAAAATGTTACCTTCACAGTCCAATTCCACTCATGTCCATGTTTACTGAAGTATTATATTTTCTTTTTTAAAAAACACTTGGACATGTTTTATTCAAGTGCTGATTTATATACAAATGAAAAAAAGTACAACTTGCATTTTCAAAGCAAAACAAAGTTGATATGAGTAAACTGCTGTTATGTAAACTTCTTTTCCTTTCGGCTTTTCCCTTCAGGTGTCGCCACAGCGAATCATCCGCCTCCATCTCACCCTATCCTCGGCATCTTCTTCTCTTACTCCAACGACCTTCATGTCCTCCTTCACCACGTCCATAAATCTCCTCTTTGGTCTTCCTCTCGGCCTTCTGCCTGGTAGTTCCAACCTCAGCATCCTACTACCAATATACTCACTATCCCTCCTCTGTACATGTCCAAACCATCTCAATCTAGCCTCTCTGACTTGGTCTCCAAAACATGTTGCATGTGCTGTGATGTAAACTGAGTGAAATATTTTGGGATGTGCAGCTGTGGAAAAGTATCCACTTTAGGCTATATTACAACACCCCACTGTTGATTCTCCTAGAATTGTTAGAGCAGTAGAAAACTCTGTGTGAAGTACACCCTGGACAGCTCACCAGACCATTGCAAGGCAACACACATTCACATTCTCACTCACAACCAGAGCAATATGGAACAGCCGGGTTACCCTCATGCGCATGTCTTTGGACTGTGGCAGGAAACCGGAGTACCCCAAGGAAACCCACACAAGAACATTGAGAACAAGCAAACCCCACACAGAAACGCCCTCGTTGAAACCTGGGGCTTAAACCAGACACGCGAACAACTTTGCCACCGTGTCACAAGCACTCACTTTGTAATATTTTATTAATTCCATCACAATCGGACACATTTTAAATGTGTAAGCGTAGTTGATGTTTCAATCAATCGCCATACAGGTGATTGTTTTAACTAGTGATCTGTACAGAACAGTTTACAAAATGGATGACGGGTTCATCAGGACTTGGAAAAAAAACTACATGCATGTTTTTTCACTTGCTAATTGTCCTCCATATAAATACGTCTCATTACAAGAATTTTGGAGGTGTGGAAGTAAGAAGAGTTGCATCATGGGACACACGTTTGCCCTGAGAACACACTTTGATATTGGCAGTATCTCTGAGGCCGCACGCATTAAACACACTGTACACACAACCATAAAAAAGTCCCAGTGTTGCCTCTTCACCCTCATTATCTGCTGGGGAATGTATGATACACACAACCTGCAGACATTCATCAAAGACATGAACTCCAACAGCTGTATGCCTGGGGGGGCAACAGGGCAAAGGAGAGAGAGAGAGAGAGAGAGAGAGAGAGAGGTTTCATGCAATAAGAATGAAGTTTATTATTTGAAATAGAAATATTGTATGATATAATTGAAATGAGGATTCATAAACATCAGAAAGAAAAATCCTGAGATTATTTAACCAGAAAACCACAATCTGGAAATGTAAATCTGGAAAATCACAAATGGTGGAATGGCCAGAACTCCAGATTAATGCACTTGATTAAAATAATTGATATTAATTGATATTCATATTTATTTAATTCACAAATAAACCATGCAGTTTTCCTCCAAATATAGTTTTCTTAAAAAAAAAAAAAAGCTACTTGGAACATCATGTAACAGAAACTGTGAAAGTGGCTTCAAACACAGAGCGATTGTTCGGGCTTACTTTTACATTTTGAAAGCGTGTCAGTGATCACGCACTCCATTATGGAATCTCTTGAAACTCGCTCAGTTTGGGAAAAAAGTACATGTTTGTAGCTTGAAAAGCATGAAGGCCAAATTGTGTAGCTTCCCTTGTATTTTTGGAACAGCACCATGTTAAATTTTTAGGATTTCAGAATCAGTTACCATAGTCCCCCCCCCCAAACGGAGTTTTTGTCCTATTATCCAGAGACTGCAAAGTGGATAATATGCAGTTGTTGAATGAGACAAAGCATGTTGGGATGCTGTCACTCTCTCACTCTACATACTCACTCAGGTCCATTGATAGTGGAGTCCCTGATGGCACTCAGCAATAATAAATGCTTCTATTTCCATTACAGTATTACGAGTATACCCCAAAACCTCTTTCTGTGTGTGTGTGTGTGTGTGTGCGTGTGTGCGCGCGCACGCACTAATGCTGGTTAAAGTTCTTCTCTTGGAAGCCCCCCCTGCAGATGAAGATCTATATTGACTTAGATGTGCACTCGCAGCCTGTGAAGATAACTTTTCAATTCTGGAGATATAGTTGTGATATAACCAACCGGACTATATTTTGGACTCCAATGAAGTTTCTTGTACTATAGTAAGCCCTTGACTCTTCGCGGTTTTGCACTCACGGTTTGAGTATTCACAGACTGCCAAACACCTAACACGTCACTAAAATTCAGCCAATGGCTGACCTCCTTCCTGCTGATTGGTTGAAATGATGTAACACCCCTTTTTCCTCATTCGTGCACAAGTTGTCAATGAGCTTCTTTTTCGTGTGTGTTTTAAGTACCATTTAAGCGCTATGATGTCACTCAAATGCTGTGTGTCTTCTCTGGCTAAGCAATAGAAAACATTGGATGTCTCTTCTGAAGAAATAAGACTTTCTCCTGAAGAAACGACAGTTTCCTCTGAACTGTTGTATTAAAGTCTTTTTCAATTATTATTCCAGTACAGTATCTAAGTTATTGTGTAGAATGTTTGTGCATGAGATTTTATGTTCTGTAGCATGTTTAACAAACGATACCAAAAGAATAAACTTTATTATGCTTCATGTCCTTTTACATTGAACTTGGAGTGACGTCTCCAAAATGGCGCTGCCTAGAGGGCGACGTCGTGGAGTTCTCGAAGTCAAATTGTTTCTTTGTTTGCTTTAATTTGTTTTACAGTATTTGTTGTTTTCTTTGTTTATGTTTTGCACTATGCTCGTCTATGACCGGTCGACTCTACTACAGCTATGAGCAGCTTCAGCTTTGGGCAACTAAGCACGCAGCAACTCCTATCATGAGCTAATATGCTATGGTAGCTCAATGTTAGCTGCACCCCGGCTAACAATAAGCCCAGGCGGAGTTCTCAGAGTCCCCAGGACTTGATTAGACGTGGAAGGTTAGCACTTCCAGTCATACTGCTTGAAAATGTTCAGTCCCTGCGAAATAAGATGGACTGCAGCGCAGAGGGATCTACAGGACTGCTCTATGCTGTGTTTCTGTAAAACATGACTGGAGGAGAGTACACCTGATGAGGCGATTGCACCAGCCGGCTACACGGCCTTCATCCCCTGCAATCCCAAGCGCCAGCCCCTTCCCGCCCAGGCTTATTGTTAGCCGGGGTGCGGCTAGCGTTGAGCTACCATAGCATATTAGCTCAGAATAGGAAGATGCTAAACTTCAGAAGACTCCGATCTCATAGTTGTAGTAGGGTCGACTGGTCATAGATGAACATAGTGCAAAACATGAACAAACAAAACAACAAATTAAAACGAACAAAAAAATAATTTGACTCCGAGAACTCCGCGACATTGCCCTCTAGGTAGCGCCATCTTGGTGACATCACTCCACGACGTCAGTCCAAGTTCAATGTAAAAGGACACGAAGCGTAGTAAAGTTTATTCTTTTGGTATCATTTGTTAAACATGCTACAGAACATAAAATCTCACGCACAAACACTCTAAACATTGATCATTACTACATTTTATGACAATACTGTATTAATGAGTAAAACTGTCTATAGAATGTGTTTAAGAAGCATATTTTAGGCATGTAATAGATACACTGTATTTTACTTCAGGTTGCCCATTCGCACATGTAATATGATACATGGGGTTTTACTTCTGGGTACAGAACTTGCGGATTATTTTCGTTCGCAGGAGGGTCCGGAACAGAACCCCTGCGAATATCAAGGGCCTACTGTATATGGTTTGTATCTTTATGGTTTCACCAAATTGAGGATGGGCTTCCCTTTTGGCCCTGGTTCCTCTCAAGGTTTCTTCCACGCATCAACTGAGGGACTTTTTCTTTGCCACTGTCACCACAGGTGACAATACTTGTTGTGTATTTACACAGTACATTCCTACTTTTGATGTGTAAACTGGTTTGTGACAATGTCAGTTGTGAAAAGTGCTATACAAATAAAACTGAATTGAATTGACGCATGTGTTAAATGAGGCAGCTGAGATGCGAGGTTTCTAGCGGTTAAGATGTTTATGCTTCAGCAGGTGATGTCAGTCTGGTCTAAAACCTCTGACAGACAAATTTGTACTCTCTAATTTCATATAACTCGATAAGCTAAGATTTCTTGTTGTTGTCGTTTCGATCTCTCTGGTAGAATGCAGGGAAATATACTCATCAGTATGCTGTCCATGTCTAATCATTTAACTCAAAAACTAAGATTTCTTCACCAAACTTGGCTGTTACTTCTACTAGACAGTGTAGGATTTTTTTAAATTTATTTATTATTATTATTATTTTTTTTTGGGGGTGGTATGGGTATTTTTCAGTCCATAATTTTTGGAGGCTGGGAGATGTGTCATCTCCTAATCACTTTTGTTTTATCAGTAGTACTGGAATATACACAGAATAAAACTTATGTTTTGTTACAAGAAAAAAATATAGAATTTTATTTTTGAAGAGTAGTGTTGATGCATATAAAGTGATACATGGAGCATGCATGGTACTTGCTGTGTATGTTGATTGCTATAACGGTATGGTTTAATTCCAAGAGTAAATCTTTGTGTCTGTAGTTTGCTGAATGAGCAATTCCAAAGCCAGGGGTGGCTGGTGACTCTTAAAGGCTTGACTCTGGTTCTGATCATGTATCCCGAGTGACCTCACGTCTGTGTAAACTTCACTTCCCCTCAAGTCTGATGACGGTGGATAAGGAGCAGAAATCTTGAACTGAACTCTAAGTTAGCCCTTATTTTTAAAGCACAGTGGGGCAGTTTGCCAGGGTTTTAAAGTACTGATGGCCTAAAGCGCTCCCAGGAGTTACCCTGCGAGCTCTCATAAAGACCAAGTTCTCATCATGTAGTCATGATTTTTGAAATAGGGTACTGTGCGTCAGAGAAGGGCTGGTTGTTGTTAACACTGAGGAAAGGGGATAATGGTGTTTATGTTGATGGCTTTACTTGATTTAATGCTTTATGGATTGGCAGTATAACTTGATTTAAATGCACTTTTCTTTAACCCACACCAGACTGCGTGCATAAATTAAAGTCTTTTCAATAGATATTTGATGATTGACTAATGGGGCCATGCTTCCTCTTTTAGTCGTCATAGATTTGCATCCCAAGACTCAGAATTTTGCCATTAGGTCTTGGGTGGTCTGTCAGTAGGAAGAATTCAAAAGGCTAGTTAAAAGACAATTTTTTTCAGCATCAAATCCTAAAAATAAAGCTGGATCATAAAAATATGGCAATACATTTCAAGGCAAGTGCTTTTCCTCGGAGGACAATATTGCCTTTGCTTAAGGGTAAAGCGTGAATGGGTGTGTGTGGGTTTGGGAAGTAGTGCATGTGCGATTACATTGATAAAAGCTACAGTAATCTTGTTCCTGTTGGCTTGACAACAAGACTGATCTCTTACCCACTTGTTGCAATCAGGCTGACAAAATGTTCACATTGATTGAAGCATTCAGGGCATTGGCCAATAGGTCTGCGCAAAGATTTCACCCTTTATGAAGTTAAATAAAGGAGGGAAGAGTTTTGAGGTATGCATGAGCTTAAATTGTTCTATGTATAATAGGTGGAACAGTCGGGGGTCTTCTTGCCACTTCCAGGGTTTTCTCCACTGCCAAGGTAGGAAGATGGAGCCTGAAATGATATTACTGGTCTTCAGAGTTTTGCATGTTTTTAATTTTTCCACCTCTCAGAAGTATGCAGAAAATTGGTTGTGCTCAGTTGGTGTTCTGAGAGCCACTGGCTTATTCCTGCATTGTACCCAGTATTTCCTGGAATGAGAGCTTGATCTACATGGAGCAGACACACTGAAAATCATTAAGTAAAACTGATAATCATTTGAGAACAACAATAAATGGCTACCAAATGCCGCATTGGCAAGCTGCATCCTAGATATTGTGTTTGACTTCAGGTTGAGGTACGCAGCCATCCCCAGCCCACCATGGGAGCTGACGGGAGGTCAGGGGAGGGAAGACATATGTTCACCTCCCTGTCACACTTAAGGCATGC
Organism: Plotosus lineatus; assembly: GCA_024760905.1. Lineage (NCBI taxonomy): Eukaryota > Metazoa > Chordata > Actinopteri > Siluriformes > Plotosidae > Plotosus > Plotosus lineatus. Next base: position 22,179,781 of record CM045732.1, on the reverse strand, counting down.
ACCAGTCAATCATGTGAATCTGTGAGCCTATGCATGCAAGTGGATAGCATTGCCTTCATGTTGCCACTGAATATGCATGTGCAGTACATCAAAAAGATTCGGGTGGCAAGACTCACATGTTTGAGGAAGCACATGCTTACTACTTCCCATCCATAGTTGCTGATGCTTGCATGAGTAAATAAACAAGTACAACTATCAGCTATGGTTCCTTCTTGGATGGTGTGGAAAAACTGCCCAGATCCAGAATGCTGAAAACCACTGGCTTGGAGAACACGACTGCTTCTTCTGGAGCCAGTATTATATTCTGTCAGCATATGTCTTGAGAAAACATCTAGATGACAGCATCATAACATCATCATTTAAACTGCACTGGTTTTGAAACTATACCCAACCATCTTTTTCTGTTACCAGTGTGGCCTCCAAACACGACACAACACAGCTGTTTGGGGTCTTTTCCAAAGACAGACAGATCCCGAATCCCCCCTACACAGACTGTTTGGAACGGCAAAATGAGTAAAAAAGGGATCTGTCAAGACTTTTACACGAAGATTAAAGTGAGGACATCCTAACTCTAAAATCAGTGTAAGGTTTTGAATGATAACCTCCAAATTCTTAATGTCTCAAGCAAAGCACTGCCTCCTCTCAGAATGTTTGTTATTGCACATCTGTCTTCGTGGAAGCTGTCAGCCCTTCTACGAATCACCAAAAATATTGTTGTATACCTTTGAAATATGCTAGGCTGATCGTTCTACACTTAGCCAGGTTCCAGAGGTTATGTGTTTGAAATAAGAGACTGCTGAGGGGAATAGATTTGAGTAATTATATTTTTGGGAACCTTAATGAATGGAAGCATCCCTGTATATGAGGGAACCATAATGGATGGTATCAAGGGAAGGACTAAAGACTGATCAGAAAAAATCTAAATAAATAAACAAATCACTCCCAACTGATAAATTAAGCAATAACATGGGGTTTTGTAGCTTTAAACCGTGAAATTGTAAAGGAAAAATCAGTTCTACCCAACGCTACCTTCTCCAAAACACTTAACATGACGCTTAATGGGTTCACTTTAATGTGATCATTAGAGAGCCTTCTCAGGGAGAATCTTGTACATGATGGATGGTAAACTTCTTTCCAGTTTATCAAACACACACACACACCAATCCACCCACACACCCACACACACCCACACGCACACACACACACACCCACACCCACACACACACACACACACACACACACACACACACACACACACACACACACACACCCCAGTACATCAGTAGAAGGTTTTTCATTTTGTCCCCTCTCCTGATTAATTCCTAGATTATTCTTGGTGTATCATGAAGTTCTATTTTGGGGTGTGTCTCCAGCAGTATGAATGATGCAGAGCTCTTCCAATTAGCAAAGGGTGCAGATATTGCTCATTTCTGCCCTGCTCCAGCTGTTGCTTATACTTTCATTACTATTTGCTATAATCCAATCTATAAGGTTTTAAATGTCCATTTTTGTAATTTTGTGTCTCTACACAACAACAATAGATTTGAAATGAAACCAACCAGTTGCAACGTAAATGTTGACTTTAGTTTTGGTTTGAGTCATTTAATAAAAATACTGTACACGAATTCCTCACTTACCGCGATTAATTGGGACCAAGATCCCCACGCGACCATCGCTATCTGCGAAGTAGGATCACCCCCCCAACTGACGTATACGTACATGTATCTGTGTCTGTAATATCAATAAATACATACTCAATGCTATATATGCTTATAATAACAATTAAACATTAAAAAATAATGCATAAGATGTAAATAAAAATATAAATACACACACATACAGGTGTGTCTGCACGCATGTGCATCTCACAACAATGTAACTAGTTTTGATAGGACGTTTTGGGTTGTTTTTTGTTGGTTTAGGGTTTTTTTGTTTGATTGTTTTTTTGGATAATTGGCCTTGTTTTTGTGGCATTTTCCTTAACTTTTCCCCTATTCCTTAATTTCCTTATTTTTAAATTTGATTAATATTCACCATATTTATTTATTTATCTGTTTATTTTAAACCGCGATGTACTGAAGCCGCATGAATTGAAGCGCGCAGTAGCGAGGGATCCCTGTATTGCATTGCCCCTTCAGAAAATACAACCATATTTGGACATAGTTCACTGGCTTTTCAGAAGTAATTGAATAGTTGATTAGTGATGATCAGTTCCATGGCCAGTGCCAGTTATGGCCTGTTCGTTCATTATTTCATTTCACATTAATGACCTCTGTCATAATGAAATGAATCGAGTTCTTAAATTGCATTATGCAGCTGTTCATGGGAAATCAATTTGTGTTCCAATAATGTGTCAAAGTAAAAAGGAGGCCAATACTGTGGTGAAACAAGAAGGCAAACAAACTAACAAACAAACAATCAAACAAAAACTGGTTATCACAAACTTCCGGAATGGCCAATTCAGCAATCAGGTAATACACTGTCAAGCTCAACAACACCTAAACACCTGGAAAACCGTGAGAGCCAACTGAAGTTGATGATCACACTTTTAATACCTTGATGAAGACGGACGCCTCACAACATCCACTCAAGTCAAGAACACACTTGTGCTGATGGTGGGAATGTATGACTGCAAGTGGAATTGGATCACTGGTGTTCATTGATGTCACCACGGATAAAAGAAGTATAATGAATCCTGAAGTGTAGAGCTTTCTATTCAGATTCAGTCAAATGCTGCAAAAACAGGCAGAAAGGCACGTCACAGTATAGACTGATAATGACAGATCATACAGCCAAAGGACCGTAACAGCTTCCTGAACACAGAAAAGGAACGTCTTTAAATAGCAGTGTCGGTTAACTCACTTGGGCACAGTTTTGACTCTGTAATTCAGAAATCCATATTTCAGGGGGTCTTTGACTGCAAAGGATTTACAACAGGAAATATTAAAAACAATCTGTAGCTTTTCATACTGCTACCGTGCTTCGGAAAATGGTCCTCTGTGTGGAAATGGTCGTGCTTCCTAAATGGTCTGAATGTCTCCGTGCCTTTAAATTAAATTTAAATTAAAGCTGAAAGTGTACAGTTCATTCATCTCGGCTGCTTCATTCATATACATTTTTTGTGGTGTACATGGGTTAAAAATATAGAACATTGTTTAAAAACCTAAGGCTAACTGTATATCAAGTTTAGTCTTCTGGGTCAGCGGTCCCATTCTGTAGCTGCCAGGGAAGTTGACCTAAGAAATAGTAGGTTGATTTATAAAGGGAAAGGAACTGGGCATGAGCTGTGAGAGGAAAAAAGACAAGTGAGGGGGATGGGAGTTAGAAGTTTTGTAAAAAATAAATAAATAAATAAATACTACTACCACTACTACTACCACTACTACTACTAATAATAATAAGTAAGGAACAGGTGCAATTTGGTGATATTAAATATGGTTCGCAAGTAATAAGTTTAAGTATTCCAAACCGTCCCAGTCTGTAATTAATTTACTGGTATTGTTTTCTAGAAGTTGTTTCTTGTAAAGTGAACATCTTTTCTTTTTTGAACCCATTAGTGGATTGGGGTCATGTCTTATTGGAGGGACTTGCATACCCTTCAGTGGGTCTCAAGGCTATCCAACCAGGAGCTTAATGCTTCCTCCAATTATGGCCAGCCTTGGTCAGCAGATCTGAGAGCAGAGGTCAGATATTCAACATTTCAGCAATTTATCAATTAATATCAACATCTGAGTCAAATATTTTTGATATTGGCTAGTGTTTCTTAATCAACATAGAAAAAAGGAAAACCATCAAAGGGAACACGGCCAGCTATGCTATCCTGGACTCCCAATGACAGATGGTTTGCAACCACATTGGGAAAAACTTTGAATCTCCCAACAAGACAAAAACTTAGATTGAATTCTATATTGAATTCTTGTGAGTTCCTGTGAATTTTTTTTTAAACAGCAAATTTGTTTGAGAAAACGAGAGGGGGCAAATGAAAGAAATGTAGAGAAATGTGGGCGCTAGAGAGAGAGTGAGAGAAAGAAGCCGTGATCCAAAAAGAAAAATCATTTACAAAATGCATCCCTTCTTCCTCCACCTAAACCCATAGTGACTATCATATGACTCCAGTGGGATCAGAGCCTGGGCCAAGCTGCTAAACCATAACTTACAAAATCAGCTGTGGACTGTACATACTATTTCAGTTATGAGCTTGTAATGTAACAGGCATCTCCATTATCCATAGTAATGAAACTCACATCTGTCTATCAACTGTGACAAATCTAACATAGCAAGCACATATCTATTGTGATGTAATGATTATCCATTCATTCATTTTATGAACCGCTTAATCCTTATTAGGGTCACGGGGAGGCTGGCGCCCATCTCAGCCAACTCTGGTTGAGGGCAGAGTACACCCTGGACAGCTCGCCAGGCCATCGCAGGACAGAAACACACTGACGGCTATGCAGGCTACTCTTGACGAAAGTCAGTAATGGTTCTTTTACAGCCTCACACCACAGACAGTTAGAGACATGGCCGGCCTTTGATAACCCAGTTAACTGCACTGGGGGGACGTTAGGCTCAGTAATCCCGCACCTTACCACTGGGTCACCACTGACCCTGTAGTGATTATACTGACTACTAACTCTATAGTAAGGAGAGTACTCCATGATTGTTGGACAGACGACGCTGAAACCCAGAAAATTGAAAATATTTACTGAGGACATTGCTCTGAGAGCCAAGAACTTGGACCTCACCTGCTGTCTCAGACCATCATAACAGTCAACCTACAACTGCCATTCTCCTGATTAAAACTGTTTAGTTAAACATGATTAAGTAACTTAACAGTTGCAGTCAGACTGTGGAAAGTTCTCCTATATCTGAGGGAAGTTTTCTATCCTACCCCGCTTCTCCTTCTAAGGTGCAGAGAGGATCAGTTTTGTGCTGAACCCCCGGGCAGCGAGCCTTTCTCAACTGAAGCCTTTTGTATTGCTTTCTTAATGTCTACTTTCCTTATTGACTTATTTTGCATCAACTCCAAGGACTGTATCAATCTCTAACAATTGTCATTCATTCATTCTCTGAACCTTTTAATCCTATTTAGAGTCACAGGGAGGTTGGTGCCCAACTCAGCCGACTCAGGATGAGGGCAGGGTACACCCTAGACAGCACACCAAGCCAACATTCACACAACCATTCATGCTCACACTTACACCTATGGGCGATTTGGAACAGCCAGTTAACCTACTGTGCATGCTTTTGGACTTTGGGAGGAAACCCACACCAACACAGGGAGAACATGCAAACTCCACACATAAACGCCCAAGCTAGGAATCAAACCCAGGACTTTCTTGCTGTGAGATGGACGTGCTAACCAGTACTCCATCATTCTAATGACAATCCCTTCTGAAAAGACTTCAAAGCCTCTAAGAAGGGAGTATTAAAGTTGGCATTCCCAGTCACATTGATTGGCTCAATGGAAACAAAACTGTTCTATCCTAGATGAGCCACCAATTCATGTGATAGACTGGCACGAGTTCCAGAAGTGTCTGGTTATGGTCCAAGTCAGGCAACGAAAGTTGGTTTAACAATGTATTAAGGATGAATGTAGCAATTACACAGGCTTTTTCCAAGAAATTTGATACCCACCAATTTTTTTTTTATTCCTTTAGGAATTACAAAGATTATTTTCTATAGAAAAATCTTCAGGTATTCAAGACCTTCCTTTTTACTGGCTACTGGTGTGTGGACATGCTTCTGGCATCACTGGCCCTTGCATGTATCCGCTCTCTCTTAGTGAGGGCAGAATCCCTCCTGGACAGCTTACCAGGCCATCACAGGGCAGAAACATGCTGACGGCTATGCAGCTACTCTTGTCAAAAGTCAGCAATGGTTCTTGTACATCCTCACACCATAGACAGTGAGAGACATGGCCGGCCTTTGATAACCCAGTTAGCTGCACTGGGGGGGGGCTGGGGTGGGGGTTAGTGACAACCTTGTGGAGACTCAACCATTATCCTTACAGGATATTATTCATTCAACAAATTTTCTTATCTCTGATTGGTAGAAAGCCATCAAATAGTTCTTGGTATTGCATCATTTTCATGTGATTACTGAAATATTGCTTCAATTCCATTAGACAAGTTGGATGCTTATTGCACAATGGTAAATGCCCCACAGCAGACTTAGAAAGCTCTGTGATACTGAGCTGTAAACGTCATTTAATTTTCCCATTATTTTGTATTGTAGTCCTCTACCTATATCTCGATGCTAACATAGCTATGTGACTGTTGTACTGTGAAGAAAATTACAAATTCAAACACTTTCTTTTATTCACTAACTTCAAGCACATACAGATAACATGACTACTGCATCAGATCTCCTTCCTTTTCTGTGCAGTTCTCTCAGCGGGAGACCCTGCCCTCTTCCCGGTACCTCATATTGTAATTGGATTATAGAATTCAGATTTTGTTTGATAAAGAGAATTATTCAGTCTCAGAAGGTGTTATCTGGATAAATCCCTCTTGACCAAATAATTCTCAATCAAATTGTTTCACAAGCCAATCAGATTGTTCTGTTCCTGTGTGGTACCACTCCAAATCTCTAAAACTATAAAATTTAAATTAAAAATATGGTGGTTTGCAAATCTCATGAACCCAGATTCTATGAATAAAGGCATAGAAAACACATTGAAAGTATGATATTTTACTATTTCATGAAAATATTAGTGAATTTTGAATATTATGGCAGTAATACACCTCAAAGAAATTATGACGGGCAACAAAAGACTGGAAAAGTACGTGGTACTAAAATATCGCAGTTTATTTGCTGAATTGGCAAGAGCTCAATAATATGGCTGGGTATAAAATGAGCATCTGGGCTGAGGTCTGCAAAAGAATACATCTACAAATTGTGAAACAATTTCAGAATCATGTTCCTTCGTGTACACATATGAAGACGACATACACTAACAGCAATAAATTATGAGAATCTGGTGACAACTCTGTGCAAGGACCAAAGCCAAAAGTCAATATAGGATGCCTGTGACCTTTGGGTCCTCAGGTAGCATTGCTTTAAAAACAGGCATGATTTTTTTCATGGAAATCACTGCATGGGCTCAGGAACACTTCCAGAAATCATCTGTGAACACAGTTTATAGAGATGCATGTTTTTTTAGCTGAGTACTGATAAAAAGCTGGATGATTTCTTTCCTCTTTAGTCTGAAGGATGTGGCATCCACGTTTTGCAACAAGAATTGTACATTTTATTTTGACCATAGGACCATTTTACATGGGAATTGGCCTAGGGAAGATGGCAACACGTCTGGATCATGTTTGAGTGTGTCTTCTTTGCGTGACCAAGCTTTTAACTGTATTTGGGTGTGGCACTGTGAATTGCTTAGGTATTGGGGTAGTATAAAATAACTTACATGATAACATGTTGTAGGGTCAATAAACTGCAATTCTTAAAGTTTAATAAATGTGTTTGTTCTGATGAAGCAGGAGAAGAAATGCAATGGCTTTTTCTTCATCCAGCTGGCAGAGGTATAGAATACAGTGAATTGTTGCTGAAACAACAGCTGTGAGAATGAAGAAATTCAGCCTTCTCTTTTTCTTGGCCTTTTTTTCCTCTGTACCTCCCCAAGGCATTGACATTAGAACGACAGGTTGTCTACTGTGTACAGTTCTTTTGCTGAATAGCAGAAACACTGAACTCCCTGTGGTTTTTTTTACCCACAATTCCCCACTGTTTTGCTAAGAGATTGGACAAAAGTACATTACTAAGTTACTTTTGTTATTTTACTATTTGGGGGAAGGTAATACTACAGTAACAGTGTTATACAATAATGTAAGCCAATGGGGGTTGAGGGTGACTTTAAGCAGGTGAGTCCTTTTGCATGGTTACACATAAAACTTGTAAAGCCCCTTGTTGGAGCGAACCATCAGGGTTCTAGGTTTAACTTTCTTTTCCGCCTTAAAAACTAAGCTGAGTTTCATGTCTAAGTATGTAGAATGGTCTCAAGAACTTAAGAGTTGTCAGCTTGCTCATGTGGGAAGATCCGAATAGGGACGATGTAGAACAGTACAATATATTTCTCTAAAAGATGCTTCCAAGTAAAACCCTTTTAGTGAGCAAACAATCCTTGATTATTCCGAGAACCATGGATTGTCCCATTTGCCAGAGTAGCGTATATTTAAAATCAAGTGTACGAGCTATTTTCAGGATGTCTGTGTGAACACTAGATTTTAGACGCAATGGGGTCTTGTCAGGTCCAAAGGTCAAAGGTTGACCATGTAAAAGTCTGCGGCCAGCGGTTTGGGGAAAAGTCACTTAGAGAAAAGAATATTTAGATCAGCACTTTTAAAGCAAGCTGCAGTTATGTAGTTTGTAGACTCCACAGCTGTTTATTTCATGTCGGGATCATAAGTACAGTACATTGCAGACAATAAACTAGGATTGCAAAATGCCTGTTTAGGACGGTCAGTGATTTCGGCATGTTAAGCTGTACTTGTAAACATTTACCTTACATGCACTGTATTTATGAAAGGTAATACAACAGCTCAGCATCATGCTCAATTAATTTATGCTGATAGCTTTGAAAAGTTAAGAAATTGGGAAAGTACACTTGTACCGAAAGATAGATAGATAGATAGATAGATAGATAGATAGATAGATAGATAGATAGATAGATAGATAGATACAGCTTTATTAATCTCACAATGGAGAAATTCACTGATGATTCATACCATGAGTAAAATTGAAATTTGCTCAATAGATCCTATCTGAGAATCGATATATCATAGCAAATTTAGCTGGAGCTCAAACTGGATTTTATAATTATGTGCAATATTTATTCTACTTAGGTTTGGCTCTCTGGGGGAAGTCCCACAATGTAGTGGGAGCGATTAGCAAAAATCAAATGCAGTGCTGGCAATTATTTTTCATTAGTGTATAATTACTTGTATCAACAAAGATTTTTTTTTCATAAACTTATAAGAAGCACTTTATATCTACACAGGGAGCGAGTCTGTGTTCATGGAGCTGCCGATGTCCATTTAATAATGGCCCAGAACAGAAACATTTACAAGTTAAAGAACCCAACTTTTGAAAGGTAATTTTTTCTTTTTACTTATTATATATATATACACACATGAAAACAGAGCATTAATAAGTATTTGTAAATAACCTTGAACTGGAAGTAAGCTTTAGTTTGTTACTCATGGGAAAGCCTAAAGCTTTTTTATTTTGAATTGTCCACCCAAAGAACTCTTAAAGAAACTTTTTTAATCTTAAAAGCATAACCATGCCATTGTGTAGTTTTTCAAGCAATTAAAAACATTCAGCAAAAAGGGATCAAAGTACGTTTTGTGAAATTTGCTTAATTTCTCAAGGGAAACTTTTAAACATCCCCAATAAAACCCTCAGATTGCTCAGAAAAAAAAATCTGCAAAGAATTGGTTACCATCAAAAGAATACTTGAGGATTTTTAAAATCTTGTTTTCCATCATAATAAAGGTCTTATAGTTTGGTGACTAATCTAAAGTCCCACATGTCTGAATTCTAGGACCTCTTTTGATAGCTTTGCTTTAGGAACCATTACAATTTCTATGTAAAAGACCAGAGGGTTTGACAAAGTGGAACTGGTTACCATCTAGAGAACCCTCTAGGAATCCTTTCATTTTTCTTAGAACATGAGAAACCCACAAGTCATGATTTTAATTGAGTTACTGCCCATTAAAGTCTTTGGTGAAGAAGATGGCCAGTGAGTCATGTGCTCACATAGCCAGGGGCCGTTCATTCCACCACCTGCATGATTTGTACAGAAACCCCCCTATTTCTTGGCGTATAACCATAAGATCATGTGTTTAGTCAATTACACTTGAAAGGAAAACATTTTAAAAGGTAATTATCAGCAACTTAAGTTAGAGAAAAATTCCACAATCAAGTAATGGTGCTTTAATGACAGAAAAAACCGTACTACACAGCTGCTGCCTTATAAAGCGTGCTAGCATTAGGAAGTGGTTTGTTTTTATATGCGCAGCACTAAGAATTTTGTAGTTATATGACTGCTACAGGATCTGATTTTTACGGTAAAATTTCCTGCTTCTTTTGAGATTCTCTTTCTCACCCCCCAGTCCCCAGATTGGCAGCCGATTCCCTCCTGACTCTGACTCGGAGTTCATGCTTTATTTTATCCTCTTTCATAAAACCACACTCTTCCTTTGTAGTTTGTATACCAAATGTTTTCTCACATCTCTTCTGCATCTATGGTTTCCTGCAGCCATCCATCTACACAAGCTTTTCAACAACCACTAAAGACAACCGCAAACCGATACAGTATACATTTACAATTCTGCAAGAAATGCTGGTTTCTGCCTAAATTTGACATCAACACATAATTTGTCAAATGAAGAAATGGGTCTCCATCAAACACACACAATTATTTATTTTATTTTATTTTTTGCAGTTTCCCCCATTTGCTGCATGAAGATATAAAGGATTTTAATCTGGTTGCCTTAAGTCTTCCTGTTGTGCCAGTTCCCACATGAATACCTTGAAGATGTTCACTTTGCAAAACCTAATCAGGGGATAGCATGGTGGTGTAGTGGTTAGCAGACCCACCTCACAGCGAGAAGGTCCTGGGTTAGAGTCCTAGTTTCAGGTAGAGCGTGTCTATGCGAGTCTGCATGTTTTCTCCATGCTTGCATGGGTTTCCACTGGGTGCTCCAATTTCCTCTTACAGTAAAAAGAAATGCACTAATTACCTGCTCCAAATTTTCCTTATCTGTGAGTGTGAATGTTTCTGTGATGTACTGATGAGCTGTTCAGGATATACCCCGCCTTCATACAGAATTCACTAAAAGAGTCTCCAGTCTTACTGTGACTCTTGAAGGACTAAGTGGCCAATAGAAGAATGAATGAATGAATGAATGAATGAATGAATGAAAAAGAAACTGGGAGCTTTCCCATGGTTCTGTGGAAAGTTCTGTACTGTATTCTGAAGATTTGCACTTAAGAATTGCAGCTTGTCACACCAGTGTATAGCTGAAGTAATGGACAAATTCAAAAACATGTGTAAAAGGGTTTATTTACAAAACAGACAGCGGTATCCATAGTCACCGTCCAAGTTTATTATCATGGACGCACAGGTCAAATGAATGTGCAAACGCGCATTCAAAAAAGGCTGAGATCATACAGGAGAAGGAAACAACCCGAGCTAAGTAGAGATCAGAAAATCAAAGAACAGAACAAGTAAGACACAAGAAAACACACTGGAACCAAGGCCTGGCTGAGTATCAAAGGCTAAAGATATACACAATTCTTCAAGCTGTGTACGGGTCCATGCGTGTATTTATACGTGCCCACCATTAAATGCTTGATGGATTACGTACGGGCATGCACTCTGCTCACTGAATATCTTGGAGTGCACTGTAGGCATGTTTGTAGTTTTTCCATTTTAGCAACTCGGATGAAGAAAATTGGAAGCTGTGACACTGTTGTAATCATAACTAATGTCCGGCTCTCATCCTAGGACTATTTATAATTCATGTTCAATTATGGGACTTGGTGGGATTTTATTAACAATTATTGGTCATCATAATGAGGCAGTGGTGGTCTAGTGGTATAGGGCGCTGGATTGCTGATCCTCAAGTTCAAGTCCCACTCTCCACAAGGTGCAGTTAACTGGGTTATCAAAGGCCGACCACGTCTCTCACTGTCTATGGTGGGAGGGATGTAAAAGAACCATTGCTGACTTTCGACAAGAGTAGCTGCAAAGCTGTCAACGTGTTTCCGCCCTGTGATGGCCTGGTGAGCTGACCGGGGTGTACTCTGCCCTCGCTCGGAGTCAGCTGGGATGTGTGCCAGCCTCCCCGCTACCCTAATTAGGATTAAGCGGTTACACAAAATAAACCGATGATATTATGAGATGATCCAAATAAAATTTTGCAGAATTCTATAAGATGATGTGTGCAAATATGAGTCCTGCATGTCCAGTTTATGCAGAAGTTCTTATGAATCCCATGTTTTCATTTGCATCATCATATTCAGAGCTCTACCCGGAGTTTTTAGCCTGTGCTATGTCTTAAGCAGCACCGTAGCGATACTCACAAGATTTATAATCAGAATTTCAACACACTTCCAGAGTCTTATTATTGGACGAATTAGTCGTATTTATATCTGTCAAAAAGTCACATGTATCCTACTCAATGTGACGCGCTCCACCGAATGTTGGTGGTGTCGCAACTGACACCGGAGCTTTTGAGACAAAACGTGGCTTATCCGAACTTCTGATCTTTCAAGTAAGTAAGTGAATGTTGAGTACTAAACAAGTATTCAAAGCGCACTTACTTACTTGACAGATCAGAAGTTCGGATAAGCCGCGTTTTGTCTCAAAAGCTCCGGTGTCAGTTGCGACACCGCCTACATTTGGTGGAGAGCGTCACAAATGGCTATTTTCCTCAAAAATTGTCATGTAAAAGCTTTAGGACTTTTTTCCTTCAGGTTTTATACCAATATTATACAGTAATAATGTGCAGTCTCACTTCACCATCACCCAAAAGTGGACAGGTTCCACTTTAAGCATCGTTCCTCTCAAGGCTTTTGACTTCCTGTAATCTCAGCATTTGAGGCATGCCTTTATTCCACCCTGCTGTTCTGCAAGAAAGATCAGGATATGAAATAGGGGGTCACTTTGTTTCACCTCTGAGACAAAACAATTGATGGTAAGAGCTCGGAAATTGATGTCTGTGCCGGCAGGGTTGCAGGGCAGTGATGTGATGGTTGACATCTCTTCCTGAAACAAGTTCAAATTCAAATGTCTCCATCTATGTCCCTGTCTTAGGTTTTGAATCCCACTTCTCAAGTTCTCCTTATAAACACAGTGTATAAATGCACACAGCTAGCGAACGCACTACAGCATCGACTTCATCGCCATTACTGTTCTGAAGGCAACACCTACATGTTTAAGGAAATCATATTTCTGCCATGTAATATGTTATTCATTCTCTAGACGCCAATCTGTTGTGTTACACTTCATGCATCCGTCTCTATGAATCCAACATGCTATATAAAAACACACTGGCACTGCATAGTGGGTATACATATACCATAATATTGCAAGATTCCTGTGCGGAAAGAGTGACTACTGTTGTTTTCCCTTGAGTTGTCTCTGTTGCCTCTTATTAACAGTCTAAATCTACGTCCATATTTATGTAAATTGTTCAGCATACCTTGTGAATAAAACTGAAATGAATGAAAGAAGCTGTCCTAAACAGGACTGAGCAAAAATCCCTGACCTCAGTGGAAGCTCCAGATGCTGATAACAGACCAAATGAAAGGAAATGTTGTCTTATTACGTTTTCTTATCAAAGGGACTGAGGAGATCTCCACAGGCAGCCTGCCATGGGACAATAGCACATGAATAATACTCATCTCGACCAGAGAGAAGAGGTAGAATGCTTTTACGGTATTTTTATTTTTTTAAAGATCCAGCCCAAAATGTTTAGGTTTAATTTTTGCAGCCAAGTTCGGCCACCTTGCTCAGGTGTTCGCGGGTGTTTTCATTAGTGACTGAAAGCGTTTGCTGTTTTCACCTGCCTGAACAAATTATGATTATCAAGGCTGACTTCAAAAAGGCCTGCAGACGTGAAAACACTTAAGAGTTCACACCGCATTCTTTTCAATGTTTCTGCCAAATGCAAATGAGTGGAAGAGAATTACTAATTGTCAAACCTGGCTGTTTGCCCCTCAGACACACTCTCCTAAAGCACTCTGATCTGGTTTCTGTCCCTAAATTATACAGCCCGTCATTTTGTTATACTTAACTCAAATTGAGAGGGATTGGATGACCACAGCACAACAAAGCGGATGCAATACGACGCCAGCTGTTTGAATTCTTTCAAAAGGGCCGTTTCGCCACTCAGATATTCCTGGCTCACGGTAGAGTTGCAAAGCTTTCAATAGAGCAGGCTGTGATTGCATTTCTTTATGAACTTTTCAATCAGGAAAAATCTAAGTATTTGCTTTTTGTTGTGTCACACAAAGGAAGCAAGATTTGAGGTCCAAACACAACTTATAGACTCGCAGCTTTCTTGGGAATTTCGAGTTTTCCCCCCATTCGTTCATACTGGCCAAGTACAAATAGCAGAGTCATAAACTCCCCTGCCCCTGTTTGTAGAAGATAAAGAATCCAAGCTAATTAGGATTTGAGGAAGAGGGTTTGTTGTGTTGTAGCATCAAAGAGATATTTGCAACTGCACTATAGGTTGTGTGTTTTTCATCGTCAGTATTAGTTTGTATGTTAGCAACTTTACACTATGCAGACATGAGCAGATTTTGAAAGGGGCTTTTTGTTTATTTGTTTTTATTACATTACTGGAATATGGCTCAATCAACACTCCTGGATCTCGCCAATAAAAAAAGACTAATGTTAGGAGATTTATTTATTTATTGAATGTTTGCACTCCAAGTGCTTTTCTAGTTTTTAAGTGGATGTCTTGTATCATAACGAGTAACTGGGTCACAAAATGCTAGTTTGACTAATGACTGCTAGGAACTAATTGAAATAGCCTAAAGTCCACAAGCTTATCACTGATTTATAGAACATTACTTGTACATTATATTCTCTCCAGATTTTGACTTTGATGAAAAATTGATGGGACATTCCATGACAAATCGTCAGATGGTATCGAGCACCACACACACACACACACACACACACACACACACACACACACACACACACACACACATTTATACACACACACACACACACACACACACACACACACACATATATATATATGTATATATATATATATATATATATATATATATATATATATGCAGCCGTGAGGGAAGTGCACAAGCCAGTGTCTCTCCCTCACACCGGTCCCAAACCCGGATAAATGCAGAGGGCTGTGTCAGGAAGGGCATCCGGCCTAAAACAAATGGCAAAAAAAATATGCGAGTCACAACAAAAAATTTCATACCGGATCGGTCGAGGCCCGGGTTAACAACGACCGCCATCAGTGCTCTTAACCAACAGGGTACTGGTGGAAATTGGACTACTGCTGGTCGAAGATATCGAAGAAGGAGAGGCGGGAGGCGTGTCCATAGGCAGAGAGAGAAGAGGAAAGGTATGAGTCTAGGACTGAAAGTAGGGACTTTGAATGTTGGAACTATGACAGGAAAAGGTAGAGAGTTGGCTGACATGATGCAGAGGAGGAAGGTGGACATACTGTGTGTTCAGGAGACCAGGTGGAAAGGTAGCAAGGCTAGAAGCTTAGGAGCAGAGTTTAAGCTGTTTTTTCATGGTGTGTATGGGAAGAGAAATGGAGTAGGAGTCATCTTGAAGGAGGGGTTTGTCAGGAATGTTCTAGAAGTGAAGAGTGTCAGACAGAGTAATGAGTCTCAAGTTAGAAATTGAAGGCGTGATGTTTAATGTTGTTAGTGCTTATGCCCCACAGGCAGGATGTGAGCTAGAAGAGAAGGAGAGATTCTGGAGTGAATTAGATGAAGTGATGCAGAGTACCCCAGAGGTGAAAGAGTGGTCATTGGAGCAGACTTCAATGGACATGTTGGTGCAGGAAACAGAGGGGACGAGGAAGTGATGGGCAGGTTTGGTATCCAGGACAGGAACACAGAAGGACAGATGTTGATAGATTTTGCAAGAAGCATGGAAATGGTGAATACTTTCTTCCAGAAGAGACAGGAGCATAGGGTGACTTATGAAAGCAGAGGTAGACACACAGTTAGGCACACAGGTAGACTACATCTTGTGTAGGCGATGTAATTTGAAGGAAGTCAGTGACTGCAAAGTAGGAGCAGGTGAGAGTGTTGCCAAATAGCATAGGATGGTGGTGTGCAGGACGACGCTGATGGTGAGGAAGGTGAAGAAGGCAAAGGCAGAACAGTAGACAAAGTGGTGGAAGCTGAAAAAGGAAGAGAGTCGTGTTGTCTTCAAGAAGGAGTTGAAAATGGCTTTGGGTGGTCAGGAAGTGCTTCCAGATGACTGGAGAACTACAGCTAATGTGATCAGGGAGACAAGTAGGAGAATACTTGGTGTGTCATATGGAGGGAGAGGAGATAAGGAGACTTGGTGGTGGAATGAGGAAGTGCAGGAGTGTGTACAAAGGAAGAGGTTAGCTAAGAAGAAGTGGGACATAGAGAGGACTGAAGAGAGTAAACAGGAGTATAGGGAAACACAGCGTAAGGTGAAGGTAGCGGTGTCAAAGGCCAAACAGAGAGCGTATGATGACTTGTATTCTCGGTTGGAAAGTAAAAATGGAGAAAATGATTTATACAGGTGGGCACAGCAGAGAAATAGAGATGGGAAGGACGTGCAGCAAGTTAGAGTGATTAAGGACAGAAAGGAAAATATATTGACTGATGACAGAAGTGTGCTGGGAAGATGGAAAGAGTACTTTGAAGAGCTGATGAATGAGGAAAATGAGAGAAAAAGAGTAGAAGTTACCGTTGAGGACCAGGAAGTAGCAAAGATTAGTAAGGGTGAAGTGAGGAGGGCATTGAAGAGGATGAAGAATGGAAAGACAGTTGGTCCTGATGTGGAGGTATGGAGGTGTCAAGGAGAGATAGCAGTAGATTTTCTGACAAGAACATTCAACAAGGTCTTAGAGAGTGAGAGGATGCCAGAGGAATGGAGGAGAAGTGTGATGGTGCCCATTTTTTAAGAACAAGGGAGATGTGCAGAGTTGTGGCAACTACAGAGGGATAAAGTTGATGAGCCATACGATGAAGTTATGGGAAAGAATAGTCGAAGCTAGACTAAGGGCAGAGGTCAGCATTTGTGAATAAGAGTTTGGTTTTATACTAAGAAAGAGCACCACAGATGCAGTGTTTGCCTTGAGGATGTTAATAGAGAAGTAAAGAGAAGGTCAGAAAGAGCTGCATTGTGCCTTTGTGGATCTGGAGAAAGCATATGACAGGGTGCCGAGAGAGGAACTGTGGTATTGCATGAGGAAGTCTGGAGTGGCAAAATTCTGCAAAGTACGATCGACACCCCCCCCCCCCCCCCCCCCCGACTGACGTATACATACATGAAAATGTGTACTCTATATAATATCAATAAATACCTATTCAATGCTATAATGCTATAAATGCTTATAATAACAAACATTAAAAAATAATACATGAGATGTAAATAAAATATAAATACACACATTTAGACACGTGCATGCATACACACAGATGCGTGTTCACACACTCAGATGCGCACCTCACGTAAGTTGTTTTGACGGGAGGTTTTGGATTGTTGGGTTTTTTTTTTTTGCATAATTGGCCTCGTTTTGCGGCATTAACTTTTTGTTTTGTAGCATTAACTTTTTGCCCTATTCTTCCTTAATTTCCTTATTTTTTAATTTGATGAATGTTTAAAAATAATAAATAAAATAACGCGATGCACTGAAGCTGCATGAATTGAAGCGCATAGCAGCGAGGGCTCCCTGTGTGTGTGTGTGTGTATATATATACAAAAGGACAGGACAAAGACTTTCTATTGAAACTCCATTTATCACTACAGGTCTGTTTCGAGGGGTGGTGAAACCATCCTCTCTCTTCAGGTGATTATAGAAGAGAACCCAATTTCTTCTATAATCACCTGAAGAGAGAGGATGGTTTCACCACCCCTCGAAACAGACCTGTAGTGATAAATGGAGTTTCAATAGAAAGTCTTTGTCCTGTCCTTTTGTTATTTGCTCTACCAAAAAGTATTGAGCACTCTCCTACGGAAGGATCTACTCAGAAAATCCTCTCTCTCTCTCTCTCTCTCTCTCTCTCTCTATTATATATATATATATATATATATATATATATATATATATATATATATATATATATATATATATATATATATATATATATATATATATATATATATATATGCCCTACAATGGTGAATGTAAATATGAGTATTTGGTGAGTGTTGCCCCTGTGATGGCTTGGCGAGCTGTCCAGAGTGTACCCTGCTCTCACCCAGAGTCAGCTGAGATGGGCGCCAGTCTCCCCAGAACCCTAATTAGGATTAATTGGTTCAGAAAATGAATGAATGGATCCTAGGGGTGTGCACTACACAGCTAAAAAAACAGTTTTTTTTGAAAGTCTGATGATTTGACAGAATTTTTTATGTACTGGATTATATAGATTTATATTTAACCCAGCCAAAGTGAGCACATGAGCAAACATTGAGCAGACACACACACTCTGCCACACATTGCACCACCTGAAGAGCAGTTGAGGATTAGGTGCCTTGCTCAAGAGCACTTCAGCCATGAAGCTGGAGAAAAGGAAAGTGTTTCTCTCACATCCAGCACCACCAAATTTTCCCTGCTGGTTGGGGAATTGAACGGCTTCCCTCACCATTATGCCATAGCTGGCCCTATAGGAATAAACCTGCTTCTCAGTATGAACCTGCCACTTTTCAACTCCAGTTAAATCTTTTTAATGTGTTTTGTACCCTCACTATTGGAAATTTGTGAACAGAGTCTTTTTTTTAGTCAATCATCATTTTCCAGAGTGACATCTGGACAAGGCTCAATTTTGGCTCAGTGGTTGTTTGCGGTGCACCCTTGGGTTTTGAAACCATATGAGTTTTGACTTTTGTCCTCTACTATTCTATGATATCCAACCACAAATGTATAAACGGTTTTTGTCTTAATATATCCAATGTCACATTAATTTGAAATAATGTCATGATTAGCATGTGGTAGCATGACATTTTCATTGAGTCTATTATACAAACTGTTTATGAACTTTACTACAGATTCTTTTCCCTTATAGTAGTGACTCATGAGTCCCAAATGGGCAACAGATGATCAGATGAGACTCAACTGATTCAGTTTTGGGCTAACTATGAGCATGAAACAAGTGCTAAACATGATGAACATAATTTCAGGTGAAATATTATATTAAATTAATTCTTGAGTCTTGTTCTGCATTCGGGTGTCCCACATACCAGATGGTGAACAAAGTAAATACAACTTAACTCTGTTTGGATGCTTTTCGGAGGATGTATTCACCACACGGGAAGGAAGGAAGTTGGTTTTTCCTTGCTGTATTAAAACAAACAGGAATATTTATGCTTCTTGTACACAAATCCACAAAGTTAAACTTATGGTTTGTTGAATGATTTCAATGATTCTAACAGCAATTGGTATATACAGTGGTAGGACTAATCAATGTATGAGAAAATTGCTATTTATTGCACCTATTCAATCATGATTTCAATGATTTCAAGATTTTCTGGGTCGTCTTACTCTTTAGTCAGGAGCTTTCTATTCAGCCTGCCATGTTCTATGACCCAGAAACGGACGGCTCCTATAGGAAAATTATATTCAAATATTAGTGAAGTACAGGGATCCCTCACTTTCCAAGGTTAATTGGAACCGAGATCTCCCCACAACCACCGAATTATGCGAAGTAGGATCACCCTCCCCCCAGACTGATGTATACGTACATGTATATGTGTATATAATATCAATACATACATATTTAATGCTTATAATAACAATTAAACAGTCAAAAAATAACGCATTAGATGTAAATAAAATATAAATACACACACATACAGACGCATGCGCACACACAGATGCGTGTGCACACATTCAGCTGCGCATCTCACATGAAAATGTAAGTAGTTTTGATGGGGTGGGGGTTTGGGTTGTTTTTTTTTTTGTTTGTTTGTTTGTTTGTTGCATAATTGGCCTTGTTTTACAGCATTTTCATTAAAATCTTTCCCTATTCTTCCTTAATTTCCTTATTTTTTAATCAATGTACTGTATATTTAAAAAAAAAAAGACTCGATACACAGAAGCAGCATGAATTGAAGCATGAAGTAGCGAGGGATCCCTATACATCGTAAAAAAAAAAAAAAGAGTCTCTGGTTCAACTTCAAAAAGGACATCTCATCAGTTCAGAGTGTCACTCGTCAAAACATCAACATGAAGCATGAATCTGCATAACCACTTCTCGGGGTATTATTTATAGCTTTAGAATAAAGCTTGAGTTCTAAAAATGTACATAAATTCATGAACTTTTCAAAATCCCGTCGCTCATTTCTTTTATTTTAACTTTATTCTGTTCAAACCTCACAATCACACTATTTTGATTCGCATATCAATAAAAGATTGAACAAAACAGGAAGAGAAAGATATCATGAGAGATTTTCCATGCAAGTCAATAGGCAGGAGAAACACTGACATTATTTGTGTATTTGATGATGCAATTTTATCTGAGCCACTGATTAATGTTGGCATGGAAGACATGCCTACTAAATTTAAATACTTTGTTTTTGTCGAGAAAGGTAATAATAAAATAAAATAAAAATGTTCCTTTGCCCTACAATATGTTCTACAGCCATACCAGGACAATACGGTGCAGGGGATTTTTAAAATTCATACCCTCTTTAAATATTTTTCATCATTATTTTCTGGCTTTGTATTTTTTTTTTTTTTTGGATTTTTTTGGATATTTTTTGTGCTGATGCAAAAAGAGCAATTATGCATAATTATGGTTACCTGAACACTAATCCAGTCCTTCACAGTTGCACCAAATATTTTTGACCAAAGTGGTTTTTTTTTTTATTGTACCCAGCGAGGAAGATTTAATTTAACGCTGTCTTGGTTTTGTCCACATTCATCAGCCTCCCTCTGAGGTACATGTTTTACATTTCCTATTTAAAATGAAAACCTCCATCTGTTTTAATTTGGCCAGACGCCATGGATGGTCGGTTGAGTTTGGACAGACAATATAAGCCGTGTGTGTGACTACGCGACCTCAGCCATTGCAGAAATTGTGTTGAGGGTTTTTTGTGCAACTTTACTGACTGAGTTCCCACCATTAATCATAAACAAGCATCCATGTGGACATGGACAAAAACAGACAGAAGGTCTACATGTTCTGGAGGTAGTGAGTACCTGATGTATTATTGTTATTTATAACCAAGTTTAGGATTCTTGAAAAAGTTGCCACCATATTTGATTTTAAAATGTGACATAACAGTTTTAGCCACAGAAGGAAAAAAAATCTCATGAAATCCTCAAAGTGATGAAAGATTTTGGAGAACATTCAAGGATGGGACAAGAGAACAACATAGTCTAGATTTCAGAATGAGACCAGGCTATATTTAGAGGGAAACCACACTGGCCAGAGGGGACCTTACTGGAGTAGTTGTTTAACAACCATACCATCTAAAAGCATATATACAGCCATGCTTCCTGTTTTACATTTCACAGAATTTTCCACAAACATCGATTTAAAAATTCAATCATCATTGAGGTGAGCCCCTCAACGATTCCTCTTCAAATCCACACCATTCACTGAGATTAAATGTACAGTACCTGTAAATCATACTTAATACATTTAGGATGTGTGCTCTTAAAACAGACTTTGTTTTGTGTGTGTGTGTGTGTGTGTGTGTGTGTGTGTGTGTGTGTGTGTGTGTCGAATTGCGCTTCATGTGCATAGTGAGGATATGATAAGAGAAGTGCAGTTTAATATGCAGAGACCAGACATAGCCAAAGACTCTCTGGGATAATTGGTGAAGTTTTAAGGAACGTTTCATTTTTGAAACCTGAACTCGAGTAAGAAGCAATATGACATCGACTGGGTTTCATTATTTTAATAACTAATCCATCTGGCCAATATATCTACTAAATTGTGAGGGAATCCCAGATGTACAGCCTCCTTTCACTTTCAGGCTTTTTAAAATGGTGGTGGAAATAAAAATAAGGAAAAAAGACAATGGGCAGAAATAAGCAGTCAGATCCATTATATAATGGAACTCCCAAGGAATCAGAACAAAAAAGAATTTGATTTATGACCGGGTCCTTGAGATAAGACGACAAAGTTTTTTTCCTTGTTATAATGCCACCATGGAGCCAATCACGGTCAGTGTTTGTTTCTGAGTACTGACTGACCAGAAGACACGACGTTCCCAGATTGGTTGGTTCCAACCATACAGTTTTAGCTGTGCACACCTTTTCATTCCAGAAAGCTTCTGCCTGTAGCCCACCGCCTCTCGGAAGACAAAAAAAAAACCATTTCACGCCTCCCCACTGCCCTGCGCGCGACTATAAATAGTAGTATTTGTCTGTAAAATTGTAATTAGTACACCCCTGCATAACAGTGCATCTTTATTAACATTAAAAACAAGAAAGAAATATTGTTCAATTTACAATAAAGAAAAACTTCATTAACATTGTTTTTTCATCTGGAATAGAAACGATTTAAAGTGCACCAATGTGTCTGAAATTTTAAAAATACATCCTAATTTAAACTCATTCAACTTATTTATGTCTTAATATCTCCGTCTCTCTCCACATTTCTCTTCGTTTCTGTTAGAATTAGAGTCGTTTCCATGTTGTCTACTGAACTTCATATCGTTTGCTTGTGCAAAAACCGCTACACCATAGCACAACAATCAGAGCGCTGCTGCCAATTAGTGGACTGGAGGTGCAATTACACTTAATTCTCATACACCATTCCAAAAAAAGCATAGTCCCGAGGATCATATGCGCTACTCCCAACATCACACTGCGCCCCGCCCCCCCCCCGCCCCCCCCCGCCCCCCCAAGGAGGGGGGTGCACCCCACTATTTGAGAAGCACTGCTGGAGCAACAAGGGGTGATCATTGGGGACCAAGCAGTTCAGGTGTACAGAGGTTTGCTAAATGTGCTGGTCAAAGTCTCAATGTGGTTGATTTGTCCACATCTTATATTTGCGATTGTAAAGGCTCATGTAAAATGTCATGAAGTACAATAATCCCAACTTGCAAATATTGACTGCAGAATTTGTGTGGTGGTTTGGCAGCCATTTTAATCAACTCTCCAGTTGTCATTTACGCTAATGTAGACAAATGTAAGTTAACAAATTTTCAGATTTGTTGATTAATTGGTTCATGTGGCATCCTCAAAATGTTGGGTAGATTATGTGTATTATGTTTTTGAGAAACTTGGACAGTTAGAATGTAGGATATTAAATTGATGCTCTATTAATTTTTTCAGATGTAAAGTACCCTTGGGATTGTGTAGGGCACTAGGCATCAAGGTTAGCCTTCATCATGTGATTACTAATAGCCAACAGAACATCGGACCTTTATATTTCAAACAAAGCTCCATCCCAACACCATGCACGAGTTCGGAGGACCTTGATGGGTTTTTTTTTTTCAATGAGTTAGTGGGGAATATGAATCCATTGGCGCTACTTGTTCTTGTTTTTACATGATCTCCATGACTTAATCCCTTCTTTCCTTTCTTCCACGTTTCAAAGTAAATCTCTATGTGCATCTTTCTTTCTTTTCCCTCCATTTCTCCCAATATCTTCTCAGCTTTCGCCTCATTCTCGCACACATGCTGGAAATGGAAGGATGTCGATTATGTCCTGTTCAGTCACTTTGTTTATGGGAGAGTCAGGAACGGCTCAGATATGGACACAGTGTCTAGTCCCTATGGTCATCGCACTGGCACCCTCCCATCCTGTCCATTGAATGAAAATCAGATTATCCCCTTCAAAAGCAATGCTGATTACCATAGTCCACTTCATAACCAGTAGCCCTGTGAATAAACTCCATATTCAGGAGTGTTCTAGTTGATTATTCAGTGCTTCCTCAATGCTTCTTTTCTTTTTTAGTCTTTCTTCTGTTTATTTTGTCTAGGAGTTCAGGTCATGGTGTAGAAGCAAAAATGGAGCAATGGACATGGTTCCAGATGTGGCGTGGAGTCTTTGAGAAAGCACTGCTGCTTGTTTGTCATTAAAAAGACCAACACACACACCTTTTTTCATCCTTCTCTTGTTTAAGACATGCCAGTGATGTGTTCCAGCTGGGCACAGCATGGGACTTTTTTATTCTTATTGGGAAGAGATAATGTAATACATATGATAAACAAGTATTTACTGTTCTGCTTATTGCCTTGAAACATTAGTTTTTCACCTCCAGAGTGAAATATATGTGTTTATCAAGATTATGTAAAGATTGTGTACGCAGGAAAAATGTAATGGATCATTGGAGCACTAAAACCCAACATGGAATCTTGCCCAGATCAGAACCACATTAAATAGATGCTAGACTGGGCAGGGGCAGAAGTGTGACTGGTGCAGGGATTGCAGTGCCAGCAGTGCAAATCACAGCATAAAATCTCAAAGGCATTAAAGCATCGACAAGTGCCGTTTTATTTTCTTTCTTAAAGCTATCGGTTTCAAATATTATTTCTAAAATTACGTCTTTAAATAATGAAGAACAAATCACATCAAAGTTACATTTCATGTTAATGCACACCATCTACTGCAATTTATGTTACGTGACTGAAAGCAAGAAGGTCCTGGGCATGATTCAGAGCCTTGGAGTGTTTCTGTGTGGAGTTTGCATGCTCTGTCCATGCTTGCGTGGGTTTCCTTCAGGTACTCTGGTTTCCTCCCAAAAACATGCAAGGTAGGCTAATTGGGGGTCCAAATTGTCCACAAGTGTGAAAGATAGTATGAATGGCTGTATGTGTGTTGGCCCTTCAATGGCCTGGCAAGCTGTTCAGGATGTACCCCACCTTCTCCCAGAGATGGCTGAGAAGGGCCCCGGCCTCCCTATTATCCTAATTAAGATTTAGCGGCTGAGAAAATGGATGAATGAATGTATGGAGTCACCCCGTGTAAGAAGGTAATATAACAAATACTGTCCTACTTTTCTAATCTCCAAGACTCAGGTTGTGGTTTTTCTCATTATTCACACTGTTGCGAAGTTGTGCCTGTGCCCTAGTAGTATTATTCATTCATTCATTTTCTAAGCTGCTTGATCCCAATAAGGGTTATGGGGAGGCTGGCGCCCATCTCAGCCGACTCTGGGCGAAGGCAGGGTATAAACAGGACAGCTCGCTAGGTCATTACAGGGCTAACACTCACAAAGCATTTCACACTTTCACTCACACCTAGGAGCGGTTAGGAACAGCCAATTAGTGTACTGTGCATGTTTTTGGCCTGTGGGAGGAAACCTCGAACCGAGGCCTTCTTGCTGTGAGGTGGACATGCTAACCGCTTATCAAATATTGTTATAGGAATGACCACAGGGATCTTTTTCTAAAAAAGGAAAACAAACCAAAAACACAGCGTGGTTATTAAGAGGAAGTGTATGAGGAACCATATGGATGTTGGATCGATCCACTTTTGAAATTTTTCCATTTTTGAAATTTTTTGGGGAAACAGTTTGGTCTAACAGTGCTTGTAACCGTGTACATCAATGTGCGATCCAGGCTTGGGCTACCCTGATATTTGCCATCTTCAGTGCCAATGGCACAAAATTACTACTGTCACTCTTTATTTAATCCGGGAACAAACACCTTATGACAGCTAAATTGGGCTGAAAATGTCCAGTGCAAGTCTGAATATAGAGAAATACCATTTTGACTTCAGTGTGTTGGATTCTACCCTGAAAAATATATTTCATTCTAGTATTTGAACGGCCCCAGTTTTTCCATGACATCCAAAAAAGATCATATCTGTGATGATATTATTTAACACCCAGCTAGCTGCACTGAGAATAATAAATAATAAAATGTATTATTAATAATCATCATCTTCTTTTCGTTTCGGCTGTTCCCTTCCAGGGTCGCCACAGCGAATCATCTGCCTCCATCTCACCCGATCCTTCCGCTAGGCCTTCTGCCTGGTAGTTCCAACCTCAGCATTCTATTGCCAAGATACTCACTATCCCTCCTCCGTACTTGTCCAAACCATCTCAATCTAGCCTCTCTGACTTTGTCTTCGAAACCTCAAACATGTGCTGTCCCTCTGATGTGCTCATTAAAATTATTATCAATGTGGGTACAAAACAAAAATGCTTCCGTTAATGTTTGATGTTTTGTCTGCATACTCGAGTTAGATTGTTATAGTCTTGAAAGTTGTGGAACATGGCAGCTTTATTGGGCTTTCTGTAGTGGCATGGACCCAGGAGAACCATCCAAGTCATTTTCCATGCCCATGGATCACTACTCAGGAACTTCATTATGAAATGGAGAGACATTTAATGAAGAATGTACTGATGAGAAGGCCATTCAGGTTTTGCAAAGCTCACTTCACAAACTATTTTCTTGAGGCAGTGCATCAATTAAACCGACATTGACCTTTGTTCTGTCGATGCGATGATATCAAGATGTCAGGTTTCTCTATGATTGCAAAGTATGAATTTTATGTCTTTAGCTCAAGCTATTTCAGAAAACTTTTCCAACAGCTATCCACATACTGGCTCACAATTTTAGCAAAACTCCAGCATGTAAGTTTCTATGATGGGTTGCTTTGCTTAGTGAGTTTTTCTATCATGATAGACTTGTCCATGGAATAAAATGTCCATGGAGTAAAATTTCTGACTTAAGAGATAGAAAAGTGCTCTGGAATGACCCTTCCCACCGATTATCAGCCACTTCCTCCTTCCAATCAGCATGACCTTTGCTATTTAAGGAAACCTTGTCTTTAAGCCAACATGCTTTAGTAAGCCAATTACACCTACTACCAGTAATGGACTAAAGTTCTTTGGCAATGCACCTCGTGACTAATGTGAGCAGAACATCCCGGATGTTGGAATTAAAAGAGCACAAAGAATAGTGATTCAGTATATTATAGTACATCATGTACAATCAAGTCACTGCATTAATAATTCTGCGAATGACTCAGTCTGAATAATAAATCTTCATATGTACGGTATACTTTAGTCATGAGTGGACAAATCTTAAAAATCTTAAATCCCGTAGTCTTAAATGAAACTCTGGAATGTGTTTGACCAATGTTTTGGTTCCCCATAAAATCTAATTGTCCTGGGTAAAAAGGAGCAGCTAACTCCTGAGTGACACAGCGGCAAGGTGGACCATTATCATCCTAGACGAGACTACGAGTTGAGTTGACAGCCATACGTGTCTGCAAGCTCATGGAACCTCAGGAAGGGATGGCAGGATAGCGTACACTTGCTTCCTTCGCCGATCATGTGTGCCTCTGAAGTCAGGGGGCAAGGAATGACAACACTTTCTTTCAAAAATGTTGCGCTGTCCTTGAACATGTACGTCCAACAGTTGGGAAGACTACAGGCACCACACGCTTGTTCTTACTCTTTCCTGGTTGTTGTTGGTTTTATGATAGGAAGCATACTACCCTCAAGTAACATTGGTTGATAGAGAAAGTGTATTAATCCAGACAGAGTGAAAATACTATGATGACCATGGGGCACAATGTCTCATCATCTCATTTTCCGTCACCGCTTAATCCTAATTAAGGTGGCGGGGATGCTGGCGCCCATCCCAGCCGACTCCGGGTGAGGGCAGAGTACACCCTGGACGGCTCGCCAGGCCATCGCAGGGCGGAAACACACGGACGGCTCAAAAGTCAGCAATGGTTCTTTTACATGAACCTCACACCATAGACAGTGAGGGACATGGCCGGCCTTTGATAACCCAGTTAGCTGCACTGGGGTGGACAGTGACAACCTTGTGGAGAGTGGGACTCGAACCCCCAACCTTAGGATCAGCGATCCAGTGCCCTATACCACTAGGCCACCACTGCCCTGGGACACAATGTGTTCGACTAAAATTTGAATGAAGTTAATGACTTAATAAGTGGGGCCGGTGGAGTAGTGGTTATTATGGTGCTGGGCTCATGATCGGGAGGTTGTGAGTTCAAATCCTATTGAGACTCTCACTGTGCTAAGACCCCTGGGCAAGGTCTCAACCACAAGTGTGCCTCTATTCTCCCAGCAGTATAAATGGGTACCAGTAAAAATATACTGGGAAGGTAACCTGTGATGGACTAGCGTCCCATCCAGGAGGAGTTGAACTCCTGGTCGCTTCACGCTACGGAAACCGGGGAGGAGCACCGGCCTGATGAGCCCCTATGGGCTAATTTAATACTAATTTAGTAGTTATTGAACTTTCTTTCTCTTCGAACTAGAAAGCAGAAACTTCTTCCAAACGAGAAAGTCAGAACTTTCTGATTTGTTAAACTGAGGCCTGATGGAATTATGAATGAAACTGTTGGCTGACAGACTGAGGAGTATTAAGTGCTCAATATTTAATGGATAAATGAAATAAAAGGAAGAACAATCTCATTTTGTAAACTTTGTTCAAGTTCTCTGTGTGTAACAGATGCCGGAAACAGCAATCCTGTGAAGAAACTGCATGAGAATTTATAATATTGCATTTTGTGTGATGTTCTTCAAAAATCAATGGGACACTTATGAAATGTTTGCGATTGTAGTTTACAGGTTACAGCTCAGGTTAGTGGGAGGATCCAGGATCCTAGAAGAGTGTCTGCATCCCGCTAGATCAGGTGATGACATCATGGCAATAAGTACAGTGTGACACCATTTTACTTTGGGCTTCTCAAATCCAGTAGCAGATCATCTCTTATAGTGTATTAGGTAGTGCACTAGAGCAAAGTTCAACCTAATAAGGAAATCTCATTATTTTCTTTACTGTACTCGTCCAAAAACAACTTCCACCCTAATTAATGAAGTAATACGGTCTGGCTGAGTAATTTATTTTTCCACAATATATATTTACTGATTCTCAGTTAATGAGGTCCTGGAGCTATTAATACTGATATTAATAATACACTGTACACAAAAACACATGAACAAATACACACACAACAAAAAAAAAAAAAAAAAAAATCAGGCAACCAAAACACACCCCAGATAGTATTACAGTGAAAATCAATACAGGTTCCAAAATCATTTACAGATTCAAATAACAAAAGTTATGATTGTATGAGCTTTCATTGGAAAACCCTCAGTCACTTCAGATTGCAACCACTCACCATTAAAAAAAACCCACAGAATTAAATAGATGGAATCAACCTGTTTGTAATTACTGTCATGTGATCCCAATTTACACATACATTCCTAAAATTAATTAGAGAACCTATCTAAACAAACCCCAATGGGGTTTAAATACCAGTGGGGCTAAAACTTGGACTTGGATGAAGTCCAAGGTGTGATCCAAATGCATGTGAGACAAAGTTCTGGAAATGAATCAATCAGCATTTGGTTCTAATCAAACATATCATGAACTTTAAGCAACCCGCAGAATACAGTAGTGTTGTACTGGGGAGAGCAAGGGTTATCGCAGGGGTACCCGAGTCGTGTATATATATCTATTCTTAGCTTAGTCTTTGTGCTAGTTTTCCAAAATCCATATTTGGACATGTTTACATCAGTGACTTATAGACTAAAAATAAATAAATAAAAAAATGCAGTCTTCCACCTTGACACTGCCTTACACTCTAGTTGGTCTCGTCTCGTCTATGGGTAAACATCAGACAAAAATCCTAGGGTCCATGGGCTTGAAATATCCCAACGAGGTGCGATCAAGCCACAGAAATGTCAATAGACTAGAAGATGGCTTGCCCCTGCCCACACAGCTCTGGCACGATGGTGGGAAAGCATTGATTGAAATCCAACAAATGTCAGATTGAATGATTGTCATTAATGGTATTGATACAACCAAGAGGTTAAGGGTGACTTTTGGTGATGCTCCCACCACTGATGATGGTGTCAGGATGCCAAATGTCCAATCAAGGCCAAACAAATGACATACTTTTCTGAGATTCCAATATGTATTTTGATAAAAGCTCCAAACAGGAATTCAATTACTGTATGTTTTTTTTTTTTTTTTTTTTTTTTGTGAACAGCTCCGTCAGCTGTGTAGTTTGATGTGTAGTTGACTGGATTTGAGCCATGTGAGAACCCATGTGAGGATATTTATGATGAGTTTACATTCAACATCATGACATGTGTGTGTACTTCTTTAGAAAAAAAGCCATATGCACAGTGAGTATATAGGAGACTGAACATGGTCTTTCAGATTTTAACTACAGAGTCAGAGAAACCCTGATTTTTTTTTTTTTTTTTTTTTTTTTTTTTCTGTCTTTCCATTTTAAGGTCAGGCACAAGATATGAAACACGCCGACACATTACAAGTTAGACATGACCTGCCAGAGCAAACTGGTAGAGCCTGAATATGTTGAGCAAATACAGGCTTTCTGTCCAGACAATAATACAGCACTGCTTACCTCCTGGGAAAAATTCTGTTACTTTGAAAGCTTTTTTCTTTAGAATTTTCTAGCACCCACTGCTACAACCATGAGCCAGGCACTGTGTAGATTGTCAAATTCAAATGCATCACTAATGCTTTACCTGCAGAATCAAAAACATCTTGTGCGGTTTATAACCCCGATGCAATCCATTTGTTGCGAGTTAAAAAATAATAAATGTTGAGAGTGTGCACAAGCAAAGAGCGGATGTTAGGCTGTGAGTCTGGAACGTCCCATCAAAGATGGCAACCTTGACAATCGAGAGAGAAAGACACCACAAAAGCTGAATCACCACTTTCAAACTTTTTTTTTTTTGCCAGGTCTGCATTTGATTTGATAATAACAGATGTAGCGGGCGGTGGTGGCCTGGTGGTACAGGGTGCTGGATCGCTGATCCTATGGTTGGGGGATCGAGTCCCACTCTCTACAAGGTTGTCACTGTCCCCCAGTGCAGCTAACTGCGTTATCAAAGGCCGGCCATGTCTCTCACGGTCTGTGGTGTGAGGTTCATGCAAAAGAACCAGTGCCGACTTTCAAAAAGAGTAGCTGCAAAGCCATCAGCGTGTTTCCACCCTGCGATGGCCTGGCAAGCTGTCCAGGGTGTATTCTGGCCTTGCCCGGAGTCGGCTGGGATGGGCGCTAGCCTCCCCGTGACCCCAATTAGGATTAAGCAGTTACAGAAAAAGAACTGATGAACAACAGGTGTTAATTAGTCACATCTTTTTGTTTCACACAAGACAACGTAAACAAGCAAACTTTCAAACATCGAAGGAGCATCAGGAGTCCATAGACTACTAATGAAATTATTAACATTCTCTGTGCTGTCCCTTATGTGTGGAATTAATTCTGAACATGAAGTTCTTGCTCATTTACAAACCAGAATGTGATATGAGAACCATCTGATCATGAAAGAATGCAGTAGATACTAGATTAAAAGAAATAAATAAATAAATATCATATTTCGGACAGCATTATCTCCACACCAGTCAAAGCTAATTAAGTTACGAATGAACAAGTCGTCATGTCAGGATGTAAAATCAAGTACGTAGAAGGATAAGTAATAAAGATGCAGAGGGCGAACAAGATACTTGTCATTAAAAACCAAAAAAAACCCCAAAAAAAACAAAGCCCTTTCTGAAGAAACGGATGTCCTGGTGAAAGCTTGGCCGCAGGTCTCCGTGTTGGTGGTTTGGAAGCTCGAGCCGTTATTAATGCTTCCTTCCTGTCCCCACATTGTTAGTGCTGATGATCCCGCCAAATGTTCAGAGGCAGATTTTAAGGTAGCGCTGAAAGTTGCACAGCAGGAGCGCATGCTCCTGGAGAAATCACACGGCCTCCTTTCTACAAGAGCTACTGCTGGTGTGGATCAAAAGCAGCAGATGTTGTCCTTCTCTTTTACTCTGTTCTTGTTTGTGGTCAAATGCAGGTCGAGCAGATCGGCAGAACAAATATTGCAAATAGGCGCAGAGGAGACATTAGGTCATGTACTGCTGTTCCCTACTCCCTCCTGGACTCTGCCGTCTTTCCATTCCTTTCTCTACTCCTGTCCAGCTCTCTTTCACTCCTTTCCACGCGTGCATGCTGGAACTCTGATGAGTATTGGTTTTGCAGCGATTCGGTGTAAAACGGTGTGTCCCTTTTACAG
The DNA here is from genome assembly GCA_024760905.1 of Plotosus lineatus. Lineage (NCBI taxonomy): Eukaryota > Metazoa > Chordata > Actinopteri > Siluriformes > Plotosidae > Plotosus > Plotosus lineatus. Next base: position 22,148,073 of record CM045732.1, on the reverse strand, counting down.
ATGATATTGAAAAATGTGAATCATTCATGTTTCAGGGGAAGAAAACTACAGGTTTATAAAAATGTACAATTGATCATTTTCTGTGATCTTCCCATTTATTAAGCTTTTTGTGGGAGGTGTCTCTGGTGTCTGTGCTTAGTAACAGTCATAAAAGGAACAGGCGACAGTATTAGTCATTACATTGTCTGTCTTCCTTTCGGCTTTTTCCCTTTTACTCGGGAGTTGCCACAGCGAATCATCTGATTCGCACGTTTTGATTTGGCGTAGGTTTTTTTACGTCGAATGCCCTTCCTGTCACAACCCTTTTAGCAAGAGACAGAAACACGCTGACGGCTTTGCAGCCTTCTCTTTACGAAAGTCAGCAATGGTTCTTTTACATGCCTCTCACCATAGACAGTGAGAGACATGGCCCGCCTTTGATAACCCAGTTAGCCGCACTGGGGGGGACAGTGACAACCTTGTGGAGAGTGGGACTCGAACCCCCAACCTTTGGATCAGCGATCCAGCGCCCTATACCACTAGACCACCACTGCCCCCTTTAAGTATTAGTCATTACATTACATTTCATTTATAGAACTTGGCAGATGCCCTTAAACCAGTGCTTCTCAATTATATTCTGTGGTGGCCCCCCCAAGAACAAAAAACATTTCACGTTCCCCCCACCACCCCTGCAAGCGACTATAAATAGTATTATTTGTCTATAAAATTGTTATTAGTACACCTCTGCATAACACTGTATTTTTCTTCTTCTTCTTCTTCTTTTCCTTTCGGCTTTTCCCTTCAGGGGTCGCCACAGCAAACTATCCGCCTCCATCTCACCCTATCCTCTGCATCTTCTACTCTTACTCTAACGACCTTCATGTCCTCCTTCACCACATCCATAAATCTTCTCTTTGGTCTTTCTCTCGGCCTTCTGCCTGGTAGTTCCAACCTCAGCATCCGACTACCATTATACTCACTATCCCTCCTCTGTACATGTCCAAACCATCTCAATCTAACCTCTCTGACTTTGTCTCCGAAACCTCTAACATGTGCTGTCCCTCTGATGTGCTCGTTCCTGATCCTATCCATCCTCGTTACTCCCAAAGAGAACCTCAACATTTTCATCTCTGCTACCTCCAGCTCTGCCTCCTGTCTTTTCCCCAGCGCCACTGTCTCTAAACCATACAAACATCACTGGCCTCATCAATGTCTTGAACACTTCTTGTCGATACCTTCCGATCACACATCACAAGGGATACTTTTCTCCAACCATTCTAACCCGCCTCCACACTCTCCATTGCTCTGGATTGTTGAGCCCTAAGTACTACTTTGCAGTCACTGACTTCCTTCAACTTACATCGCCTGCACAAGATGTAGTTTACCTGTGTGCTCCTACCTCCGCTTTTATAAGTCACCCTATGCTCCTGTCTCTTCTGGAAGAAAGTATTCACCAAAGCCATTTCCATGCTTCTTGCAAAATCTATCAACATCTGTCCTTCTGTGTTCCTGTCCTGGATACCAAACCTGCTCATCAGTTCCTCGTCCCCTTTGTTGCCTGCACCAACATGTCCATTGAAGTCTGCACCAATGACCACTCTTTCACCTCTGGGGGTACTCTGCATCACTTCATCTAACTCACTCCAGAATCTCTCTTTCTCTTCTAGCTCACATCCTGCCTATGGGGCATAAGCACTAACAACATTGAACATCACACCTTCAATTTCTAACTATAGACTCCTCACTCTGTCTGACACTCTTTTCACTTCTAGAACATTTCTGACCAACCCCTCCTTCAAGATGACTCCTACTCCATTTCTCTTCCCATCCACACCATGATAAAACAGTTTAAACACTGCTCTTACGCTTCTAGCCTTGCTACCTTTCCACCTGGTCTCCTGAACACATAGTATGTAGTATGTCCACCTTCCTCCTCTGCATCATGTCAGCCAGCTCTCTACCTTTTCCTGTCATAGTTCCAACATTCAAAGTCCCTACTCTCAGTCCTAGACTCATACCTTTCCTCTTCTCTCTCTGCCTACGGACACGCCTCCCGCCTCTCCTTCTTCGACCAACAGTAGTCCAATTTCCACCAACACCCTGTTGGTTAACAGCACTGATGGTGGTCATTGTTAACCCGGGCCTCGACCGATCCGGTATGAAATTTGTCTTTATGGTTTGCATTTTGTATTCTAGCAAAAGTTTTACGTCGAATGCCCTTCCTGTCACAACCCTTTGCATTTATCTAGGCTTGGGACCGGCGTGAGGGCGGACACTTGTTTGTGCCCCCCCCTCACAGATGCATTATAACACTATCTTTATTAACATTAAAAACAAAAAAAAGAAAAACCATCGTGAGGTACCATCAGTAGGGGGTGCAAAAATAGATACAAATACAAACATACACACATACATATATATTATATAAATAAATAGATACATAAATAGTATAAATTAATAAACAATAAAAGAAAAGAAGGGAACAACTTTGTAGACTGGCCTATATTCAAGTGTATATGTATCTGAGGGCAGAGTAGATGGGTTGATATGGTTCACAGTCAGTTGGGTAGATGTGGTTGATTAAAGTGCACAGGGGTTTTATTGCACATAACCGGTATTTTCACAGACAGACAGTTACGAAGTGGCGTTGTACAGTCTGACAGCGGTGGGAATGAACAACCTGCGATAGCGCGCCTTCCTGCACTGAGGATGTCTCAATCGTCCAAGAAAGAAATATAGTTCAAATTATAATTAAGAAAAACTTCAGTAACATTGTTTTTTTAATCTGTAATAGAAAAGATTTAAAGTGCATCAAGTGCCTGAAATAAAAAATACATCCTTATTTAAACTCATTCAACTTATTTATGTCTTAATATCTCCATCTCTCTACACCTTTCTTTTCATTCCTGTTAGAAAATTTTCTGTGTTTTTTCTCGAGGTGTTGTTTACTGTACTTCATATCGTTTGCTCGTGCGAAAAACCGATATACCGCATAGTGCAGCAATGAGAGCGCTACTGCCAACTAGTGGAGTGGAGGTACAATTACACTTAATTCTCGTACACGATTCCAGAAAAGCATGGTCACACCAGGGTCACATCGCACCCCCGGCATCATACCCCACTATTTGAGAAGCACTGCCTTAAACAGAGCAACTTTATTATTATTTATAATAATAATAATAATAATAATAATAATAATATTATCATCACTCTGTCTGACTAAATCAAGGTGTATCAACTAAATAAGGTGTATCCAATTCCTGTCCATCAAGTATTTGTCACCCTATCACACGGCCACCATCAACCATGACATGCATTTCTGCCACCCACCTCTTTGCTGCAAATGAGTATTTGGGATGACCTAATACACGCAGAGGGAAAGCACTGAGTGGAATACATTCATTTTCTGAACCGCTTAATCCTACTTAGGGTCACGGGGACGCTGGTGCCCACCTCAGCCAACTCTAGGTGAGGGCAGAGTACACCCTGGACAGCTCACCAGGTCATCGCAGGGTGGAAACATATGGATGGCTATGCCTCTCACCATAGACAGTCAGAGACATGGTCGGCCTTTGATAACCCAGTTGGCTGCACTGGGGGAACAGCAGTAACAACAGTTGACGGTGGGGCTTGAACCTCTAACCTTAGGATCAGTAATCCAGCACCTTACCACTGGGCCACCACTGCCAGAAAGCACTATCCGTCCCTTATATGAATGAGCTCACAAACACAGATGACTGGCTGGTAATCGCTGTGAGTAATAGAGAAGTGAGCGCATGCTATTATATATGAGATCAACCCAGATTCAACCCGGTGATCTCTGGGTTGATACTCACACATCTTGTCGATGTGCCGTTCCGGAGCCCTAACAGGAACAGCCTTAGCAAGTAGCGGTCATAGCAGTCACTTTCATCATAAGCAACAGTCATAACACTCATTAAAAAGACCTGTTAAACTCCAAACAAACAGTGGAGACGTTATCCAATCAGTTTTTTTTTTTTTTCATGCAAGCAATTAAGATTCAAGGAGAAGAAGAGGTTTCAAAAATTCCTGAGTTTTCATTCATTTGCAGTACTTTATTTATTTAGTTTCCATTTTACCTCCAAATAATTGCAGAGACAATCTGAAACATGTACGTGAGTCCAGTCAGCCCTCTACTTACGAAAACCTCTGAATACGAAAAATCCAGCTTATGAAAAACATTTTACTAAATTTTCTCCCTCTGTATAGGAAATAACTTCTCTTCTTACAAAAAGCGCCAATGCGCCATTCAAAAATTCAAACAATGCGCGAGTTGCTCTCTTATTGGCTGTCTCCCAACATCCCGCCCCGCTGGCCTCCCATTGGCCAGGAGGGAGCTGAATCTCCATAGTACTGTACCCATAAGCTTGTTTGTCACACGCATAAAGGAGAGATGTACTGTTGGTTCGTGAGTTTTGAGAGTTTTGAGAGTACTCATTGCTGCTTATTTGAGGAGGTCTGGATGAGCAGCACCCCATCTCAAAAGCTCCGCATTCAGCCACGAAGCATTTTTGTGCACGGAAGTGGGCGGCGCCACAAATATTCCATGCACAGAATGCTCCGTGGGACAAAAGACCTCCCGATCTCGCAGGGAAGCAAGTTAATATTGAATCCGGACCTCAGATCTTTCAAACAGGTACTTCCGCTTTAAATACAACACCCCATCTCAAAAGCTCCGTCGACTGCGCGCTGCCTGTGGGCGAAGCCTGCATTCGGCAGAGCACGCCACTCAGAGAGAGAGAGAGAGAGAGTTGTGTGTGTGCGTGTGTGTGTGTGTGTGTGTGTGTGCGCGTGAGAGAGAGAGAGAGAGAGACAGTGTTGTGTATGTGCATTAATAAAAAATGTTTCATAATGATTTCATTAATAAATATGTTAATAAAATGGTTTATGTTAATAAAATGTTTAACTGGTTTAATGAATAATTTCTTTTACTTTTAACACATATTTCACACATATTTCATACAAAATTGGTATACTTTTATCATTTTTAAAAGGTTTATGGGGTAGTCTTGGGAGCCTTGAAACGACTGACGCGTTTTGCATGTAAAATGCGCCTCTACTTACGAAAACTCCAGGCGTTGAAAAAGGCTCTGATTTCATAAGTAGAGGGCCGACTGTGTTATTTTGACACAGTAGCCATACTGTAGTTCCCTTTATTAAACAACTTGTGTTTTTCAACTACTTTGTCTTCTTCTTCTTCTTTTACTTTCGGCTGCTCCCTTCAGGGGTCGCCACAGCAAATCATCCGCCTCCACCTCACCCTGTCCTCCGCATCTTCTTTTCTGACTCCAACGACCTTCATGTCTTCCTTCACCACATCCATAAATCTCTTCTTCGGTCTTCCTCGAGGCCTTCTGCCTGGTAGTTCCACCCTCCAGCATCCTACTGCCAATATACTCACTATCCCTCCTCTGAACATGTCCAAACCATCCCAATCTCGCCTCTCTGCCTTTGTCTCCAAAACATCTTACGTGGGCTGTCCCTCTGATATACTCATTTCTGATCCTATCCATCCTCCTTACTCCCAGGAGAACCTCAACATTTTCATCTCCGCTACCTCCAGCTCTGCCTCCTGCCTTTTCCTCCAGCGCCACTGTTTCTAAGCCATACAACATCGCTGGCCTCACCACCATCTTGTACACTTTTCCCTTCATTCTTGCTGACACTCTCCTATCGCACATCACACGGATACTTTTCTCCAACCATTCAGCCTGCCTGCACACGCTTCTTCACCTCTTTTCCACACTCTCCATTGCTCTGGATTGTTGAGCCTAAGTACTTAAAATCCTCCACCTTCGTTATCTCTGCTCCCTGTAACATCACCGTTCCTCCTGGGTCCTTCTCATTCACACACATGTATTCTGATTTTCTGAGGCTAACCTTCATTCCTCTCCTTTCAGGGCATACCTCCACCTCTCTAGATTTTGCTGCACTTGTTCTGTGCTCTCACTACAGATCACGATGTCATCTGCAAACATCATAGTCGATGGAGATTCTTGTCTCACCTCGTCTGTCAGCCTGTCCATTACCATAGCTAACAAGAAGGGGCTCAGAGCTGACCCTTGATGCAGTCCACCTCAACCTTGAATTAAGTCGGTCACACGACAGCACACCTCACCACTGTCTTACATCTCTCATACATGTCCTGCACCACTCTAACATACTTCTCTGCCACTCCAGACTTCCTCATGCAATACCACAGTTCTTCTCTTGGCACCCTGTCATATGCTTTTCCAGATCTACAAGGCACAATGTAGCTCCCTCTGACCTTCTCTGTACTTCTCTATTAACATCCTCAAGGCAAACATTGCATCTGTGGTGCTCTTTCTTGGCATGAAACCAAACTGTTGTTCACAAATGCTGACCTCTGCCCTTAGTCTAGCTTCCACTATTCTTTCCCATAACTTCAGCATTATGGCTCATCAACTTTATCCCTCTGTAGTTGCTGCAACTCTGCACGTCTCCCTTGTTCTTAAAAATGGGCACCAGCACACTTCTCCTCCACTCCTCTGGCATCTGCTCACTCTCTAGTACCGTGTTGAATTTTCTTGTCAGAAAATCTACTGCTACCTCTCCTAGACACTTCCATACCTCCACAGGTATATCATCAGGACCAACTGCCTTTCCATTCTTCATCCTCTTCAATGCCCTTCTCACTTCACCCTTACTGATCTTTGCTACATCCTGCTCCTCAATGGTTACCTCTTCTACTCTTTTTCTCTCTCATTTTCCTCATTCATCAGCTCTTCAAAGTACTCTTTCCATCTTCCCAGCACACTTCTGTCATTAGTCAATAGAGTTCCCTCTCTGTCCTTTATCAATCTAACTTGCTGCACGTCCTTCCCATCTCTATTTCTCTGCTGTGCCAACCTGTATAGATCATTTTCTCCTCTTTACTATCCAACCTATCATACAAGTCATCATATGCCCTCTGTTTGGCCTTAGCCACTGCTACTTTAAGCCTTATGCTGTGTCTCCCTGTACTCCTGTTTACCTCTCTTGGTCCTCTCAATGTCCCACTTCTTCTTGGCTAACCTCTTCCTTTGTACACACTCCTGCACTTCCTCATTCCACCACCAAGTCTCCTTATCTACTTTCCTTCCAGAGGACACACCAAGTACTCTCCTACCTGTGTCCCTCTTCACATTTGCTGTGGTTGTCACGTCATTTGGAAGCCCTTCCTGGCCACCCAAAGCCTGTTTCAACTCCTCTTTGAAGACAACACGACACTCTTCCTTTTTCAGCTTCCACCACCTTGTCTTCTGCTCTGCCTTTGCCTTTTCACCTTTCTCACCATCAGAGTCATCCTGCACACCACCATCCTATGCTGTTTAGCAACACTCTCACGATGACTTTGCAGTCACTGACTTCCTTCAAATTACATCGCCTACACAAGATGTAGTCTACCTGTGTCGCCTACCTCCGCTTTCATAAGTCACCCTATGCTCCTGTTTCTTCTCAAAGAAAGTATTCACCACAGCCATTTCCATCCTTTTGCAAAATCTATCAACATCTGTCCTTCGTTCCTGTCCTGGATACCAAACCTGCCCATCACTTCCTCGTCCCTCTGTTGCCTGCCCCAACATGTCCATTGAAGTCTGCACCTATGACCACTCTTTCACCTCTGGGGTACTCTGCATCACTTCATCTAAGTCCTCCAGAATCTCTCCTTCTCTTCTAGCTCACATCCTGCCTGTGGGGCATAAACACTAACAACATTGAGCATTACACCTTCAATTTCTAACTTGAGATTCATCACTCTGTCTGACACTCTTTTCACTTTTAGAACATTCCTGACAAACTCCTCCTTCAAGATGACTCCGACTCCATTTCTCTTCCCATCCACACCGTGATAAAATAGCTTAAACCCTGCTCCTAAGCTTTTAGCTTTGCTACCTTTCCACCTGGTCTCCTGAACACACAGTATGTCCACCTTCCTCCTCTGCATCATGTCAACCAGCTCTCTACCTTTTCTGTGCATAGTTCCAACATTCAAAGTCCCCACTCTCAGTCCTAGACTCAGGCCTTTCCTCTTCTCTCTCTGCCCTACGGACCGCGCTCCCACCTCTCCTTCTTCGGCGTCTTCGACCAACAGTAGTCAATTTCCATCAGCACCCTGTTGATTGACAGCACTGATGGCGGTCGTTGTGCTTGGGCCTCGACCGATCCGGTATGGAGGTAATACTTTTGATTTGCATTTTAAGTAATTGGCATTGGTTTTACGTCGGATGCCCTTCCTGACACAACCCTCTGCATTTCTCCGGGCTTGGGACCGGCATGAGGGGGAGAGACACTGGTTACTACCCCCCCCACCTCATGGCTGCATTCAACTACTTTGTCTTCCATCTTCTTTAAATGTTTTATTGCATCACAATTATTGGACGTATTATTGGACGTATACATAGCCAATGAGAAGAAAGAAATGAAATCGGACAGTCAAAGAAGTGAGAGTTGGAAAGTTGAAAATGAAATGCGGAGCAGACACAGCTGGAATGGAGGAGAGTTAGAGCATGACGTTCCCTCCAGATTCAGCGTTCTCAGGTTTGGGATCAATTATAACCCTGAGCAGGATAACGAGGATTAATGATTGTTATTTAGAGTTAATTATGGATTAATTAATTCAGATCAGTGGAACAACACACACACACACACACACCTGTAATATTCAGAGAGACTGGAGAAAAAATTGGGCACTGCAATATTCTGGTGAGCTATTCAGGGTGTACACCAACGTTCCCTCTAAGCTGCGCAACTGCGCAATGGCGCACCGCTCGAACACTCAGCGCACAAGAAAACCGATCTAGCGCAGTGAACGCGCTGCAGATTAATTACATACACGGTGTAGAACTTTTAGTGAGTGACAGGTGTCCAGCCAATCACACGATGCGATGCAATCACGCTACGCAGCCAATCACGGCACCGTCACGTGCTGCGCTCATACACGCTCCATAACAATAATAACAGTGCTGCTGAGTGAGGTGATGCTAATGCTAACCCCGTTATCATGACGAAACGAGCGGCCAGGGAATACGATACGTCGACTCCTCAAACCAAAGTAAAAAAAAAAAGAACTGCGCAAAGTCTGTGAGTACAGCAGAAAGCTGGCGAAGCAAAAACTATACCTTTCAATTTGTGAATCAATGAGAGAGTGCAGAATGAGACGATGTGTGAGGTTAAAAATGCACCCTGGCACACCCTGACAGTAGATGAGAGCCAGACATGACAGGACACAAAATGCTCGTCATATATTTCAAATTCAGGGAGGAAAATGATGTCATCTATAAAACTGTGTTTAATAAGCCATGAAACTTTCAATGATCCCAGGTGTGATACTGGGGTGTGGCCACAGCGAGCACTTGTGATGTTGCTCACAGTGGGCCTCAGTGTGCTCAGGGAGGTTGTCTGTATGCCCAGACAAAGGAAAAATTACAGGGAACATTGGTGTACACCATTTTCACCCCTTGTCAGCCTCCCCTAATAGGATTATCTAGTCCGTTAAATAAGAGTGAGTGAGTGGAGAAAAATTTGGTGGTGCTTTTTGCTCAGCTGCAAGAGCTGACCTCACTCTGCAGCTGCATTGCATGAGTGGGAGCCCAAGAGGAAGAAAAGCTCGAGAGCATCTTTACTGAACACACACACTTCACACTCACCATCAAAGTCCAGTAAACTCAGCAGGGAGGGAAGCCACAAACAAAAACATGCTCTGGCATTCACACACATGTATGCAGGACTGCAGGAAAGCGCTTGCGCACCAAAACGTCAGGGTTGTGGAGTCTGTAAAACGGTATTAAGTCATTGTTATCAAAAGTAGAGTAAAGCAGGAGGGAGACGATGGTGACGTGAGGTACGCGTGTGTGGAGTTAACAATTCACAGGGCTTCCCTAGTGTGGGATGTTTAGAATGTGAACGTGATGCTGATACAGTGATCCCTCGCTACTCCCTGCTTCAGTTTCTGCAGCTTCGGTGCATCCTGGGTTTTTCAAAAATATTCAGCAAAAAATGAAATTAAAAAATAATGAAATTAAAGAAAAATGCAGCCATGAGGCGGGGGGGGCACTAACCAGTGTCTCTCCCCCTTATGCCGGTCCCAAGCCCGGATAAATGCAGAGGGTTGCGACAGGAAGGGCATCCGGCGTAAAACTTCTGCCACATTTAAAAATGCAAATGATCAAAACAAAATTCATACCGGATCGGTCGAGGCCCGGGTTAACAACGACCGCCATCAGTGCTGTCAACCAACAGGGTGCTGATGGAAATTGGACTACTGTTGGTCGAAGACGTCGAAGAAGGAGAGGCGGGAGGCGTGTCCATAGGCAGAGAGAGAAGAGGAAATGCGTGAGCCTCGGACTGAGAGTAGGGACTTTGAATGTTGGAACTATGCAAGGAAAAGATAGGGAGCTGGCTGACATGATGCAGAGGAGGAAGGTGGACATACTGTGTGTTCAGGAGACAAGGTGGAAAGGTAGAAAGGCTAAAAGCTTAGGAGCAGGGTTTAAACTGTTTTATTATGGTGTGGATGGGAAGAGAAATGGAGTAGGAGTCATCTTGAAGGAGGGGTTTGTCAGGAATGTTCTAGAAGTGAAAAGAGTGTCAGACAGAGTGATGAGTCTCAAGTTAGAAATTGAAGGCGTGATAGTCAATGTTGTTAGTGCTTATGCCCCACAGGCAGGATGTAAGCTAGAAGAGAAGGAGAGATTCTGGAGTGAGTTAGATGAAGTGATGCAGAGTACCCCCAGAGGTGAAAGAGTGGTCATTGGAGCAGACTTCAATGGACATGTTGGTGCAGGCAACAGAAGGGACGAGGAAGTGATGGGCAGGTTTGGTATCCAGGACAGGAACACAGAAGGACAGATGTTGATCGATTTTGCAAAAAGGATGGAAAAGGCTGTGGTGAATACTTTCTTCCAGAAGAAACAGAAGCATAGGGTGACTTATGAAAGCGGAGGTAAGAGCACACAGGTAGACTACATCTTGTGTAGGCGATGTAATTTGAAGGAAGTCAGTGACTGCAAAGTAGTAGTGGGTGAGAGTGTTGCCAAACAGCATAGGATGGTGGTGTGCAGGATGACACTGATGGTGAGAAAGGTGAAAAGGCAAAGGCAGAGCAGAAGACAAAGTGGTGGAAGCTGAAAAAGGAAGAGTGTCGTGTTGTCTTCAAGGAGGAGTTGAAACAGGCTTTGGGTAGTCAGGAAGTGCTTCCAGAGGACTGGACAACCACAGCCAATGTGATCAGGGAGACCGGTAGGAGAGTATTTGGTGTGTCCTCTGGAAGGAAAGTAGATAAGGAAACTTGGTGGTGGAATGAGGAAGTGCAGGAGTGTGTACAAAAGAAGAGGTTAGCCAAGAAGAAGTGGGACATTGAGAGGACCGAAGAGAGTAAACAGGAGTACAGGGAGACACAGCGTAAGGCGAAGGTAGCAGTGTCAAAGGCCAAACAGAGGGCGTATGATGACTTGTATGATAGGTTGAACAGTAAGGAGGGAGAAAATGATCTATACAGGTTAGCACAGCAGAGAAATAGAGATGGGAAAGACGTGCAGCAAGTTAGAGTGATAAAGGACAGAGAGGGAAATGTATTGACTGATGACAGAAGTGTGCTGGGAAGATGGAAAGAGTACTTTGAAGAGCTGATGAATGAGGAAAATGAGAGAGAAAAAGAGTAGAAGGGGTGACCGGTGAGGAGCAGGAAGTAGCAAAGATTAGTAAGGGAGAAGTGAGGAGGGCATTGAAGAGGATGAAGAGTGGAAAGGCAGTTGGCCCTGATGACATACCAGTTGAGGTATGGAAGTGTCTAGGGGAGGTAGCAGTAGATTTTCTGACAAGAATATTCAACAAGGTCTTAGAAAGTGAGCAGATGCCAGAGGAATGGAGGAGAAGTGTGCTTGTGCCCATTTTTAAGAACAAGGGCGATGTACAGAGTTGTGGCAACTACAGAGGGATAAAGTTGATGAGCCATACAATGAAGCTATGGGAAAGAATAGTGGAAGCAAGACTAAGGGCAGAGGTCAGCATTTGTGAACAACAGTTTGGTTTCATGCCAAGAAAGAGCACCACAGATGCAGTGTTTGCTTTGAGGATGTTAATAGAGAAGTACAGAGAAGGTCAGAAGGAGCTGCATTGTGCCTTTGTGGATCTGGAGAAAGCATATGACAGGGTGCCGAGAGAAGAACTGTGGTATTGTATGAGGAAGTCTGGAGTGACAGAGAAGTATGTTAGAGTGGTGCAGGACATGTATGATAGATGTAAGACAGTGGTGAGGTGTGCTGTCGGTGTGACAGAAGAGTTCAAGGTGGAGGTGGGACTGCATCAAGGGTCAGCTCTCAGCCCCTTCTTGTTTGCTATGGTGATGGACAGGCTAACAGATGAGGTTAGACAAGAATCTCCATGGACTATGATGTTTGCAGATGACATTGTGATCTGTAGTGAGAGCAGAGACCAAGTAGAGGAAAATCTAGAGAGGTGGAGGTATGCCCTGGAAAGGAGGGGATTGAAGGTTAGTCTTAGTAAGACAGAATACATGTGTGTGAACGACAAGGACCCAAGAGGAACTTTGAGGTTACAGGGGCAGAGATAAAGAAGGTGGAGGATTTTAAGTACTTAGGCTCAACAATCCAGAGCAATGGAGAGTGTGGAAAAGAGGTGAAGAAGCGCGTGCAGGCAGGTTGGAATGGATGGAGAAAAGTGTCCGTGTGATGTGTGATAGGAGAGTATCGGCAAGAATGAAGGGAAAAGTGTACAAGACGGTGATGAGGCCAGCAATGTTGTATGGTTTAGAGACAGTGGCCCTGGGGAAAAGACAGGAGTCAGAGTTGGAGGTAGCAGAGATGAAAATGTTGAGGTTCTCTTTGGGAGTAACGAGGATGGATAGGATCAGAAATGAGTACATCAGAGGGACAGCACATGTTAGATGTTTTGGAGACAAAGTCAGAGAGGCTAGATTGAGATGGTTTGGACATGTACAGAGGAGGGATAGTGAGTATATTGGTCGTAGGATGCTGAGGTTGGAACTACCAGGCAAAAGGCCCAGAGGAAGACCAAAGAGAAGATTTATGGATGCAGTGAAGGCGGACATGAAGGTCGTTGGAGTAAGAGTAGAAGATGCAGAGGATAGGGAGAGATGGAGGCAGATCATTTGCTGTGGCGACCCCTGAAGGGAACAGCCGAAAGGAAAAGAAGAAGAATGAAATTAAAGAAAATGCCACAAAATGAGGCCAATTATGCAAAAAAAAAAAAAAAAATACAAAAAAACAACCCAAACCCCCCCAACATTTTTATGTGAGGTGCGCATCTGTATGCGTGTGTGTTTATATTTTCTTTCCATCTTATGCATTATTTTTGAAATTTGTTATTGTAAGCATTTATAGCGTTGAATATGTATTATTGATATTATATACACATGTACGTGTACCTCAGTCAGGGGGGGGAATCCTACTTCGTGGAAATTGACGGATGCGGGGGTCTCGGTTCCCATTAACCGCGGAAAGTGAAGGATCCCTGTACAACAAAGCTGAAATGCTCCCTGTGGCCTTGAGCAAGGTTGGACACAGGGGAGCACCGAATATGACTGAACGATGGGAAAATGAAAGAGTCTATCAAGCCTAACATTCTGTGGTATAAAGTAAGCAGGACTGCAGAGAGAGAGAGAGAGAGAGAGAGAGATAATAAGCTGGGTTGTGTGTGTGTGCCTGTACTGATGTATGTGTGTTAATCGTCCTGGTCAGAATTGAGATGATGGCATGAGAACACTCAGAGCTCGATGCTGTTAAATGTCTTTCAACACCTGAACAGATGTGGCTTCAGAAATGATGATGTATGAGAGGAAGCACTATGAACGTGCTCAGCTGGAATTATTATACATTATGTACATCAATCAGCCGTCACATTAAAATATTATAATCACTGATGTTGAAGTGAATAACATTTGATTTTCTCATAACCGTGGCACGTACCAGGGAGTGTGATGTCAGTTCTTGAAGTTGGGGGCCGAAAAAAAATGAGCAAGTGTAAAGAGAGACATTTACAGGGGTTGCACTGTGATGGCTAATTACTAGATTTTCAAAACGGCAGGTCTTGTGGGGTGCTCATAGTATGCAGTGGTAAGCACCTACTTAACGTGGTCCAAGGGTGGTCAGCCAGTGAAACGGCAAAAGTAGTCCACGGCTCAGGGTCGTACATGGGAGGACTAGCAGAAGCCAATGCATCTGGTCTGAACCCAGACAAGAGCAAATACACGATAAAGTATTAATGCTGGCTACGGTAGAAAGATGTTGGAAATGGTACCGATCCCGTCCCCCACCAGCACGTTTTTTTCATTTCAAAGTGACACACATACCCATTTTTACTGACAGAATGATTCTTACCAATCATGCAGTGAGCTTGCGATAGTGAAGCAGCGACTCATCACACATTCCAACACATAAATAAATCCCAGAGAACATCAGTGTGCATGATTTAGTAAAATCAGGGACGATGGCTTTAGTCCATGTGATATGAGAATATACTGTAAGATATCAACATATAAACACACAGTCTGTGTCTGAATGTTGGAACTGGAATTTCCCTATAAGGATACAAAGAGCTGAGACTTTTGACCTTGTGGGGACATTTGGGTGGTCCCCATGAAGAGATGATATCTTTGCCACTAGAGGAAATACTGAGTCTCAGTGACGAAAACAAAACATTTTGATTGAAGAAATAATGGGTTGCAATAGGCACATTACAGTCATGTGACTAGGCGTTGCCCCTAGATACGAAGGCTGTCCGCAATTCATAAGGCCAAGATTACCATGCTCCGAACACAGGCAAATGCAGTGGTCCTATCGTGGTATCTTCACACTACTCATTGCTCCACAGCAGAGATTCTGAGATAAAATCGTGCGATGGAATCGATCCTGACAGCCTTCAGAAGATGAAAGAACAAAATCGAGCAATGATCACATGTACAGTTAACTGTGCAAATAACTCCAAGAGTAAGGTCCTCACAAAGATATTAAGACGTGTGTGTGTATACTTCATGTAGATTAAGGAATATGATTTCTAAACATAAACATAACATCCCGGAGAACTACCTTCCTGGAGACTTTGGCTCCAACCCTGATCATGCACATCTAACCTTTGATTGAAATGGATCTGATTATTGTCTTTAAAAGTTCTCAATCAACTATAAAGAGGCATGCAAGATATTGGTTGGACATACAACTTGCCAGAAGGTATCTCTCCATGAACAGGCTTGGAGAGTTCCAGGGGTGGGCTAGCGAATGTCCCCATGAACTTATAAATACAAGATTAAGACCAAGTGTGTAAAGTTGAAGTTGCACGAGTACAGGGTTTCCTATGTAAAGGTGATAAAACTGATAGCGTTGCTCAATACATCGGTCTCCCGTCAGTGGTGTCCGTGTGTGCGCGCACACACACACACGCGCGCGCGCGTATACACACACACACACACACACACACACATAGATAGCCATAAAACCCTGGGAATGTGTTTTAATGAAAACACTCTTCTGCTTAAAACCGTGATACGTACCATTAGGGATGAGATCGGTGACAACATTGTCTCTCTCACACACAATCTCACTGTCTCTCGACCATTATTTCTTTATTATGTCTATGCCTATTTTCCCCTCTTGTCTTTCCCTGCTCTTTCTCTTTCTCTCTCTCAGCGAAGGAGGATGATGGATCCCACAACAGTGTATACCAGTGCCTTTTATCTGACCAAGATGCAATGGAGAGATATATATTAAAATAAACACACACACACACACACTAAAGGAAGGCTGTACTCCTTCACTCTCCAGTTTCTCTCACTATGAAAGACTCCATGCTATCGCTCCTGTGTGCAGCTGTGAGGTCAAGAGGAAGGGAGGCTTAGTGTGGACAGTTTCCACAGGATGCATTTTCACACACACACACACACACACACACACACACACACACACCTCTAGTACTTATAATAAAGGTTTCGGGTCAGTTCCATTCCTGAAGTTAACAAAAGGGAGTGCAAGGGATGTATGGACAGACAGACAGATGTCATCCATTCATTCATAATCCTTGTTGTGGAGACAAGGAGTGTCCGTGTTGTGGAGACACTAGTGTAAGGAGACAAAAGCTACAACACACACACACACACACACACAGACTAAATATCACACAGTACACTTATAACTGGGATTCATTACTCACTCATTTTCCAAGCAGTTTAATCTCAGTAGAGCCATGGTGAGGCTGGTGCTCTGGGCAGGATACATTCTGAACAGCTCGGCAGTCCATTGCAGGGCCAACACACAACAATCATTCACACTCACAGCTAGGGGCAATATGGAACAGTCACTTAGGCTTTTTGTGCATGTCTTGAGGCTGTGGAGAGGAGAACCCACAGGAAACCCACACGAACAAAGCATGCAGATTTCACACAGAAACACACCTGAGCCCGGGTAGCACGGTGGCATAGTGGTTAGCATGTCTGCCTCAGAGCAAGAAGGTCCTGGGTTTGATGTCCAGCTTGACCGTTTCTGTGTGGAGTTTGCTTGTTCTCCCGTGCTTGGTGGATTTCCTCTGGGTATTCCACAGTAGGTTAATCGGTTGCTCCAGATTGCCCCGAGGTGTGAACGTGAGTATGAATGTTTGTGTGAGTGTCGAGCATGTGATGTCATGCCCTCGCCAGTAGTCAGCCGAGATGGGTGCCAGCCTCCCCACGACCCTAATTAGGATTAAGCGGTTCAGAAAATGAATAACTGACCTGAGCCCAGCATTCAAACCCATAACCTTCTTGTTCTGAGGTGGATGTGATAACCACTCGGTCATCATGCTGACATGATTGGTATTATTATACGAAATTTATCCAACACTGATAAGAATGAATTGCATTTATTCATCACACAACAGCAGCGCTTTCTAAGTTTTATTTATTTATTTCAACAAAAAGAGGAAGCAATGTGTAAAGTGCTGTGAAGGACTTATGGACATTCCAAGCAGCTTAGTATTGAACTCCAGAGACTAAGAGCTCAAGCACTTTTACTAGCGTTAAGTACACAGGACTAAAGACACCACGCATCCAGAAGTCGCCGACTCAGGATCAATCAGACATGACCTTTGACCTCTGATGAAGAGCAAAGGAAATGCTACTCGCTAATTGTCTGGTTGTGTTTGTGTTGCTGGAAATTCCACAGGAACGCAAAGTTAAAAAAATTACTGGGGCCGCGATGTATTGTATGTATTGCAGCAATCAACGATTTGACCAGTTACGGTCAAACCAGCAAAATAGATTTGATATTAATTTCCACTGAAAATGAAGTGTTTTAATTGAAGAAGGATGCATCACATTTTATAATTTAATGTTGCAGAAAGGGGCAGTGGTGGCCTGGTGCAGTGCTTCTCAAATAGTAGAGCACAAACCCTCCCACCCCCCTCTTAGGGGGGGCGGTATGATCCCAGGGGAACATGCTTTTCTTAAACAGTGTATGAGAATTAAGTGTAATTGCACTTCCACTCCAGTAGTTGGCAGTGGCGCCCTCATTGTCACGCTATGGTGTAGCGGTTTTTCACACGAGTAAACAATTTGAAGTGCAGTAAACAACCCCACAAGAAACAACACGGAAAAATTTCTAACACAAACGAAGAGAAAGGTCGAGAGACGGAGATATTAAGACATAAATAAGTTGAATAAGTTTAAATAATGTTTTTTTTTATTATTTCAGACACAATGGTGCACTTTAAATCTTTTCTATAACAGTGTTAATGAAGTTTTTCTTGATTGTAAGTTGAACTCTATTTCTTTATTTTTTTGTTTTTAATGTTAATAAAGATACAATGTTATGCAGAGGTGTACTAATAACAATTTTATAGATAAATAATATTATTTATAGTCGCTCACGGGGCAGTGGGGGGGGGGGGGTGGTTCTTCCTAGAGGGGGCGCCATAAAAAAAAATAATTGAGAAGCACTGCCCTGATGTTGGATCACTAATTCTAATGTTGAATGCTCAAGCCCCACTCTCCATGGGTTGTTGTCCCCCCCAGTGCAGGCTAACTGGGTTATCAAAGGCCAGCCATGTCTCTCACTGTCTATGGTGTGAGGTTCATGTAAAAGAATGATTGCTGACTTTCAACAAGAGTAGCTGCAAAGCCGTCAGCGTGTTTCCGCCCTGCGATGGCCTGGCGAGCAGTCCAGGGTGTACTCTGTCCTTGCCCAGAGTCGGCTGGGATGAGCGCCAGCTTCCCCGCGACCCTAATTAGGATTAAGTGGTTACAGAAAATGAATAAATGAATGTTGCAGAAAGTTCACAGAACAAACAAGTTCTTGCTATTGCTCTGTTTTATAGCAGTGGTCATGAAGACTGTTTGTGTTTAGAGCGCTTTTCAAAGTCCTGATATTTATAAAATGTGACACAAACATCTTTTTACAGATGATGCTAATGCTGTGTTCATGACATTAGGAATAAGAAAATTACAAGCTCTCAGAAAATAGCGTTTCAACCTTGAATGCATAGTTAAATCAATTGTTTGTTTGTTTATTTATTTATTTTATTTATTTATTCTTCGAAACGTATGTGGCTGTTCAGTTCCAGGCACTGAGCAAGACCAACGAATAAGAAGGCCCAGCACAATGTGATGCACTATCAGATGGACATTTTTTGTTGTGATTCTGGAAAGAAGGGGTCCCTCAGTGTTGTTTACAGATACAATATTTTGACGCAAAGCTTTTTGGCTCTATGCATGAAATGGATTTTAATAATTTACTTGACTATTTTGAGAAAATATTAAATATACCGTATATAATTTGACCTAAGAGTTGCCTTTTCATTGGCAGTGAGTGTACATTAAAAAGTATGTTTCCATGGCAACCACTGATACCATAGCAACTAAATCTACTTTTTATAAAGCCTATCCAATGACCTTTCATATGAAGCCAATATCCAGTCTCTGTCATACACGGCTGTGGAGATATAACTCAAGCACACAAAGGTCATGGCAAGACATGCGAAAAAGGGGACATGGAGTCTGGCCGACAAATACCTGTCGGTGGTCTGACCATGGTGCGAAAATGATCATCAGAAAAACTTCTAATAATTTTTTTGTTGTTGTTAAATTGCTGTCTAATCTTTGCTGTAAAAGATTTCATGACCATAATTTATCCTAGAGTGACATCAGCACCAGCATCATACTGATTTTGAAATTGAGACTTCATGTCAACTGTAAAAATCAATGTCTTGTGTGAAGCAGCTTCTGTTTGGATCTTCACATCCTGCTGCTCTTATCATTTAAATATTTCACTGGCATAGAGACTGCAGGCGTCACTGCGCTCAGTGGCTCACGGAGGAGACACGCTCAGTAACGTCACCGAGGGGCCGGCCAACCAGTGTGCCACACATACATACACAGGCTCTTACGCATGCTGAGGATTTACACACACACTTCAGTACAAGTGTAACGTCAGTCTGGGAATATGTGTGTGTGTGTGTGTGTGTCTGTGATTATAGACATTTGCAAGAAAAAAGTTCCAATAGCATTATTTGTGGAGTAAAAATTGGCATTAAAAATGTTTTAAATCTTGCACAATGTGAGTGCAGTTCTTCCCATGAGGAACATTGAGATAGAGGCAGGAAATTATTAATAGTTATTATTATTGTCATGATACATCCACCAAGAAGATTCTGCGTTCAAGACATGAACTTGGCGAGGGTGATCTGTGTTTAGTTTCTATAATCCTCCTGTGCTTGCATGGTTTTTCTCCTGGTACTCCAGTTTCCTCCCACGGTCAGGAGGCATGCAGTTTAGGATAAGTGGCTGTTCCAAATTGTCCCTAGGTGTGTGTGTGTGTGTGTGTGTGTTCATTGGCTGTTCAGGATGTACCCGTCTTTGCCAGAATCAGCTAAGATAGGCTGCAGCCATCCCAAGTGACCAGAAGGATTAAGTGGGTCAGCAAATTATTGAATGAGGTACAAACCAGATTCCAAAAAAGTTGGGACACTATACAAATTGTGAATAAAAACTGACTGCAATGATGTGGAAGTGCCAAATGTCAGTATTTTATTCCGAATCGAACATGGATGACAAGGTCAAAAGTTTAAACTGAGAAAATGTATCATTTTAAGGGAAAAATATGTTGATTTAAAATTTCATGGCGTCAACAAATCTGAAAAATTTGGGACAAGGCCATTTTCACCACTGTGAGGCATCACCTCTTCTTACAACAGTCTGCAAACGTCTGGGGACTGAGGAGACACGTTACTTAAGTTTACAACTAGGAATGCTGTCCCATTCTTGTCAAAAACAGGCCTCTAACCGTTCAACTGTCTTGGGCCTTATTTGTTGCACCTTCCTCTTTATGATGCGCCAAATGTTGTCTATCAGTAAAATATCTGGACTGCAGGCTGGCCATTTCAATACCCCGGATCCTTTTCCCACGCAGCCATGTTGTAATTAATGCTGCATGTGATCTGGCATTATCATGTTAAAAAATTAAAGGTCTTCTCTGAAAGAGACGAGGTATGAATGGGAGCATATGTTGTTCTAGAACCTGAATATACATTTCAACGCACTCATGCAACCCCACACATACCATCAGAGATGCAAGCTTCTGAACTGAGCAGTGATACCAACTTGGGTTGTCCTTGTCCTCTTTAGTCCGGATGACATGGTGTCCCAGTTTTTCATAAAGAACTTCGAATCGTGATTCGTCTGACCACAGAACAGTTTTGCACTTTGCCACACTCCATTTTAAATGACTCCTGACCCAAAGAAGTCCTGTTTAGTGCTGTAGAGTTTCAGCTGGCAACGGCGGATGGCACGGTGGATTGTGTGCACCGACAATGGTGTCTGGAAGTATTGCTGAGCCCATTCTGTGATTTCCCTTACAGTAGCATTCCTGTTTGTGGTGCAGAGCTGTTTAAAAGCCCAAAGATCACAGGCATCCAGAATGTTTTTTCTTGCTTTGACCCTTATTGCACAGAGATTGTTCCAAATTCTCTGAATCTTTGGATGATGTTATGCACAGATGATAACTTCAAACTCTTTGCAATTTTTCGCTGCGAAACACCTTTCTGATATTGCGCCATGATCCTTCTGCTCAACATTGGGGGAATTGGTGATCCTCTACCCATCTTCGCTTCTGAGAGACACTGCCACTCTGAGAAGCTCTTTTAATACTCAGTCATGTTGCCAATAGAGCTCATAAGTGGTAACTGGTCTTCCAGCTGTTCGTTATAAGTGCAATTGACTTTTCCAGCCTCTTATTGCCACCGGTCCCAACTTTTTGGAGATTTGTTGACACCATAAAATTTAAAATCAACATATTTTTCTCCTTAAAATTATTCCTTTTTTTCTTTTTGACCCTGTCATCTATGTTGTATTCGGAATAACAAACAGTCGGCCCCCTACTTACGAAACCCCCTGGGTACGAAAATTCATTTTCCTAAGTTTTCATCCCAGGGATACAAAAACAACCTCCTCCTCCACGAAATGCGCGATTCAAAATTCAAACGCGTCAATCAAAATTTCTTACAATGTGCGAGTTGCTCTCTCATTGGCTGTCTCCCAACATCCCGCCCCGCTGGCCTCCCATTGGCTAGAAAGGATGACGCAGCTGAACTTCCTGTACAATACTTCCTGTTTGTCACACGCGTGAAGGAGAGTTGACTGTTGGCTTGTTTTGAGATTGATCATGCAGCGTTATATTTCGTTATCGCCGAAACCCCTCTACAATCGGGACGATATTGAACCAGAAGGAGACCTTAAAGTGGAAATACAGTGACTGAGGCGATTATTTCGGCACGATATTAAAACAGAGTGCTCCGTGGGAGAAGACCTCCAATCTCGCAAAGAAGCAAGTTAATATTGAATGAGGACCTCTGATCTATCAAACAGGTACTGTAATTCCGTTTTAAATAAAACATCCCGTCCATTTAAACATTTAAATAGAATTGTTCCGTCAGCTGTTGCGCGCGCGTGTGTGTGTGTGTGTGTGTGTGTGTGTGAGAGAGAGAGAGAGAGAGAGAGTGTGTGTGTGTGTGTGAGAGAGAGACAGAGAGTGTGTGTGTGTGTGTGTGTGTGTGTGTGTGTGTGAGAGAGAGAGAGAGAGACAGAAGGAGGCTTAACTCTTTAGTTTTTAGTTTAGTTTTTTAATTCAGTAAATGTTTAATAAATGTGGCGCATGATTCCTCCACATCCCATGATGTGACTCTGATCCCTCAAGGAATCAAGTTAAAGTTGAGTTTGGACCTCCGATCTGTCAAGCAGGGAATGCGCTTTGAATTCCACTTCTTAAAATGCTGTGGCGTCCTGCTTATGGGTGTAGCCCGCAGTGCCACAATAAACATTTAATGTGTATACAAAACACATTCAATGCGTACTGTATTTTGTGTCTGTGTGTATGAGAGAGAGACAGGTGTGTATGTGTGTGTTAATAAAAAAATGTTTAATAATGGTTTAATTAATAAATATGTTTATAAAATGGTCTAATATGTTAATAAAATTTTCAAATGATTTAATAAATAATTTTTTTTTACTTTTAACATATTTCATACAAAATTGGTGTACTTTTATCATTTTTAAAGCGTTTATCCGGTCCAAAGACTGGAGCCTTGGAATGAATTAAGCATTTAACATGTAAAATGCGACCCCTACTCACGAAAGTCCTGCGTTACGAAACCGGCACTGGAACGGATTAATTTCGTAAGTAGGGGGCAGACTGTATATAAATTTGGCACTTCCGCATCATTACATTCATTTTTATTCACAATTTGCATAGTGTCCCAACTTTTTTGGAATCCGGTTTGTAGATGATTGATTATACAGTTGAGCAATGAAAATCAATCTGGATATGCGACTAGTTTATCATAAAGTCAGAAGCAAAAATTTTGATGCAAAACAAACAAACAAAAAAAAATAGACCTGAGAACAGGCGAATAATCAAACTTCCCAGAATAACCAGTTTTGTGTATCTCAGTGAAAACAGCAGGTCACTCATCTGACCCTGTACCCATGAGACCATATAACACAGTATAATAGAAGACTGAGTTTATCTTTGGTCGTGTGAACCCCATCGTTTTGTCTTCGCAGCAGGCGACCAAGATTTGTCCCCAGAGGTGACGCAACTGGCCTTTGTCCCACAAACCTACTGAGCATGCTCAGTCGGCTTTTCCCACAGAGTTGGAGAGTTCTGGCACTTGTGCTACTCGCATTACTATCATTACTCTCCCTCTCCCTTCCTCCTTTTGTTGCTCCCTCTCTCTACTATGTGTCGTCACAGTTATGCAGCATCATCACTTCCCTACGTGCACCACACACTGACATCCCGGACATCCTGAAGCAGTTTCCTCACATCTTGCTCCTTGTTTCCCTCACCAGGGAATTGCAGAACATCGAGTACAACCACCACACCTTCCATTCAAGCCCTCCTCCCAACCCCTGATAGTCACAACCCAGGAGGATATGAGCCACCCCCATTCACTGCCTTACTGTAAGAAGTGATTGCTCAAGCAGGGCAACAAATTACAGCGAGGAGAACAAGGCTCGGGATGAATTAGCGGAAGGAAGTCCATGTACATGATGAGGATGAGCAGGAGTGGGCCAAGAACCCAGCCACTCAGCCGAGCCAAATGCAAGACCGCAGGAACAAACAAGGAGATGTTTCTGATGTGTGGCCTCAAAATAAGCACATGCTAATGAAACCAATACATACATGAAAGGAATTTGTAGGTCACCAGATTGTGGGCTTGTCAGTTTTGAGTAATTATATATATATATATATATATATATATATATATATATATATATATATATATATGATTTTGCTCTCCCAGTTAGACCAACATAGGCATTGCTATATATTTATTTATTTAAGTCTATCACAGGGCTAACGCAAACACACACAACTATTCACACTCGCATCTAGAGGCAATCAAGGATATCAAATTAAACTCATGTCATGTCTTTGCACCGCTGGAGGAAACCAGAGCACCAAGAGTAAACCCATACAAATAAGGAGTGTGAAACTCCACACAAATACTGTACCCTCTCTGGACATGGTGCTTGAACCCAGGATGTTCTTGCCGTAAGATGGAAGTGTTAACCACTATTGCCCCCATGCTGCCCCCTGAATCCTGAATGTAGCATAATTATGAAACATGATAAATCAGAATAATGATAAAATGAACTCCAAGCATCTGTGTGTAACTTTTTGGGGTGCAAACATTGTATTGTCCCCAATACCGGTGGACTGCCAATTCTTTTATTTCTTCTTCACTTTGATGTTATTGATCATCATCCTGTTTATGTCCATCTTCATTTTGTTTGTGTAGATATTTGTTTTCCTTGACGCACTTCTAGTTAGGGTTCATTCTGGAGATTATTCGATAGGGTTGAGGTCAGGGCTCTTGTGCAGGACACTCAAGTTCTTCCACTCCAGTCATCTCAAACCATGTTTGTATGCTTTGTGCACAGGGGCATTGTCATGCTGAAACAGGTTTGGGCCTGATAATGCTCAAAGCATGCAAAAAAAACAATAAAAAATCTATACAGTTATGTCTCAGAAGTCTGAAGAAGACTCATTTTGATCAAGATCAGCCGAGTTGTGAGGCTACCCAGTGAAGTAAAGGTAAAGTGCGTCAGGCCATAGTGGCTCATCCCCGGTGGTTCTTATCCCAGGTTTCCGTAGCGTGAAGCAACTAGAAGTACAACTCCTCCTGGATGGGACGCTAGTCCATCACAGGTTACCTTCCCAGTATATTTTTACTGGTAGCCATTTATACTGCTGGGTGAACAGAGGCACACTTGTGGTTAAGACCTTGCCCAGGGGTCTCAGCACAGTGAAGTGTTGGGTTTATAATCAGGTGTACTAATGTTTAAAATGGAGCCAGGTGATCATTTCAAACCTTGCTACCTTTGACTTAAAAAGATATACAAGTACCGTATATGCTTTATACATTTCCAGGCTCTTGAGTGTACCTACAATTCAATGAACATTTGAAATACACTTCAGCAGATGACTTGCAGGTTCCTACTTCACCCAGTTCTCATGTGGATAAAGAAAGGGCATTAAGTCTATCTTTTCTTTGTAAAAGTATCTCATGTGCTCTGTCGTCTGTCACAGCCCAGCGAATTTATTGTGGGAGATAAGAGCTGGCTCCTTCACCATGTGGACGTAAGGCCATTCCAGAAAAATCCCACTCACTTTTGAGCAAACAAAGCAGTGCTGGTACAATTTGTGGGGCGTTTTAGTACACAGTACATTGTTTCTTATCTTACTTTTGGAATAATGTCCAGAATTTTAGACATTTTTATAAATAATGCTTCGGCCTCTACGTCCTCATGTGGTCTGATGAGTCTTTGGTGATGCACCATTCTAAGGCTGAATTATAAAATTTATGGAGAGATGACTACTGTGCTTTAAGCAGATGGTAAATTGACATTAAAAATGAATCCAAATTCAGTTTTATCCTTCACAGGGAGAGTGAGAGAGACAAAGAGAGATCACGAATCTTTTTTGACTGTCAGTTTCCCATTTAAAGGTATTTCAAAATGAATGGAATGGACACTGAACACAAGAAGCTTTCAAGCAATAACCGAGTCGGGTTAATAATGTCGGGTGTTTATATTATACACATACATGGGACAAAACCTGATATATACAGTACAGTATATAGAAAGGATCTCTTGCAGGTTCAGTAGGGCAGGTAGTCTATTATGCCCCAACCTTGTCTGTGCGTCCATATTTCCAAACGTCCTTGTGGGTCCACCTTCTGAATTCCTTAAAAGATTTTTGACCAAACTTTCAATAGTTACTCACCACTAAAGGTCCATGAACTGGTACACGTTATGATCTCATAGGTCAAAGTCACATGGGTCATCCTATGTCTTGAGCACACACTGCACACCAAATGCCTATTACTTCTGTGCGTCATTTAGATATTTAGGGTTCCCTCAACACATTCACGGTTTTAATGCATTCATATCCTGTAATAACATCCAGTACCGCATAATATGGTAACTAAAGTTTAGTTCGAGTAGCCTAACAATATGAACAGATGCATATGTTTTCATCTCTTTGGTTGATTAACATCACACCGATTATTCTGTCATTTTGGTATCATGATCTACCTCACATACAACAAGCTGTAATGCGTTGGGTCCACTGACACCTTTTCAACATTGCCAACATTCCTTTTTTTCAGCAATTTTTTACAAGTGTATTTGTTGGACTAGACAGGCCTAAGGGCAGTAGGCAGGTCTTTTGGACCTGTAATGGTGTTCGATATCCCAGCCACCATGAGTCTCTACCATCATGAGTGCATGCCTCAAGACAGCCGATAGGAGTAGGACCTGTCCATCAACACATGCGAAGACTGGGTCTGACTGATTGTGCGGAAGAAACCACCAAATTGGTTCAGCAGATAAGAAGGGGAACCCAGCAGAGCGTTGTGGAGCACAACCAGGGCACAGTGAGACACACAGGACACTGCTGGCCATCCACTGCTGGCCATCCACTGCATCCTGACCTATCTCCAGCCATCTCGACTATGTCGTGTCAGTGGACTCCGACACACTGGGACGAGAGAGTGAGGCTGACGAGCTGTGCAACTCTCCCTCACTTAAATACAAGTCAAAGTTTTTCAGCGAAAAACTTCATATTGACCAGAACTGAGCAAACATCAGAAAACTTTAAAAATATATGTAGCTGAGAACAGCAACGAGGGGGCCGAGTAATAACAGGTGAACAAGACATTGTTAACATGTGAACTTAACATTTTATCAAATGCATGACTCTGTGCACTCATCAATTTTTGGGTCAAGAGATCAAAGATTGTCTGAGATACTAATTGACTTTTTGCTTGCCACCTTTGCTACTGAATACAGAACAGTAGATGGAAACATGGTTTGGTGTCAGGATCGCGAGAAAAAAAAAATCGATTAGGATCCTTATTGTCTCCTTTATTCAAAGTACACATTCAAAAGAAGTGACAAAATTCCATGACTGATTCATGGGTTGTAAAGAATTTATCTGTGGTTTTACCAAAGTACATTCCGTTATTAAAAACCAAGGTCCAATTGTAATCCAAATAAGAAACATAACCTGGCTGGAGCTACTCCAAGATATACTTTTCCAAAACAGTTCCCAGAGTCTTTCTAGCTGCAGACCACAGAAGTGAGGACTTCCCGCTGACCCAGTGCTTCTCAAATAGTGGGGCACGCCCCCCGTCCTTGGTACGATGATTAAATGTAATTGCACCTCCACTCCAGTAGTTGTCAGTAGCGCTCTCATTGTCGCGCTATGGTGTAGCGGATTTACAGACGAGCAAACAATATGAAGTGCAGTAAACAACCCCTCAAGAAACAACACGGAAAAATTTCTAACAGGAACGAAGAGAAAGGTGGACAGAGATGGAGATATTAAGACATAAATACGTTTAAATGAGTTTAAATAAGAATGTATTTTTTAACATTTCAGGCACATTGGTGCACTTGAAATCTTTTCTATTACAGATTAAAAAACAATACTAAGGAAGTTTTTCTTGATTGTAAGTTTAACTATATTTCTGTTTTTAATGTTAATAAAAGATATAATGTTATGCAGAAGTGTACTAATAATTTCTCTCTCTCATAGTCGCTCGCAGGACAGTCGTGGTGGTGAAATGTTTTTTTCTCACAGAAAATAATTGAGAAGTACTGCGCTAACCTATAAGAAGACACTATTGTACAGCAGACAAAGATAAACATTTATAAGGAAAATGTGTGAGCCGAGGAAAAATCCCGACAGTTATTTGGTTCTATGTAAAAACACTGCTTAGTCTAAGTCTAGTCAGAATGTGACAGCACTGGATGATGCAACGGCGCACTGCTCAGAACCGTTTGCTCAGAATGATTTGGCTGGATGTTCATTTTATTCTGGAGAGTGTATAAATTATTTGTGCATCACTGCTCATTGCCATCATGAGTAAACTCTCAGGCCAGTCAACTTTTTCTTTAAAAAGATGAATAACTGAACGTGAACAGAAAAAAACCTGCACCAGTGTATGTATATATATATATATATATATATATATATATATATATATATATAGAGAGAGAGAGAGAGAGAGAGAGAGAGCGAGAGAGACAGTGGTACCTTACTTTACGAAATTAATCTGTTCCAGAGCATTTTTTGTAAATTGAACCGCATTTTACATGTAAAATGCGTGATTCATTCCAAGTCTCCCAATACTACCCCCTAAACCCTTTAAAAATGATAAAAGTACACCAATTTTGTATGAACTGTGTGTTAAAATGAAAAGAAAATGATTTACTGGGTTTTTTTTTGGTTTTGTTTTTTAATCTATCGAACCACCCATGCGACGCTTTAAAATCCGAGGGTTGCTGGTCTGAAGAACCCTCTCCCCCCACCCTGCTTCATGAGGTCCTTAAATATGGCAGTTGCTTTTTCCAAAATAATCGCCTCCGTCACTGTATCTCCGCTTTTCAGGTCTCCTTCAATATCGTCCCGATTGTAGAGGGGTTTTGGCCATACTCCTTAGCAATTTCACACTCAAAAAAAAAAACTCACATAACTCACGAACCAACAGTACAACTGTCCTTCACGCGTGTGTGTCGAACAATGGGTCGAAGGCACACGAAAAGCATTATGGGTACAGTACTGTATTATGGAGATTCAGCTCCCTCCTAGCCAATGGGAGGCCAGCGGAAGCAACTCACTCATTGTTTGAATGGCACGTTTGAATCTTTAAGATGCCACTTGTATTGTAACCAGAGGCAAAAATTTTAGGACAATCCGTTTCGTAACCTGCATTTTTCATTTAGTGAGACTTTTGTAAAATGAGGTACCACTGTGTGTGTATATATATATATATATATATATATATATATATATATATATATATATATATATATATATATAAATAATGTGCACCTGTTGGTCTTGATTAGTTTTGCGTTTGGCTAATTACTGTACTTTTATTTATTGTGCACCCCCAGTCTTTCAATAAAAAAAAAAACATGAGTTAAACAAATGGGAAAATAAACCAATAAAATACTGTAGTCTTTATTTATATCCTGTCATAGAATTGTTTATCATAGTTCTTCTAGACGGCCTTAATTTATAGAATAAAAAAGTGCATGTTATGAGATTTGAAGTTAGCAATGTCATCTCATAATAACAAGGTTTTGGACTCGGACATTGCAGCTGCATGGGTCTTTCTATATGATGTCTGTGTGGTCTCCTGTATGTGTTTCCTCTGGTTTTCTCCCACGGTCCATAAACATGCAAGTTAAGTCCAATGGCTCCTGTAAATTGCACATAGGGCAGTGCTTCTCAAATAGTGGGGGCGCGGTATGATGTCGGGGGGGCGCGATGTTATGCTGGGGGGAGTGTGTATGACCCTGGGGAACATGCTTTTCTGGAATTGGTTACGAGAATTACGTGTAATTGCACCTCCGCTCCACTAGTTGGCAATGGCGCTCTAATTGTCGTACTATGGTATAGCGGTTTTTCGCTTGAGCAAACGATATGAAGTGCAGTAAACAACCCCTCAAGAAACAACACAGAAAAATTTCTAACAGGAACAAAGAGAAAGGTGGAGATATTAAGACATAAATAAGTTGAATGAGTTTAAATAAGGCTGTATTTTTTTTTAATTTCAGGCACATTGGTGCACTTTAAATCTTTTCTGGTACAAATAAAAAGACAATGTTAATGAAGTTTTTAATGTTAATAAAGACGCAATGTTATGCAGAGTTCAGGGGGTTAACATTGTTCAGGGGTAACATTGCTTCTCAACCAAAGTCAGCTGGGATTGGTTCCAGGTTCCCCCATCCTTTTTGGATTAGTGATGTTGACACTGGATAGTCGGATGTCATTAGATGAAATTCCGAAGAGGTTATTGTACTAGGCATATTGGCTTACATTTAAAAAATTTGAGTTGGTTGTACATGGGTGGGAAAATATTTATTTAAGGCAATCAAAATACTGCCCAGTCCCAAGTTTCTATGAACTCTTGGAGAATTCTAGGACACTTGACTAATTGTCTGACTTTTATTGTAATGTAATAATATACTCTAGTGTGCTAGTTAGCTAACAGGTTGATGGCCAAAGTTTCAGACAGGAGACAAGGAGTCCAACCTTTTGGTAAAATGTAAAAAAAAAAAAAAAAAAAAAAAAAGTTAATAAAATGTCTCGCAAATCTGTCATAAGGTTATGTTTCACTGGTGTTAATTAGTTTGTTGGATTTCCCGCTTTGTGTACAATATAACTAAGTTATGCACCGATTTAGATTTTTTTTCCTAGACTAGGGTGTGGTACAAGTAAGAAACTATAAAAATATGGATGTGACCCACGAGGGGTAAATATTTGATTATTCCAAGTGATAATGAAATAGTGTTTCAGGTAAGTCAAGGACGTACCTTGCACTCTTGTGTGTACCTCCATTTTTATCGAGATGTGTTTAATGGTGAAGCGTGTGTATGAGTGCGTGTGTACGAGTGCGTATGTGCGAGGCTGGTTTAACCTCATGCAATAGTTGGTTAATCCAGTGCAATGGTTCAACATGCCTTGTAGTGAAGGGATGAAATGTGCATCTTAGATACATTTCAGAGTGAAATTCTTTATTATCACTGATGAGAAGAGTTAGAAGCATAACTACATATCAAATAGTAGAATTTGTTTTCAAAAAACATGAGAGTAACCTGGACATGAAGTTTGCTCTCGATGGGTAATTGGGCTACTGATTTTATCCACCACCTTTATACAGAGTCGGCTGAGAAGGGTGCTAGCCTCTCCGTGAACCTGATTAGGAATAAGCAGAAAATGAATGAACTTTCTCCACCTCCAGAAGAACATCACGGAGAAATTTGATCCGCGTTACTCTTGCAGGCTGTCAGCAATAAGTCACCCCCACGGCACTGTAATGTGTATAATCAACACAGAGTAATTGGTTTAATTTAAAATTCTCCTGGAGCACACATACGTACACAGATTGCAACAATGCTACAGATAAACAACAGTTTATATTTGGCTCTGACTGAGAAACAGTCCGGTTCATTCAGAACGTAGAGGGCTTGTTCTTTCCTGAGACACATAAACAGATAGCAAAGTAAACCCAGGCTCATGTCAGAATAAAACAAATCCCCTGATGATAAGCCTAAGTGATGAAGATTTCTGCACTACCTTTGCAGATAATCCACATCGACTAATGGACACCAACTGCCACATTCTCTGCTACTGTCTTGCTCCAACCAGCCACTGATGCAAGCACATTAAACTGACACTGTAATTCACTCCAGGTGAGGGACAACTGGGTTTAATTATAATAAGTGAGTTCAGAACTATGGTGATGGTGATGAGATGATTTCATATTTCATAGGTGATAGCTCAGTCTCGCTCAAGAGCAATGAGATGAACAAAAATATTATGTCAGGACCTGACAGCTTGCTTGTAGCTATCAAACATGATATCTTCCATGAAAAATGGTCTGAGAGAGCCTCAAACCTTTGAAAGTTCAGGAAGGAAAGAGTCTAGGCAGCACTGGCCTAAATCAGCATCTAAGTCCAAAGAGAAGGAGAGTGAGGTGGGGGAAAGCCACTTCTTTTGTTTCTGCTTTACTGTAATAATGTTATCATGGTTCATACGGGGGCTTGAATGACTTGAAAAAACAAATTCTTTAAGGGCCATGGAATTGCCGGGCCACCCCTTGAAAACCAATGGTTTCTTACTCAGTCCTTGAATAGTACTTGATTTTCAGCTCCGGGTCTATCTGCAAAATAAACATATAGCATTTTATGAGAAGCCTCTGATTTTTGTATCTTTTCTACAATAAAGTCACGGAAAATCGATGTTGGTCAGGTGTTGTCTGCTAACACATCTTCCTGGAAGTTCCGCTGTTGTTGTTGATCCCTTATGTAGTGACGAACACTGTCTGGGTATACAGCAGTTAATTTTACGATATAGAGCCCCCATTACAAGTATTTCTGTTTTATAAAACTCACAAAGAGTGTCAAACATTAATACTACAACATATTAAAATTTAGTACGTAATTATTTAATTTACGACAAAATTATAGAAGCTTCGAGATGTTTTACAAAATACAGATCCTATTTGCCGCAGTTTGGTGGTGGCATCTCAGGTGACCTCGTCACGAGTAAATAAATATTTATGAAAAAGCTTAAGAGGACCGGATTGTGCCAACAGATACAATGCCAAATGGTCAGTGTATATTTAAAGCAGAATGGCAGCAGAACAAAGACTACAGTGATTGGCAAAAGCCGGAGCATCATGTGTTTTGCAAGGCATGTGAGAAAAACAATTGCAGTTGGTACTTTGGGGAGAAGCACAAAGTCGCACATGAAATCCAACGCCACCCACTCAAAAAACATGCAAAGACTTTTAAAAACCAACGAGCATGAGGGTACTCCGATAACAGACTATTGCAAAGGAAATGTAGTCAAAATAACTTCCAGAAGCACCAACGTTAGCGTTACCATGACTACGCTTAGTGGATCCCCCAACCAGTACAGGTGTTGACCAGAAGCCAAAAGGTGAAGAAAGTGTTTACATGTACAGGCATATTTACATATACAGTACATTGAAGAAGGTCTTCTTATTACAGGTTATT
>CM045732.1:22052974-22110474 GCA_024760905.1 Plotosus lineatus | reverse complement strand
CACCACTGCCCCTAGTTGAAAAACAATTCATTAATCCATTTGAACATGGTTAGACCAAACTACTATTCCCAGTTACAGTCATAAAAGAAGTTGTTTTCCTGTACAAGACAAACACAAACTGGTGTTACATACTGAGCCTCTTAGCCTAATAGGAAGAGACAGTTTATATCCCATGTGACCAACAGACTGTTACGCATGTGAGGGCTCAGCGGTGGATTAACATTAGTAGTCTGAAACATATTCTGCTGACCAGGTAACATACACTAATCTCTCCTGTCGCATCTTCACTGTGCCGAATAGAAGGAGCCTACACAAGATATCTGGACTACATCTATTCATCAGTCATGAATGGCACAGAGGGTCCCGATTTCTACATCCCCATGTCCAACGCTACTGGGGTAGTGAGGAGCCCTCATGAGCATCCGCAATACTACCTGGCTGAGCCATGGGTGTTTTCCTTCATCTCCATCTACATATTCTTCCTTATCGTCAGCGGCATTCCGGTCAACTTCTTCACGGTCTGCATTACGGTCATTCACAAGAATCTACGCACGCCAATCTACTACATCCTAGTGAACATGGCAATGGCGGACCTTCTTGTAATCATGATCGGCTTTCCATTCTCCATACATGCAGCCATGCATGGCTATTTCGTCCATGGGCAGGTGGGATGCAATTTCGAAGGATTCATCACAGTCCACGGGACGCAGATCTCGTTGTGGTCCATGGTAGTACTGGCTGTGGAGAGATGCCTGCTGTCTTGTCGACCCAACATGGACATTCTTTCCCGCCGGAGGTTTGCCATTAAGGGTGTTGCCTTTACCTGGTTTATGGCTTTTAGCTGTTCTTTGCCTCCTCTACTCGAGTGGTCTCGTTACATCCCTGAGGGTTTGCAGTGCTCATGCGGTGTTGACTACTACACCTTGAAGCCTGATATCTACAACGAGTCCTACATCAACTACATGTTCACTGTACATCTCATCGTACCGTTGACGATCATCTCGGTGTGCTTTGGTCGATTACTCTGCGTTGTTAATAACGATACAATTGATAAAAACGAGCGACACGCCAATTGTTTAGCCGTTGTCATGACTCTGGGGTTCTTAATTTGCTGGCTACCATATGCTAGCATCAGCTGGCACATCTTTACAAACCAAGGCAGTGCCTTTAGTCCTTTAGCTATGACACTGGCCTCATCCTTCTCCAAGGGTTCAGTGTTGTGCAGTCCCCTCATCTGCCTGTGCATGGACAAACAGCTTCATCAATGCATCATCATCACCCTGTCCAAGGTAAAGAACCCTTTTACAGACGATATCAGAGATTCATAGACCGAATCCTCGTCTGGCTCGTCCTGCACAGCGGATCCTGCATGAGCTCGACTTTACACTCAATGAAAAATTTCAAGATTACAAACAGTTAACAGATCTGTGCATATTTGGGCGGCTCTCTTTAAGACAGATTTACTTCCAAGCAGACACAGCTGCCTAAAACTGCACTCGGAGATGGTGTTTCATGTAAATTATTTACGGATCTCACGGGACAGAAGAGGAGACAAATCATGTCCATGCTTTGAATGCAACCTGTTACCATAGAAGAAATGAATAATAGTGTATTAAAGCTTCTGGCCTTCTAATCTAAATGTGATTATTATAAAATAACACAACAGTGTGGATTAAAGTACTTGTTAGTCTTATTATTGTCTTTGACCCCCCTGAGTCCATAATCTGGTCCCAAGGTCAATTTGAACAAGGAGATGATGCGAGTCTGAAGTATCTGATTAGTCTGGAGAGATCTGGGAGAAGAAGCGAAAATAAAATCACAGGCTGTTGGAGAGGAACATAAATTAATTATTTAATCTATTTATGTTGTAAAATTGGGTTCACTTAGATTTATGATGTTCCGGTAGCTTATCTATTCATATTACAGGAACTAGTTTATGTCGAATAAGCCTTTCATTATCACTAAATAAACCCATTCGTAGTGATGCAAGACTCCACTGGTGTGCACTGAGGTCCAGATCACACTGTCAGCGTTTATTTCACTCGTATATTCGAATATGTTATCTGACGTTTCTATGGCAACAGCTCATTTGCAGGGAATTGTACAGTGCACACTTGCACAATAATAACTGAACCCTAAAAATGATTAATAAATAAATTAATATAAAAGCTTTGATACAGTTAAGCTGACTAGAAAGATTCAATTAACATTAATGGAACTTTGTAACATGTCAATCAAATTCCCACCGTATGAAGGTCATAACGAGAGGTTTTGTAGTTTCTAGGTGACATGACCAGCTGCTTAAGCCTACTCTGGTCACAAGAAGGTTGGCGCTCATCTCACCTTGCACTGGATGAAGGTGGGCCACACCCTGAATAGCTCAGCACCCCATCGCAGGCCAACACATACAACTTTTCATGCTCACAGCTAGGGTCAGTTTGGTACAGACAATTAGTCTCATGTCTTTGGGCTGTGGGAGAAAACCAAGGTACGCAGAGGGAACCCATGAAAGTATGAGGAGAACATACAACCTACACACAGAAACGCCCGAGCCTGGGAATCCAAGCCCAGGACATTGTTGCTGTATGGCAGACATGCTAATCCACCATGTTGCACTGGCATAGATGTACCATGCCATTAAATAAATTATTAACAGAAGACGTGGCAGTGGTGGTCTAGTGGTATAGGGTGCTTGATCGCTGATCCAAAGGTTGGGGGTTCGAGTCCCACTCTCCACAAGGTTGTCACTGTCCCCCCCCAGTGCGGCTAACTGGGTTATCAAAGGCGGGCCATGTCTGTCACTGTCTATGGTGAGAGGCATGTAAAAGAACCATTGCTGACTTTCGTAAAGAGTAGCTGCAAAGCCGTCAGCGTGTTTCTGTCCCTTGCTTCTTCTTTTCTTCTTTTACTTTCGGCTGCTCCCTTCAGGGGTCGCCACAGCAAATCATCCGCCTCCATCTCACCCTGTCCTCTGCATCTTCTTTTCTGACTCCAACGACCTTCATGTCTTCCTTCACCACATCCATAAATCTCTTCTTTGGTCTTCCTCGAGGCCTTCTGCCTGGTAGTTCCAACCTCAGCAAAAAAAAAAAAAAAAGGGTTGTGACAGGAAGGGCATCCGACGTAAAAACCTCTGCCAAATCAAACGTGCGAATCAGATGATTCGCTGTGGCGACTCCCAAGTAAAAGGGAAAAAGTCGAAAGGAAGACAGACAGACAGTGCAGATCAGATGGTACAAGATGGACGAAAGACATGTTGCAGGTTGTTATAAAAAAAATGCTTTACAACATTTCCCTGTTCCATGATATTTACAGTATATTCATTTCAGGTTTGTTTTTATTCTTTTAAACAAACAAGTCCTGCAGCCAGAAGTATTTAACACAGACACTTTCAGACGGGTGATTGGTGAACTGCACGAGGAACTGTTTACTGTATAATTATTGATAATCAATTTAATACAGGTGTGTGAATATTGGCACAGCTTAAAGCCTGAGCATTGTATTGGTCTCATCGTTAATGATCTGCCTCGGAACATCAACATTCACACAAATACTACTACTACTATTATTATTGCTATTATCACCACTAATAATAATAATAATAATAATAATAATACTGAGAAGAAGAAGAATTTAAGAGAAAGGCTGCTGCTTGTCTTTTCTTTTTCGTCATGGAAACGACGAGGTGATGATGGAGTTGTCATGGCAACCATGATGCCTCTGTTTTTCTCCCACAGATTTATTTAATATTGTATCAAAGACTCCATGTAATCCAGATGTGAGATTTACAGAATGAAAAAGAGTGTGATTCAGCTTGAGCGAGTGTTAAGCTTTCGACTGCTTTTGTTATTAACTCTGCGTGAGGGGAAAATACATCAAAACTTGGAAGTAAAGGATCTGAAGGTAGGAAGGTGTGCCGTTAAATCTGGGTGTACAAGAGCACTTCATATAAGACCTTTACAGTTCGTAGCTTGCTGATTTACACCGTATACTCAGCTGGTGATGTTAAATACAGTTAATTAGCACAATTATTCAGGAGTGAAATGATTCCTGTGAAATACATGAAGGTCAAATCGGACCCTGTGACATGAGGCGAGCTTGTGAGGGAGAAGCAGATACAGTGACGAATTTAAAGGGTACCTGTACCCAAACATTACAGATTTATATACATATTTAAATACAGAAAATTACAGCGCTGGATCGCTGATCCAAAGGTTGGGGGTTCGAGTCCCACTCTCCACAAGGTTGTCACCGTCCCCCCCCCCCCCAGTGCAGCTAACTGGGTTATCAAAGGCGGGCCATGTCTCTCACTGTCTATGGTGAGAGGTTCATGTAAAAGAACCATTGCAGACTTTCGTAAAGAGTAGCTGCAAAGTCGTCAGCATGTTTCTGTCCCTTGCTAAAGGGTTGTGACAGGAAGGGCATCCGACGTAAAAACCTCTGCCAAATCAAACGTGCGAATCAGATGATTCTCTGTGGCGACTCCCGAGTAAAAGGGAAAAAGCCGAAAGGAAGACAGACAGACATCGCGTGATGCCGGTAGTTTGTGTATGTCCACATTTCCTTTTCTTCTATATGACATTTCTTGCTCACGAAGGTTGAGCGCGCGGACATGTTGGCTTCTTTTCACCGGGGTTAAAGGTCATTGTAACGTAACATCGTTGACAGTCGTATAGCCAATTGCAGAATGTCAGTATATTTTCCTCAAGCGATTCATGTTCTTTACATCAGTAGCACTCCTGATCGTTTTTTTTGACGCACGCATTTTCCACAAGAGCACCAAATATTTGCTGGTTGTTTGCTGCGATTTTCCCGTGTAAGAGCTTCTGCCAACTCTCCAATATCGTCCTCAGAGTCGTCACTTTCCTGGTCCGATTTCACTAAACGTGGACAGTCTTTCTTCAGTGGTTCATATAAATGACCTTCTAATCCTTCTATGAAATTGTCTTTGTCCATTGTTAAAAAAAAACAAAAAACTACTATGTCTGTTTTTTCCAAGTTTCCGTGAGCTTGTGTTGTATATGTCAGGTATATAGCCTTATGTTTACATTGCAATCTCGCAGTTCAGGTCGAGGCTTTGTCAATGATATGACGTCACTTCAAATGTGCTGTTTTAAAACTCCTGTGCTCTGAAGCTTGACGTTAGTGAAGCCCTTGAATCGCTTAAATCTGATTTGTGAGAGAATATAATAAACGCCTTATAGGTGTATTGTCACTAGCTAATACACAATACATCAAATTAGGCATATGAACGCTATCACTACAGGTACCCTTTAACCCCAGCATGGAATATGAAGATGAACGAGGGGGGTGAATAAGTTCTCGTCACTGTATTTAACTGATAGAATTCTGTCCAAAATACTATTTTATGTGTATACACTTTTCACAGTCAAATTCCCACCCGAGTCGAGCACCATATTTAAACCGTTGGCTGGTTTTGGACGGTTTGTACATCCATCCATCTGTTCATACCATATATCAGTATATATACTGCTATAATAATATCATTCAGATATCACTAACCTGATCAATAAGTGGTTTTGGTACAAATGACATTATGTGCATCATTAGTGTTCGATCCTTGGCAACAACTTAAAGCCTGTCAACACGTGCATAACATTTTAAGCAGCTTCTGCTTTCAAAAACAATACAAGTTGCAATTTTTTGAACAAATAAAATAAATAAAAACAAACAATAATAAATAAAAATGATTCTATAGTGGAGCTCCTGGTTAAAAAAAAACATCAACTTGAGTTGAAAACAACTGAAAAGCTCCAAGTCCGAACCTTCTGCTGTGTGTGTGTGTGTGTGTGAGAGAGAGAGAGAGAGAGAGAGAGAGAGAGAAAGAGCGCAAGAGAGAGAGATGACCTGACGAATGAACTCCATAGTTCCACAGCAGCCAAGACGCCACTGACTGTCCATTAGTAGTAAACCATGCGATGAGAGGAGGAGGAGGAGGAGGAGGAAGAGGAGGAGGAGGCCTTTGTAACAAGAGAACACACACATGTTTGTTTATTTAATGGATTTCAGGAAGGAAATGAAAGTTAATTATTTATGAGCAGCAATGAGGAAAAAGATGCAAGTATGAAATAGTATTAAAAAAATCATTTTTTAATAAAATCATGATTTTTATTTTTTTATTTTTTTTTGAACAGTGTTTTTTGTTTCTTCTCTTCTTAAATCTTCTGAAGCAGCGCTCTTTACCTGAAGACAGGTGTCTAACTCATTTTCACTGAGGGCCAAAATTTCTCGGTCACTAATGGCTGAATAATCACTGAACATCCATTTCATAAATGGCATGAAATTAAATGTACATGCAAAGTCATCAGTTTACAGATCGGTCTTTTTCCTTTGGTCAATTTCACAACACTTGACGGTGATGAGCTAGCTTGGAATCTTGTTGAGTATATTTGAAATAGGTTGCTGCCACCTAGTGGAACGATGATGAATTATGTTTTGTGGTAATAGTTAATGCAAATAGTGTATGATCATCATATCCAGAATCTCAGGCCACATAAAATGAGTTGGTTGAATTTGGCCCGCGGGCCCCGAGTTTGGCTCCTATGGCCTTAAGTATAGCAGCCTATAATATCATTTATAATGAAATAAAATAATCTATATGAATGTACAGTTCCTCAAAACAAAACTGATATACAGTATACTCAGAAAGCTAATACACGCTGTGGCTGCTAGAGATTTTCCTCAGCCCTGAAGGCACCGATTGTTTCAGCAGCAGTGCTTCATGTCCATGCAGTTTAATTGTGATTATTTCTTACTTAAGACAAAATCAAGAAAAACGCATTGTTGCCCATCATTCACTTTTGCTTTTCTAGTGCATTGTTTCTGGCTTCATCAGATGAAAAACTGAGTCTCTCAAGCGGCAATACTCCCTCACCATCAGTAGGGGGACAACAAGAGACAGAATGAGTATTGTACTACTTCTTTTCCTTTCAGCTTTTTCCCATTTTCAGGGGTCACCACAGTGAATCATCTGTCTGATTTGGCAGAGGTTTTTACATCAAATGCCCTTCCTGACATAACCCTTCAGCAAGGGACAGAAACACGCTGAAGGCTTTGCAGCTACTCTTTACGAAAGTCAGCAATGATTCTTTTACATGAACCTCTCACCATAGACAGTGAGAGACATGGCCAGCCTTTGATAACCCAGTTAGCTGCACTGGGGGGGGGGGGGGGGGGAGGAGGAGGACAGTGACAACCTTGTGGAGAGTGGGACTCGAACCCCCAACCTATGGATCAGCAATCCAGCGCCCTATACCATCAGGCCACCACTGCCCAACAGAATGAGTATTGCACGTGCTATACATTAATTATCTTAAATCCATTAAGGAGAAACCCTTCTCTTTGTTTGGAAATTACCTCTGAAAATGGTATGGAAGAGGATGTGAAGACAGGTAATTAAGAAAGGAATAAAATGTAGACATTGTTGTGAACTGAATGGTGAGGTAGTGGTTACAATGTCCACCTCACAGCATTAAGATCCTGGGGTTCAAGTCCTGGCTTGGGCGATTCTGTGGGTCAGGTATTCCGGTTTCAGACTTACAGTACAAAGACTAATGAGAATTGTGTCTGGATGTCCCAAGTCAACCCCATCACAATGGCTCCCAACCATGAGGGCCATTGCACCACCAACACTGAGAAGACAAGAAGCAAACCAGAAAATTCATAAAAGGATAGAGGAAGCCACCAAACAGATTCCTTTGAAAATCATCATGGAGAATGTGCCAACAACCTAAAGGCTGAAATCCAGGAATCCATTCAACAAATCAAAAGTTGAGAACTTCAACCTTACTGAAGAATGGAAAACAATGTGGAACCAGGACACTCCCAAGGGAGGCAACATCATACTTGACCCGACAGAAAAGTTGCCAAGTTTTGAGAGCTGCAACCGGAAACAATGGGTCACCTCCAACCGCCTTCTGACCGGACACTGCAGGACTGCTGCAAACGTACACCGCTGGAAACTGAAAGACTCTGATGCCTGCCGTAGCTGTCCACATTGTACTCCATTGTCCAGTGACAAGCCTTGCTGGGGGCTATGAGACGATCCTAAGTGCTGAGGGTGACTTTAAAGACTGGGTGAATGATCATCGGATGGAGGTGTAGCCATGCGCTACTACTAGTACAAAGACTGTATATTACGCTAATTGACGTTTCCTAATTGTCTGTACATGTGAGTGTGTGGATAGTTATGTTTCCAGTGAGATGTTCAGTGTGTACCCCACCTTCACCCGGAAGGATCACGTGGTTAATTAGAATTAAGTGATTCTGCAGTTGAGTGCGGTTCAGTGACCGTTTTTTTTTTTGTTTAGTTGTACATGATCTTGGAATATTGGAATAGCACTGTTCGTTTGGTTTCCTGATAATCAGATTTGTGACATAAAACATCTTAAAAACTAAAAACGGATCATTCAGTTTCCAGATCAACAACGCACACCTTGTCAAACGTTTTTTTTTTTTTTTTTTAAAAAGGGAAAACAACCCTTGTATAAATAACTAAGCACAGAGACACTCTCACACATCTGTACCAGATGTAGATATAACGTAAACCCTCTCATGGTCAGACTTCACTGCTCTTTCTTGTTCTCACCAGGCTGTTGCTTTTGAGGCCTCGTGTTCATCACAGGCAGCTGACGGATGACTGTCGGCTCTATCGACTCCCGAACCTTCTGCTCCTCCAGCTGGGAGATGGTTTCCGTACTCCAAGAACCCTGCTTTGGATATAAAAGAGTGAATTAGTGGATTCAAGACACCAGAACAATAGGGTTTATGTTCCAGTATGTCCGTTAATCATCTACATCAGTTTGGTGTGTCACAGATATACAGAAGGGATTACCGTAGCCTCCTCCACTGCACTGTCTAGAACATTCATTATTACAACCCCCCCCTCCAACAAGAAAATCACAATGAAGAAGAGTTCATTGTTATTGTGCATGTTTGTTCCTGTATGTGCGTAAAAGACATCAAAAGGGGTATGGGAGGGGCATCCTGCATCCAAAAACACTTGGTAAACCCCTTTAACGAGGTCTCGACTTCAACTCTTTCAGGAATTAAAGCTATAAATATTAAAATATTTCAAAGTCGCTTAAGACCTACAAGAGTCATTTCTGACATTTTCCTTCTTAGATTCAGAACAAACATAACAAGAAACATGAAATTGCTGAGCCGCAGTGGCGCAGTGTCATATTAGAGGTTTTTTTTCCAGCCCCAGGGTGCTGGGTTCAATCCAGTGGGTTGGATTGTCACCATGTGCAGACTTATACTTTGTGTAACCTTTACAACACTGGATTGGTATTAATATGGCGTTTTACTCTGAACAATGATCCAAAAGTTGGACCTGATTGGTGGTATTATAACAATTAGAAATCAGTGCGCTCTTAAAAGGGCAGCACGGTGGTGTCGTGGTTATCGTGTTGGCATCACAGCAAGAAGGTCCTGGATTCGATTCTCGAGGTTGGGTGTGTCACTGTGGAGTTTGATGGTTCTCCCCATAATGGGTCTCTGGTTTCCACCCACAGTCCATAGACATGCACCAGCCTCCCATGACCCTAGTACGTAGGAGGATTAAGTGGTCCGGGAAACGAGTGAGAGTGAACGAGTCTGGTCATAAACAACATGAAACAATGAAGACATGAAACTGTATGGCGTTTATACTTCAATAGTTCTTTAACATTACGGAGTTTAATAATGTGTCGTAATAAAGGGAAAAGAAAGCATGCAACATCATGAGATTTTTATTTAATACAGATTAGTCTCAAATTCTTCATTAAAAACTTCACTATACATTGCTTATAAAAAAATATGCATTTTGAAATAAAGCTCAAAATGATGAGATACAATTATCCAATCACATTTATTCCTTGAAACACACAGAGATCATATACAGGGATCCCTCACTTTCCACGGTTAATTGGGACCTAGATCCCCACATGACCATCAAAATCC
Source organism: Plotosus lineatus (assembly GCA_024760905.1). NCBI lineage: Eukaryota > Metazoa > Chordata > Actinopteri > Siluriformes > Plotosidae > Plotosus > Plotosus lineatus. The sequence goes on along the minus strand of CM045732.1, from coordinate 22,100,511 downwards.
GTGAAGTAGGATCACCCCCCCAACTGATGTATATGTACATGTATATGTGTATATGATATCAATAAATAAATATTCAATGCTATAAATGCTTAGAACAATTAAACATTAAAAAAATAACAATATGTAAATAAAATATAAATACAGGACACACATATACAGATGGTATTGCATGAGAAGAAGATGACACACATAAATACGCGTGTGCACACACAGATGCAACAGTGTAAGTAGTTTTGATGGGAGGTTTTGGTTTTTTTTTTGCATAATTGGCCTTGTTTTTGTGGCATTATCCTGAACCTTTTACCCGTATTCTTCCTTAATTTCCTTATTTTTTAATTCAATGAATATTTACTGTATTTATTTTAAATGGGGACCTGAATAACAGGATGTATGGACCTATATGGTCGTGCTTGGCGCTTAGTAGCAGCCTTGAAGTACGTAGATTCCTGCAGGGTAATAATGTACAGCCAGTGAGCAGCTCTAAGCTGGATACAAGGCTTAAAAATTGTCATTAATCATTATTTATTTATTTTTTTAAAAATGCGATGCACTGAAGCCACATGAATTAAAGCACGAAGTAGCAAGGGATCTCTGTACTGTGTATATGTGACGTTCAGGTTAGTTAGGACCCAAATCCATGACCTTCTTCTGATGAAGGAATGGACTAGTGGGCTGTTCAGGGTGTACCCCACCTTTGCCCAGACTTGGCTGGCCTAGCCTCCCTGGGACTAGAGTAGGATTAAGTGATCCAGTGAATGAATGGATGAAAAAGAGAATACATGGATGAGAGATGTGACTTTTATTCTATCACTTGTTTCACTCCTGGATTTTAAAGACCATTTGTGTTGCCAGATGACAATATGCATTTATGACTATTATTCAGCTCTGACAGAGAGGAAGAAAGGGTTGTGGAAAGCCTAAAAGCCTTCACTTTTTTTTTTTTTTTTTACTGCATTTATAAAAGTCTTCTGAAAGGCACTTTACACAGCGTAGATCATCCACTTGAGTGGTTCCTGCACTGCTGTGTGTTGTCCTGACCATCTTTGAATTCGTAATTCTCAGACGGAGCTGGGCCGCAATGTCTGGCTGGAATTGGCAGAAAAATTGCACACATACGTTATGTGCCAACTCAGATACGTCAAACGTCATCACACGCATGAAATGAGTCCGAACAGAAATAAAGTCGAACACCAAGAGAGTTCAGGACGATCATTCAGGCCGCATTTAATTACGATATAATGAGATTATTGCTTTTTTTCCTGCTGAAGAAGTGAAAACTAATTTTTCTTGACAATTGGAAGGAAGTGAGCAGATTGTGTTTTATAATGAATGAACCGGTACAATAATACACTGTATTTCAGTTGTACAGTTACAGCACAATACACTATATGTATTCAGTACACGGTGGCGTCACAGCATGAAGGGTGAGCGATTGTATCTGCACCTCTTGAAACAGACGTTTAAACACAGCCCACAGATGACGAATGTATTACTTTATTTTTATTTATTTTTTTTTACACAAAGACCTTTCTTTTTGTGTTGAACTTTGCACATGATCATATTCAGATGTTTCACATTGTAGAAATTCAGGGGGAACGTCTAGGAAGAGTGAAATATGAGGTCTCAGAAAAGCCCCGGGCCCGAGTGTGCTCTGTGAGCTTTGAATGGGGGGGGGATTAGCAGGTTGTGCCACTTCTGATGTAATATTCAGGGAGTACTGTATCTCACTATGATCTCTCTGCGGCCATCAAGTTTTTTTTTTTCTTCACATGCCTTGGTATACATGTCCTCTGTTTCAGGCCATCAACAGCACAGTGCCACAAACCAACCTAAAGATTCTGGTTCAGTTGGGGAACCTCGATCAGAAGTACTGGGAATGAGGCAATAAGTGTACAGAGGAGATGATGTCATGCTCACGTATTTTTGAGTGGAACAACAGGTTCAAGAAGAGATGTAAGGCCAACACCGAGTGCGTTAGGAACATGGCAATCATCAGTTGACCGCAGATGGTGGGGCCAGTGGTGTAGTGGTTAAGGTACTGCCTTCATGATCGGGAGGTTGTGTGTTCAAATCCCAGTTAGACCTCCACTGTTCTAAGACATCTGGGAAAGGTCTCAACCACAAGTGTGCCTCTGTTCACGCAGCAGTATAAATGGGTACCAGTAAAAGTATACTGGGAAGGTAACCTGCAATCCTGGTCGTGTCACGCTACGGAAACCGGGGATAAGAACTGGCCTGATAAGCCACTCGGCTCGGGTGTAAAAAGCCCAAAGGACTTTACCTGATTGCAGACGAGCCGGGCGTGAACCATGGCAGTGTTTGAAAGATTTTATTTAAAGATTTCTGTACGCAGAAAGTTTGCACACAAATGGTGCTGCCGTTGCTTCTCGACGACCAGAAAGTGCTTCTAATCTCCGGGGATTACTTTGAAGGGAATAACACGTAGTTTGTATTTGAAATATTTCTCTTGTGACATCAGTCCTTGAATTTTTCTTTTTAGATTGAAATACGACGAGCTCACATTGGGTTCATGGTTGATATCGTGTGAGTGCACCTTTGATCTCAGAAAATCTACAGTAGGTTTAATACAAACCATGCACATACAACTGGTGTCCTGTGGCATCACACCAGCCATCAAGACGTACAGAACAGCATGTTCAAGGTGCGAGATCTGTGAAAAAAGATGACAGAGAAACACAAGAGAAAGTTACAAATCAATCAGTAAATCAACTTGAATGGCACAATAGTGCAGATCACAGGTTCCCAACCCTGGTACTGGAAGGCATCCTGTCGTGTACATTTCAGAGATTAACCTGTTACTTCACACACTCATGTCAAGTCAGGACGAGCTGGTATGGAGTTAATTAGTGTAATCAGGTGTGTTGGGTTCAAGGAAAACATTAAACTAAGAAACAAAGTGACTACCCGTACGCTACCGTATTCCTAAAAGGTTTTGCTATTAGTACGGCATCTTGAAAACGAGATTTCACACATGCGCAAGATAAAGTCAGTCACGTGGTCAAAATGGCGATGGAAGAACATGTGTTCCATTTCAGGGATAAATTTTTATCAGGGTAAGGGTTATAAGGTCTGCCAAACATACGGCACAATGATTAACCTCATTTCCAGTAGGTGGCACATCAACGTACATGCGCAAAAGGATTGCCAAACGAATAGCAAAACTTAAATCCCGTACGATGCCGTATGGGTAACCACCGCCAATAAGAAATTCAGGGGGTACTCCAGGTCCAGGGTTTGGAACCCTTTCGTAGTGGTTAGCACTTCTGCCTCATAGCAAAAAGGTTCCGGGTTTGAGTCCCAGGCTCAGTGAGGGTGTTTCTGGGTAGAGATTTTATTTGTTGTTGTTGTTTAAAACATGTTCTACCTGTGCTTGTGTGTGTTATCTCCAGATACTCCGGTTTCCTAACAAAGTCGAAAGAGATGCACATTCGGCTAACTGGCTGTTCCAAATTCTCTCTAGCTGCGAGTGTGAATGGTTGTGTGTCTGTGCACAGCCTCCCTGTGACCCGAATAATGGATAAACCAATTCTAAGAGCAAAAAGAAATTCAACAGCTTTTCTGAACCAAGATTAAAAATCTAGTTTGCATGTTCTCCCAGTGCTTACATGAGTTTCCTCCGGGTACTCCGGTTTTCTCCCACAATCCAAAAAACATGCACAGTAGGTTAATTGGCTGTTCCAAATCATTCCTAGGTGTGTGTGCTCACCCTGTGATGGTCTGGCAAGCTGTCCAGGGTGTACCCCACCCTCACCCAGAGTCTAGAGGTCTAGCTGAGATGGGTGCCAGCCTCCCTGCAACCCTAATCAGGGTTAAACGGTTCAAAAGATGAACGAATGGATGAATAAAACCTGATTTTTTTTTTTTTTTATTGTGGAAGTGTAATGAAAGTTCTCAGAGGTATCAATGAACATAAAAACATCTCCACAAAATGAAAACCCACTTAAAGATAGCTTCTGATAAAGGTGTTGAAAATCACGTGTATTCAGTACATGTCCATTTCGTCATTTCATAAATAAACACAAACACACTACAATTACATAGCAGATAATTAAAAGCATTTTTGACCAATCAGGTTGGAGAACGCAAGAGTTCAGGAACACTTGCAGCTAATAAGGAACTCACTCAATGTTCATCTCGTGCTTGTCAAAGCTTTACTTTAAGATCACGTGAGATTCATTCAGGAATAATTCCCGGTTTTTACCGAACCTCAAGCTGGTAAATCGCCCATCACATAGATTACAACAATGGCTCAACAAAACAAAATTGGATAAATTCCTCGGACAGTTATAGGCGTGTTACGTGAAACTCACCTTCTTTGTGACCAAAAATACAGTCGTAGCCTCTGATTATGGAAATTTGAAGATGCTTCTGTTTTGTGTCGTAGAGAATTCCCAGCATCCGGTCCAATTCCTAGGTCTGTTGTACCATGTCCTTCAGCGTCCTGGGGTTGTGGTGTTACTATTCATACACTACTGGGTCATCTGATGCACTCAGAACTGTATTTTATCATTTTATTATATATATATATATATATATATATATATATATATATAAAGTATATATGTTTAAATCAGATGATTCGCTGTGGCAACTCTCGAGGAGGGGAAAAAGCCAAAAAGTATATTTTATAAATGTGTGTATATATATATATATATATATATATATATATATATATATATATATAAGAAAAAGTATCTGAACCTTTTGGAATTTCTCACATTTCTGCATAAAATCACCATCAAACGTGATCTGATCTTTGTCAAAGTCACACAGATGAAAAAACAGTGTCTGCTTTAACTAAAACCACCCAAACATTTATAGGTTTTCATATTTTAATGAAGATAGCATGCAAACAATGACAGAAGGGGGAGGAATAAGTAACTGAACCCTCTGCCTAAGGAGACTTAAAGAGCAACTGAAACCAATTTTTACCAAACAATTTAAGTCAGGTGTGTGCCCAATCACTGATGAGTGGCTTAAAGCTGCCCTGCCCACTATAAAGATTACTATAGTCAGAATTATCTTGATGAGAAGCATTGTCTGATGTGCACCATGGCTCGCTCAAAAGAGCTGTCTGAAGACCTGCGATCAAGAATTGTTGATTTGTATAAAGCTGGGAAAGGATACAAAACCATCTCTAAAAGTCTAGATGTTCATCAATCGACAGTCAGAGAAGTTGTCTACAAATGGAGAGAGTTTGGCACTGTTGCTTCTCTCCCAAGTAGTGGCCGTCCACCAAAGAGGATGCCAAGAGTTCAGCGCAGAATACTCAGAGAGGTAAAAAAAAAAAAAAAACCTAGAATGTCTGCGAAAGACTTACAGAAAATCACTGGCACAGTCCAATATCTCTGTGTGCACACATCAACTATGTGTAAAACAATGGCCAAGAATGGTGTTCATGGGAGAACTCCAAGGAGGAAGCCACTACTGTCTAAACAAAAACCATTGTTGCTCGTTTAATGTTCGTAAAAAAGGTACTTGGACACTCCACAGAAGTCTTGGCAAAGTATTTTGTGGAGCGATGAAACCAAAGTTGAATTGTTTGGGAGGAACACGTCGTTATGTGTGGAGGAAAAATGGAACAGCTCACCAACATCAACACCTCATTCCCACCGTGAAGCATGGTGGAGGCTGCATCGTGGTTTGGGGCTGTTTTGCTGCCTCGGGGCCTGGACAACTTGCAATCATTAATGGAAAAATGAATTCAAAAGTTTATCAGGATGTTTTGCAGGAAAACCTGAGGCCGTCTGTCAGACAGTTGAAGCTAAAAAGAGGATGGATGCTGCAACAAGACAATGATCCAAAACACAGAAGTAAATCAACATCAGAATAGTTTCAGAAGAACAAAATACACGTTCTGGAATGGCCAAGTCAAAGTCCAGACTTGAACCCCATTGAGATGCTGTGGCATGACCTCAAGACAGTGATTCATGCCAGACATCCCAGGAATCTGACTGAACTACAGCAGTTTTGTGAAGAATATATATATTATATACATACATACACACACACACACCAGGGATCACCAACGTGGTGCCTGTGGGCACCAGGTATCCCGCAAGGACAATATAAGTTGCCCGCAGACCTGTTCACTGCTATTTTTTGGACAGGCCCATAGCGCCACTCTCCATTGAGCTGCATCTAATTGTTTTTGAATATATTTTTAAATCAAATCAATATCTTCACATAGATGAATATCATTAATTATTAATGAAAACATATAAAGGTAAATTGAGCAAATTTGTAAATTCAGGTGTGTATCGACCTGGTATTCCTTTGTATTAATTGGTACCCAAGAAGTAGCTCTCAGTTTCAAAAAGGTTGGTGAGCCCTGATCCCCTGCTATACACACCCAGTATATATATATATATATATATATATATATATATATATATATATATATATATATATATATATTTATATTATCTCTCACACACACACAATATATATATATATTTTGTACAACAGTCCTATGATTTGTGGCGCATTAAACCTACAAGACTTCCTTATACTCCTGGGTGTCCCGCAGGACAGTTTTATGACTGTACGTACTTGGTCATGCCATGCGGCAGTTGTACATTTATCAAGTTCCACGGGTTATCATATGAGATTCTTATGCTTTTGATTATCAATGTTTTTGTCTTGCAAACGTCAATTTCATATGAACATCATTTCATTTGATTGACAGACCTTTCCCATTTTCCAATGACAGATGAACATGTATGCCACATGATATACGTGAATGAAACACAGACTTTAAATCCATCTCATTGACCTGAGTTCACTAAACTCATATGAAAAATAATGCAGGATGTTTGTGGGTCTTCAGTGAAATATTTTTTGTTGTTGTTGATTTTTGTAATTTATTTACACAGACCTGGCAACCTTATTGCACAGTATCACGGGAAGGCGAGTCTTGTGCTAGTGAACTTGTGATATGACGACGATTTTGTTTCAACCAAGCAGCAGCACACCTGACTTGGCTCATTTAATCAACTGAACTGAGTATTCAGGCAGTTGATTGGTCAGTCTCTGTACACAGCACACAGATTGACCAATCAGCTGCCTGAAGACTCAGATGAGTGAATTAAATGAGCCAAGTCAGGTGTGCTGCTGCTTGGTTGAAACAAAAACCTGCAGCCACATGGCCCTTTGTGGCACGAGTTTGACACCCCTGCTCTACACCATAGCACGACAATGAGCGTGCCACTGCCAACTAGTGGAGTGAAAGCACAATTACACTTAATTCTCATACACAATTCCAGAAAAGCATGTCCCCCAGGGTCATACACGCTCCTCCTGGCATCACACCGCGTCCCCCTCAGGGGGCGTGCCCCAGTATTTGAGAAGCACTGCATTAGAATAACTGACTGTTCCAACTTTCCACTAGGTGGACACATGAACGGTAGCGTGTGTTGGCACTGCATGGTCTGGCGAGCTCTTCAGGGTGTACCTCACCTGTACCCCAGTCTCAGCTGAGATAAGCTGCACTCTCCTGCAATTCTAACAGGATTAAGAAGTTCAGAAAACGAGTGTGACAGTCAGTGAATTATTTTGGTGTTGGAGAGTTTGATAAAGAAAGAACAGTAAGGAGCAGTATTTAAGTTTATAACTTCGAAGTTATGCATTTTTCAAAGCCTCCTGATGCAATTCATTGCATTCTCATTACACTTCCATTAAAAGTTTTTTCTTTCCTAGTCACTACTCTAACAGATACTCTACAGATTAAGGATGGACCTCAATATAATCTGGAATGAACAGATAATTTATGCTAAACAGATACAAACACGCAGTGGGTCAGACATCTTGGAAAATAACCTCCAATTAATAATAAAAAGAAAGAAAAAAAATATCATGGGTAGGTCCAAGCAAAAATAACTGCCTGATTACATCATTTATTAAAGTATCAGGTACTCTTCAAAAATTTAAAGTTTGCACTGACACTCAAGTTAAAATAACTACTAGCTTCGACCACACCCACTATTAATTTCAATCGGTTCAAATAAATCTAAGCATAATCAGAGTGTAAGGTACTGCCAACACGCAGCATGTACAGTATTCAGATCATTCAATCCTTACTCTTCTTGTCTTGCTTGAATTGAACGGTGATATTGTGCATCCTTCAAAAACTCCGATATTCCTGGAGTCATCTTTTCCTTTCGTCTTTTTCCCTTTTCCAGGGGTCGCCACAGCGAATCATCTGATTCACATGTTTGACTTGCTATAGGTTTTTACGTTGGATGCCCTTCCTGACCCAACCCTTTAGCAAGGGACAGAAACACGCTGACGGCTTTGCAGCTACTCTTCACAAAAGTAAGCAATGGTTCTTTTACATGAACCTCTCACCATAGACAGTGAGAGACATGGTCAGCCCTTGATAACCCAGCTAGCTGCACTGGGGGGTGGGGGTGGGGGGTGGTGTTTGACGACCTTGTGGAGAGTGAGACTCGAACCTCTGACCTTAGGATCAGCGATCCAGCACCCTGTACCACCACTGCCCCTGATACTCCTGGAGTGCAGGTGAGAAAATCAAATGATCCGGTCTCTCCCACTGTTGTGATAATGACCAGTTGGTACTTCATCTGCAGAATACAAACTGTAGGCTTCAAACACAGACAATTAAGACAAAAATGAATATCGTGTATATAGATTTTATTCTCACATTATCATATTTTAAACTCATGTTCCCTTCATTCTTGTAAAATGATCACCTCTGAATGTACACGTACTGCAAACTGTCAAAAATATACAAATGAATGCAGACTTGTGCTGTACTCTGGTCAAATGTGTAAAAATCATTGGCACCGAGAGAGAGAGAGAGAGAGAGCAAGAGAGAGAGAGAGAGAGAGAGAGAGAGAGAGAGAGAGAGAGAGAGTGAAATAAAGAAGACAGACACTGAAAGTGTAAAGACATGCACAGCATACATGTGAGCACCCGATGAGGAGGGACGCTCGGTGCATGGGTGTGGTCTCTGAAACTGAAAATTCCTAGAATCACGACAGTAGTTCAAAAGACTGCCATTTATAAAATAAAAACCATTAAGAATGGTACTATTAGGCACATAATTGATTTCTTTATACATAGTCGTCAATCTCTGATAGATGTAGAAGTGTTTGTGAAACTGTAGGGAAAAAAAAAAAAAAAAAAAATGACCAACAATTTCTGGAACATACAGCAAAAACCATTCTTCCGCTGTTTGTTACAAGTTCTCAAGTAATTTGTCTAGGAAAACACAGGAATGTCAAATTCATAGCATAGTATACAGGGTCCTCAGATGAGGGCTTGTATGGATCGAGGGTGTGTTGGCTCTTCTGCAGCAGTCTGTTAGATGCTGAGATCTTTGGAGTTCTCTTTGTAGGCCCGTCTCCTGGCCTCAGGGAGTTGGCTGTTGACTTTGCCGTAGTTGGACTTCAGTTTGCTGTAGTAATTTCTTACACTGCTTTCATTGTCTTCCTCCTCCGAGAAGACCATGTTTCGGGACCCTCTTCCAGGCAACATGTCTGGCTCGAGGCTCCTGGCTCTGTAGTAGGCTGCTTCTGGAGAGTCCGCTCGGGATAATTGGTTCCTTCTTTCAGGAGAGCGACCCCTTAACAACAAATTGTACTTCTCAAAAGCCGTATTAGAGTCAGGGGTTCTGACGCGGGGAAGAGTCTGGTAGGTTTTCCGGGGCAGGCTTTCACCATTATAGATTCGCTCCAAGGGTGAAAATTTGTCATAGGGCTCTCGACGAAGAGCTTCATTGTCGTTCATACGGTCAAATGGAAGTCGGCGTAGCGTGTCGTCATAAGACTGCCGAGGGAGGGTGTCATCACGGTTCCAATGATCATAGAACCTGGGGAGACTATCATTATTATTTGCAAACTGTGAGGGAAGGGTGTGACTCTTGTTTAGCTGATTGTAGGGCTTTCCTGGTTCTAAACTATCATACGATACTCGTGGCAAGGGACTCTTCAGCCGATCTACTATGGGCGCCTCATTCAGGAAGCCGTCCAATTGGGAAGCATGCACAGAAGATAGAGGCTCATTCAAAGTCACATCCTCATCCCGCTGTGGTTTGCCATTGTGTGGCTTATCGGAAGAAAGGTTGGCTTGCCGACGCGGGGATTGGTATCTGGAGCGATATGGGGATCTGTGACGCTGAGGGGAATTGTGGCGCCGAGGAGATCTGTGACGGTGTCCTGACCTATGCGGTGAACGGTGAGGAGAGGAGTGGCGATGATGGCGTCTTTCTGGGGATCGGCCTTGCCGGCGTCCATATCGGTTTTCCAGAGTGTTATCGGCGCTCTTTGCCCGGCGCTTCCTATCCGGTGAATAGTGTCTCCGGTGGTGGTGATGGTGATACGAGTCATCCTTACTGTATTTATCGCCTTTTTTCTTATTGGAACTGCTGGAATGTTTATTATTATGGTGTCTGCTCTTGCCCTTTTTGTCTGGTGAGCGGTGTCTGTGGTTACTATGGTGATGCTTGGAGCGGTGGCCATGCTTGTGCTGACCTGACTCGCGTGTCCTCCTGTCCTCACTCCGGGATGTTTTATGAAGGTCTTGTGTCGAGCTGGAATCCAATGGCTGGTGGGGCTGACTGCCAGGAGGTGCTGTGTTCACTTCCGAAACAGTTTCAGCCCTACTGATGTGACCGTTGTTGTCGTTGTTGCCGTCTGGAACATAAACGAGTAAAATAAAGCAAAAAAAAACAAAAAAGAAAAAACAAAAGCAAATTAAAGACATTGCCTACTCAACCTTGCCTATGTTCTGCTTGGGTTTCCATAGTAATGATTAATGCAAGCACAATTAGGAATTTAAAAGTGATGGAGTGCGAAACAAGTTGGAAATTTGTTCCAGTTCTAGAGCACTCAACTTCGAATATGCAGCGCTCTCGTATAGATGGATCCTGTGTTTTTCAGTTCCATGCTACTCAAGCTCTACAGTCATTAACACAGGAAAAAAATAGCAGCTACATATCTAGTAGCATAAAAAATTGTCATTAATAGTACTTGTACAAAAAAAAAAAAAAAAAAAAAAAAAAAAAATCATATGAATCATTTTAGCAGGTGGGAATGGATTGGCCTGCAAACTAATTTTGGGACAAGACAATGAAATATTAACTAAAAGCCAGGCTCTTGGTCTCGTATGATGTTCAACTGATTAATCTATTGATCAAGGTAAAGTGCATATGTATGGAGTAAATGGTTATATGCATACAGCACAGCAACGATATTGAGGTGTGATGGAGAAAAAAAAAAGAAATTAGATTAAAATAAAATTAACTCCGAGTTAATGACAAATCTACAATTATTTTCATAGATGTCGTCTCTGGATGTTTAGATTATAATCAAGCAGAATGCAGAAAAATATAAAACGCGTAACTCCAGGAATGAATTCGTTAGGCTGATTTGTGGACAGTCTTGGACTTCTTTTAAGCAGTGAGCTTTTAGCCTGTCTAAGGGCTCTTTGGTCTATTGGATTTTGGGTAAAATTACTTTATTATTCATGAAGTAAAATCCTGTAAGACATAACACAGTTTTAGTTATTTGTCGAAATCATATCATTCGTATTTATTTTTCACGCTTTCGTAACCTTGATCTTGCGTTGAGTGTAAACGTACCGATCACCATGTGCACATCGATTTCTTTGGCAGTTTCTTCATTGAATTGTTGTGGGTGTTTACTTCCAGTTCTAGTTTTAATTAATTCCCAAGCCCAACATTTTCACCATCATTCCTTTTACGGGATATTGGTTTCAAACAAACAAAACCAATCCTCAGTAGAGTCAATGAATAAACTAAACAAAAGGATACATGGAGCGTTTAAGACGTTAATGCCAATATATGTATTGGCAATATTTCTAATTAATGAAATACATGACAGTTCCCAGTAAGACCAAATCGTGCACAAGTATTTTACCTATACGTATATAGAAGGGGACCTGACCTCTGGCGGGTGGGTAGTATTGCACGAAGCATCATATATGTGCAAGGTGCGATTTCTGTGGGACCCATCAAAGTATGTTCAGGTTCTTCTCACTAGTAAGGTCATGCTGCAGTTGGATAAGGTCTCGTTTTATGTGCTCAGCACTTGCAAAGTTAATTCGAATGATTCCTTTTAACAAAATCACTGTGGAGATGTGGACCCAATGGATGATGTTTAAGCAGTGATGTGTGAATGCATGTCAACCTGGATTAAGGGGAAAAAGCCTCATCCAGTCTGACCAAGATCAGATATCTGTGTCCACACAGTGTGTAATATCACAGCAGAACATCAGATTTGTGTCCTCTCAGCCTGGTAATGTGGCATGGAATCATTTCCCATATGAAAGTCACCGTGAGAAACAGAAGCAGGAATGTGTGATCACAGAGTAAATGCACAAGTCCACTGCAATGAGAGGCATCATCACAGAATTGGGTTGCGATGCATTGTGGGTGAATGGATAGAACGAACAATGATGACACAGCACAGCACGGACACGGCAGCTACAAACCGTGGTCTGGTTTTGGAAGAAACTAGCTTCTCCTGCCTTTTCGTTTCTCGCACTGGCTGTGGCTTGTGGAGCGGCCATCGCTGCGAGAAGATGTAAAGACACCACCACAACCGATTTAAACAGAAAAGAGAAAGAAAGAAAGAAAGAAAGAAAGAGAGAAGATCATTTAACCACCAGAAACCAATTTTTTTGTGATTTCTTTGCAATGGAAAATGTGTTTATTTTGGTAAAGAGATTGTCCTTGTCTTTTTTTCCTGAGTCAAAAATAAACATTATAGGACAGAGATAGACAGAAAACCCAAAACACCATATACACCAACACAGCAGCCAGCAGAAGATAAACCCAATGGACAACACACACACACCCCTATATATATATATATATATATATATATATATATATATATATATATATATATATATACACACACACACACACACACACACACACACACACACACACACACACACACACACACACACACACTGTATACTGCAAACAGAAAGTGGCAATATGTGTATGAACATAAAAAAAGTACAAAAATATACAAACAGATCATTTGTTACGAGAAAAAAAAGTCATACATGGCAAAAAGAATTCATGATAACACTGGCAATCGAGGCATCAAAAGAGTTAAGAAAAAAACTTCCATAAATATTATGGAAAAATAGACCTATATATATATATATATATATTTATATATATATGTATTTTAACTGGTGATGTCATGCAGCAACAGACATAGTGGTTGGATTGGAATCACATAACCTGACGAATCCAATAACAAACAATGAATTGGAAGCGAACGTTGACTATGCATGGAAAACATCTGTGAACGGCTCTACTACAGTATCTCGGTGAAAGGGGACAAGGATGTCTTCATAGTCTCTTAAAGTCTTTTCAGTAGCGTACCTTCACCTTCAATAAATAGCATAAATATATTACACCGCATGAACTCCAAACATTAATCGGCTTTATTTTTGTTTATCAGTGGAAAAACCTATACGTCTATTCAACAGTTCAGCTTGAGGCCTCTAAGACACAACATATCCAGTTATACATTTAGATCTAATTCATCTCACTTGTACTGTGTGTGTGTGTGTGTGTGTGTGTGTGTGTGTGTGTTTTAAAGCATGTGCTCATGGATTATATCCCAGCGTCCCGTGCACAGATGCAAACAGAAGGCCAAAGGAAAGATGAAGAAGCCCGTCACCAAAGAGCAGGAGGCTGTGACAGAGGGGGTTGGCACAGGGGTGTGTGTGGGGAAGAGGTGAGTAGAGCTGATGGTCTGTCATGGTGTGAAGACTGGCGAAAAAGGGATGTTTTCGTAGATGGACCCACCATACTCAGGCACAGAACCATCGCCACGCTTCAGCACAAGGTGCACCGTCCGGCCGCCGCTTTTGATCAGCTCGATTGCGCGAGTGTGCTTCATGCCTTTGGTGTTCTCGCCATTAATCTCCAAAATCTCATCTCCTACCTGAGAGGAGAAGATGAAAGATGAACAAAAAAAAAGGTCAGTGGACAATAATGATATAATGGAAACAATACTAAATCACTTCTTTTTATCGTTAAAGGTTCCGTGTACAGGTCAACGTAATGAATGCTCTGTAAATTAGATACTAGCGAATATGATACTGCCATTCCACTCAGAGTTCACTTCGCACATGAATTTGTTTTTTTTTTTAATAGGAAATTCACCCCCTGGATACATTTATACAGTATTTCCCTTTTGACACTTAACAATGGAAAATGATTTTCTGGCATTTCCTTGTGCTTTCAGGTCGACCCTGTATACTGTACTTCAGTGGGATTGTTTTTCAGAGCTGAATTCATAAATATTTGATTCTTAGACTTTTTAAGACACGCTGATATTAAATTCCTTTTGAAAATTTCATGTGAGCCAAATAAAATCCCCCGCAAAAATTTCCTTGAATTCTCATTTTCATTTCAAGATAAAAAACAAATTACTGTAACGTTACGCGGAAAACAGAACAGCAAAAAATGTAGAATGTAATGCTGACAGCAGAAAGCTCACTGAAATGCGTCACTGAGAAGTAAAGGGGGAAAATACAATGCAGGAATCCATTTGTTCTCTTTTTCTCCCTCCGTCAGGTTAACTGTCAGTCCTGTCCTGCACAGAAGCACTGCGTTTGCTGCGCTCTCCTGTTCCTGAGACCATTTCACTCGACTTGGCTGAAGTGCTAGAACCGTCTCGTCTGTCTCTCCAGGTTTAAACACTGACATTTTTCAACTCCAACACAAACTAGCAGTCCGAGATAACGACAACAACGATAATGACCCTTCCGCTGATCCGAATCAAAACTAGCTATAAGGGCAGGACTTGTCATCTTCTCTCACTGAACCGTAGCCTTCTCCGATTGCTCGCTGCAGGAGAAAAATGAAATCATTGCTTTGGCGGTATGGGAGGCGTGATCAGATATCAGACAGCACTTGTCTATGTCTTTGGATTGCGAGAGGAAACTGGCACACCTGGAGGAAACCCAAGCACAGGGAAGACATGCAAACTCCATACAGAAACAACTTTGTTGAGCCCGGGATTCAATCTCAGGACCTTCTCGCTAAAACCCGACATGTTAAGCACCATGCCACCTTTCCATTCTTCAATTAATCAAATTAATTCATTACTAAAAGTAGTTGTGTGACAGGGAAATCCAATAGGAGGGAAAAGGCACTGAGAAATTTGCAAAAAAAAAAAAAAAAAAAAAAAAAACTTTATAAAATTAATTCAATATACTTATATACTGTTATTTTAAAAAAGTTAGGCAAGTTCAATCATGATTTTTACTATTTACTTAGTGTTTATTTGTGATTGATTTATTATTTTCATCCAACTTCTCCAACTGGTTGTTGCAACACTATACAGCGGCACTTCATATGTATAGGGATCCCTCACTTTCTGCGGTTAATTGGGACCGAGATCCCCCCGCGACTTTCGAATTCCGCGAAGTAGGATCAACCCTCCCTGACTGATGTATATGTACATGTATATATAATATCAATAAATACATATTCAGCGTTATACATGTTTATAATAACAATTAAACATTCAAAAATAATGCATAAGATGTAAATAAAATATAAATAGACACGCATACATACACGCGCACACAAGCACACAGATACGCGTCCACACACTCAGATGGGCACCTCACATAAAAATCTAAGTTATTTTGATGGGGGAGTTTTGGGTTGGTTTTTTTTTGTGTTTTTGTTTGTTTGGCATAATTGCCTTTATTTTGTGGCATTTTCTTTAACTCTTCCCCCTATTCTTCCTTAATTTTCTTATTTTTTAATTCGATGAATATTTAAAAAAAAAAAAAAAAAAAAAAACGTGATGCATTGATGCGCGAAGAAGCGAGGGAACCCTGTACATTTTTTGTGATTGTGCAACACACATTTCAAACAGGATCCATTCATTGTGTTGATAGTCAACACATCTGGCTTGGAGATGATTCATGTTTCGTTATGCAGTCGCACAAAAATCCAGCAGGTTCTTCAATAAACATGATTATATTTTATAGATTACATATGATTCACATGTACCCTCATCTTCCCGTTGCGCACTGCTGCTCCATCTTCAGCCAGTCTCAGCACATACAGGTCCATGTTATATTCACGTCCTCCACGCAAACTGAAGCCAAAGCCTTTGCTGTCCCTCTCCAGATCCACTGAGTAGAGCTCACTCTCCTAAAGACACGCACACAAACAAACAAACATGCACAGATCCACTTATATATAAACAAAAACTTCATTAACCTCAAGGTCAGCAGGGCTTGGTGTGTGTGTGTGTGTGTGTGTGTGTGTGTGTGTGTAAATGTTTGTTTAAAGCTCTGGTTTCCAAATTCACCTGCAGGAAAGTCACCCACAGAGCTGATAGTGGTGATGACTGAGCTACAGCATGAATAATAGATAACAGCAGTCCTGTTTTTTTGTGGGTTGGGGAAGGGGGTAAAGTGAAATGAGGACAGGGGGCATCTCAAAAGCACCACACAGAACAAAACGGAAGGACAACTCTTGGCATTGCACGTAAAGAAAGACAGATTACCTCAATTTCTTTTTCAATTTCATATTAAATAACTTTGGGGATGTTTGAAATGTTAAGGCTGATGGCACATACTTTTGTAATGTTTAATAATGAGGTTGAGATTTAAACCCAGTTGCTGTAGTTTAACGAAGTAATTAATTCAGTATTTAACCTTAAAACAATTACGCATGACACACTCTTAAGTACCACAAAAACATCATGAAATGAGATCGCAATTTAAAAAAGTCAGTATGACAGCTGTGATTGGCCAGCACCAATAATAAGTCTGCAGAGTTCTTCGTTCAACAGTCAGAGATGAAGCCACCAAGCTCGCATAAAATGAAACATGGAAGGAAATATTAAGGCGAAGAGATCAGCTTTCACCAGCGGCACTCGGTATGATGACCAAAAAAGAAAAAGCCGCAAGGCTGATCTGCATAATTGAAAGTAATGTGCTTATGGAATTACCGGACAATTTTCATATTCTGAAAGCTGCTATACAGTACTTCAATACCCACGGAAGAAAAACATTTGGATTAAAAAGGGATGAGTACGAAGCGCCATATAAACAGTTTACAAACTGAACGGATCAGACAGTTCTACGTTCATGCCACAACTACTATATTCTCCCTTCTGATTGGCCAGGTAGTATTGGTTTAGTTTTATATAACAGCAGCTCTGATGGTTGTTTCAAATGCAATTGATATTTCTGCATACACACACACACACACACACACACACACACACACACACACACACACACACACAGGCTGAGGTTTCCTGTAAGGAGACATTTAAGGAAGGAGTCTCCAGTGTCCAGAGTATTTCCCCAATAGGAACACTAGAGAGTGCTATTCGTTTTTTGCTCGTGTTTGTAATAGCATGGTTATTCTATTTTAAAATATTTTTTGGGAGGGGGTGGGGGTTGTTTGGGAACCAGTGAGACAATGACTTATATTAAGACAATTTTAAACAGGAACATATGACGAAACCTCACCAAACTACGCTGTGGTAATCTTGCCCTCCACATCGAGACAGGAAGATACAGCAAGCCCCCCACCCCACTGTCTGAGAGAACCTGCCCCTTCTGTGACTACGTGGAAGACGAAATTCACTTCCTTTTAAATTGCCATTTTTACGATGATCTGTGATCTAAATTTTTATCCTTGTTAGATATTTCATTTTATGAAAATTATATTCAAATTTTAAGTCTTTTAATGTCTTCATATCCCCATCTCCTATATATCTTAGCAATATCTCTTAATGAAATGTTTAAAAGGAGGGAATGTTTTATCTGAGTACTATACATTATGCAAACATTTTAAATTTTTATTTTTATATTCTTAAGTACATAATATTGTTTTAACAGTGTCTCATAAACCTATACTAGGCTGGGTGTATGTAATCTTTTATTCGTTTAATTTACATCTTTTTTTACTCTGTATTCATACATGTGACACTTTAATAAACTACAAACTACTACTACTACTTATTTAAAACTAATAGTTCATTGCTGCTATAACACAAGTGATAAAAGGAAGTACCAACAGTCACAGAAATGTCAAAAATAAACAAAAAATTCAGACTTGGCTGTCTGTAGATCACTCATCACATTTGTGTGTGTGTGTGTGTGTGTGTGTGTGTGTGTGTGTGTACCAGCTAGTAGGTACCTGGTTTGTAGCTTGTGTGGGGGCTGGAGGAGGAGGAGCTTGTGGTGCTTTGAACTCAAAAGATTCCTGTTTTGGTTTGGTGTTATTTCTACAATAAAACAGAGAAAAAAAATTCATGTTGACTAGAAGCCTGCACATGTCCAATAGCAGGGGTGTGTGTGTGTGTGTGTGGGGGGGGGCATACCTTGGCTCCGGTGCAGCTTGCTGTTGAGGTGCATGTGTGGTAGTGATAGTGGCGATCTTCTCAGCGTTGGTTAGCAGCGCTGCGTTCGAGCTTTCTGTGGACACAGAGAAATTAACTGATATGAATCAAGATAAAATGGAAAGACTATGCAACATGGAGGATTTTGTCACAAGTCATTTGTCAGTGGATTTTTTGGGGTGTGTGAATACAAGAAGGGTCTCTATTAATCCTATTTAGCAAATTTTAAATACACCGAATACATAAAACACACCATATAGATTCAAGTTCTGATCAGAGTTTGGGTTGGGGAGGGACACATTCATCACAGTGAGATGCTGGATCTCATTCTATGCAGACACTGAAGATCTTTTGTAGTCCTTGTTGATCGTCTGTACTTATTTTTTCATATATCGTGAATCTAAATGACTTAAGATACTTGTTCCTTAAATCTGCACAGCATCAGGCTGTTTAAATATAATTAAAAACTCTAGATTTGTCAATCATTCCCACCTTTATTTCAATGCCTCTAGAATATCAGAGCAGGTATGAGGTCATACGCCTTTTTTACAAGAACTGGTCTATGTCTCCAACCTTATGTTGTGCGTGTCCTTCTGTGTGTGTCCATGTGTAAACACCCCCCCACACACACACACCTCTCTCTGTCATTTCCACTTCGTTGACCAGAGCAGGCTTATGTTTTTCACTTGCAATCCCCCTCCCAGTCATTGCTGAAAAATTCAGCATGCCTACTTGCATGTCTCAGGCACATGGGATGTTGTTGGAAGATAAATTCATAGTGAGCCAGAAGACAGAACGACACATTGCAAAATATCCACAGGAGGACAAAATTACATCTACTCATCTTAGTCGGTGTGCATACACACCATAAGGAAAAGACAAAATAGACTATCCTTCTACTCTGATTAAAGCTCAGACATACGCCACAGGCAACAGAGAGTTCGCCATCGTAAATTACAGCTGAACAGGATCTTACTGAGTGCATTACAGCCGCACTCACTCTTTCTACTGTCTTCTTGACTCCCTTCCTTTTCTCAGCATGTGCTAGATGACTTGTGTTCAGAAACTGAAGTTCTCTTTTGAGTAGAACATACTGCTTCCTTCAGCTTGTTTTCTTTTCATTACACTGCTGCTCATTAAGGCAAATGTGCAATCCAGTCAAGGGTCTGGTCCACACCTACACACGCTCTTACAGCATTAAGCTCTAGTGACTAGCGTGATCAGCGTAAGCTTATTCTCGAGCTGTAATAGAGAATTAATAGCTAAATGAGAAAACAATGCTAAAATAAAAGAAGGAGCACCTTAGCATGTCAGGGAGCAATGTGCTATCAACAACTCAGATAATTAGGATGAACAAATTAATATTAAACGGTTTAGCACGATACTACACACATCGAAATACATGACCTGATGCCCAAATTATGTATTCAAAGTAAATAAAAGTACAGGGTTATTTGGAACCACTTAAAAGTGACATGACAGAAGTTTGACCTGACAGACACTGAAGATGAGGACTATACCTTTCACGAAGATTGACAGGTCTAAAAGAGGCCACACCTCTTCACTGAGACTGACAGAAGTCTGAAAATGTTTCGCCTCTTTAAATAAGAATAACAGTGCCATAAACACACCCCCTTCAGAGACCGACAGAGTCCTGAGAGAGACCACACATCTTTCAATAAGGTTGAAATGCTGCCAAC
Source organism: Plotosus lineatus (assembly GCA_024760905.1). Taxonomy (NCBI): domain Eukaryota; kingdom Metazoa; phylum Chordata; class Actinopteri; order Siluriformes; family Plotosidae; genus Plotosus; species Plotosus lineatus. Next base: position 22,080,395 of record CM045732.1, on the reverse strand, counting down.
TCACCCCCCTTTATGTGCATTGACATGGGGGTGGCCTAAGCCACGTGTGCTTCACTGGGGTCGGTGATGTTGGAGAATAGGATACTGGACTAATGATTGACAGGTCGTGGGTTCATATTCCCATTAGACCCACACCTTTCTCCTGGGCAAGGTCTAAATGGTGTGCGTCCCTGTGCATCCATAGCAGTATATGTGGGTAGCAGTAAAAATACTGGAAAAATATCCTCCAAAGAACGAGTAACTTCTAGTCGCTTCACTTAATGGAAACAAATCCCACATGTAAGATCCCAAATAAGACCAGCGTCCACACCTCTTTCAGTGGGATTGACAGAGTTAAAGCCACACCCCTTTCCTTGGGTTGAGAGGTGTCTGACATAAGCCACACAAGCCTTCATTACCAGTGGTAATAATGAGACAGGCCTTGGTTTTTTCAGTAAGCATGAGAGGCAACGTCTATTTAATATACTCTGTATATATTCTGTCTGTCTTCCTTTCGGCTTTTCCCCTTTTACTCGGGAGTCACCACAGCGAATCATCTGATTCACACGTTTGATTTGGCAGAGGTTTTTTACGTCAGATGCCCTTCCTGTCACAGCCCTTTTAGCAAGGGACAGAAACACGCTGAAGACTTTGTAGCCTACTCTTTACGAAAGTCAGCAATGGTTCTTTTACATGGCTTTCACCATAGACAGTGAGAGACATGGCCCGCCTTTGATAACCCAGTTAGCTGCACTGGGGAGGGAGGGGGCAGTGACAACCTTGTGGAGAGTGGGACTCGAACCCCCAACCTTTGGATCAGCGATCCAGCGCCCTATATCACCACTGCCCCCATACTCTGTATTATATACATATATATACACATACATACATATATACACACACACATACTATATTATATATATATATATATATATATATATATATATATATATACACACACACATATATATATATATATATATATACACATATATACATATGTGTGTGTGTGTGTGTGTATATATATACACATATACACATATATATATATATATATATATATATATATATATATATACACACACACATATATACACATATATATATATAATATTGTGTTATATATTGTGTAATATTGTGTTATATATATAATATTGTGTTATATAATATTGTGTATATATATTATATATACACACACACACACCTTTAAAACATTTATTAAACTTAACAAAAAGAAAATAAATTAATTAAAAAGTGATTTATTTTTTTACAGAAGCTCACCATCTCCTGGAATGATACGCAGTGTGACTGTGTTTCCTGCCTCTTTGATCAGGTTGACGATGTCCGAGTGAGATTTATTGGTGATGGAGCAGCCATTGACGGCAAGAATACGATCTCCCACTTTCAGCTTCCCGCAGCGGTCCGCCGGACTGCCCTCGATGATTCTCCCTATTTTATGAGGCATGGCCACACATGTGTTTCCAGCTTTTTGGCATTTGCAAAATGGTGTTTTCATTAAAAAAGAGAGAGAGGTACACAGAGAGGAAAGAGAGGGTCAGGAGAGAAAAAGAAGGCAAAGGGGTTAATACACCAAGCTACCCAAGATGGAATGGAAAAATTACAATGTAATCTAGAATTATTAGTACGCAATGAGCTCCATTTTTTCCCAAGTCCCAAAAACAAAAGAATAAGAAGTACTGTGAGACAGTGAGAACAACAGCAGAATGTAAGGAAAGAAAAGACTTCCATTTTTGTGATGATTATAAGATGGAAAGCATTAAATCAGCCCAGAATGATGACAGCAGAAAGTGAAGTTTTGCCATTTCAATACATCAAGCGTCTCAGATTTAGCTTTTAAAATCATCCCGATGGTTAAATTATTCAATCTATCCTTTCCAACTAGAACAACTCTATACCAAACTCGCACTCATCCCTGTAGAGCTACACATCATGCCCCTCACTGTGCTCGCATGATGAATTATGGAGCGCACAGAAATATATTACAGAGGAAAAAAATGCACATTGTACAGAGCTCAAGTGCAACGTTTGCATGTATGTAGAATATGATTAAATAGCACAAAAAAGTCACTCAATCCTCCACGGACACAAAATTATCTAGAATGAGAAACAACATGAATTAATTAGCTGAAATATTTACTCTACAGCTTTAGTACTTACAGCACTGGATTTTTTTTTTATATATATAGAGAGAGACTTTAATGTATTCAGCACATTAACCTTGAGATTCAGAGGAAAACATGCTATACTGCTGAACATCCTTGACATCTGTAAATACAAATACTGAAAAATTATCTTCCTGTATTAAAGCGAGATGCCTGGTCCTACATGCTGTGTGTAGTTTCTATGAAATATGGCCCTGTGTGCTACATAAAGAACTGAGCACAAAGACTCTCAGCATCTCTGGCTTTGCCCCGAGGCTTTCTTTCCACCCACTCACTTTACTGCCCTGCGCCTCCATTCTTCATTACCAAGACGGAACGTACGCTGCTTCCCTCGCTCTTCATTCCTCTCCAAGACGGAAACACTTCATTGCTCGCTGCGTTCTGCTTCAGAGGTGACAAGCTCTGGTTGCTAGCTTAGCCAAGACATCTGCTCATAAACTGAGCAAACAGAGTAAATTCACTCTGTAAACATGGGTTATTGGAAACAGAGGGTTGATTATTCGATGCTCTCGCCTTTTCTATCCAGATGAACGCCTTCTTATGTAGCTGTGAACACCAATATACAATATCGCTGAGTTTTATTTTCTATTAAAGGACAGCACCAGTTTACCTTAAATTCAAGCATATAAATTTAACAAATGAATAAAACTGGTGCTGTACTTGTTGGTGTAATCATCTCACAACAAAGAGGTGCTAGTTTCGCATGCTTGGGCTTGATGAGGGCATTAGTGTATGGAATTTACATGTTATCCCCATGCCCGCATAGGTTTCCTTTAGGTACCACAGTTTTCTTACACAGTCTAAAGACATTTACATTAACCTAATTGGCTGTTCAGGCACAGTGGCATACTGATTAGCATGTGAGCCTCATAGCAAGAACGTCCTGGGTTCAAGTCCTGGTCCTGGGTGTGTCTGTGTGGAGTTTGAAACCCCCCCCCCCCCGCTTACATTCTTCAGGCACTCCAATTTCCTCTCAAAGTCCAAAGAAATGCATGCGAGGATAACTGAATGTTTAAAATTGCCCCTAGATGTGAGTGTGAATGATGTGTTTTAGCCCTGCGATGGACTCATAAGCTGTTCAGGGTGTAACACATCTTTTCGCAGAGTCAGGTGAGATGGACTCCACTATCCCTGTAACCTTAATATTATTTAACGGTTTGGTAAATTAATGAACAAATTAATGTTTGAATTTGACGTGACATTCCTCTAGCGTCCTAAAGGAGGCGCACAGTAAATTATTCACGTTATCAGGCAACACCCCCCTCCCTCCCGGTTTTAAAATTGTAGCGAAAAGAGCAGAACGCTCCCCAACTTACGTTCATCCATTTTACCTTTTTTCATTTACGTTTTTTTTTTTCACAAAAAAAAGGCAAATTTTAGACGTACCTACGTAGTACGCTGAAGTAATGATGCGGTGTCCATTATTTACAAACGACAGACTGAACGTGCCCCTCCTTCTTCCCAGTTCAGTTATATATACATATATATCGTTTTATATATCAGTTATATAGCATGTTCCCCTTGTGTTAAAACTTCGTCTCTGTGATCTTTGTACTTACACTGTTTTGAGGACTTTTGTAACCCTAAGCAAATATGGTTGGTCAGAAGCGTAAGCTTACTAGCATGGGTGCAAGTCTCATACTCAGTGCAGGCTGTGTTCTAAACGAGTTCAACGGCACCCTTGCGCACTTGAATGACCGGAAGTCTATATAACCCACTGCAAGTACACTACTTTCGTAAGTACACTACTTTCGTTTTTGAGCACCTCACATATTGTAAGCATTGGTTGGCTGTTTTAAGCTTCATGTAAAGTGACTCGGTATAAATAAGTGACTTATTTGAAATTAATATTGATATTTGATATATTTGATATTATTCTACAATGTTATCTTTATAATAATTGATTTAGGGGTGTTTTATGAGATACAGTAAATGGTATTTATGGATGTATAGTACAGTATAAGCGTCATATGTCACACGTCACTGTAACAACTTGCGTTCACTTTCAACTTACGTTCTGCCGTCCAATTAAAAACGTAAGTCGGGGAGCGTCTGTACATCAAATACAGATATTTGTGACCAAATCCAGAATAGTGTGAATTTGTTATGAAATTTGACATACTGGGATATTATAAATATATTTGGAAGGTGAATTTAATATACTTCAAATTGGAAGTATAATACATGATTATAGCGTGAACATCGAGTTACAGCACTTTGTATATCACTAATCAGGGTATGCTGCTTTTGAGAAACTTTTTACTGAATCTCGCATTTCAACACCCCCCCCCCCCATCCATATGCGAAATGAATCTGGCTCTCGTCAGCACGATCGTACTACCGTCACCGAGTCATGACTGTTTTGATGCTTCTCATTGGTTTAATACTGTATGATTCAGTGAATCCTTTTTTTTAAATTATTATTTAAATTTATTTTAAATTATGCTGGAGCAGGTCACATCTATGGAATCACGGTACAAATCGTATCCGAACTGAGGTATCAGGTGATCCAGCGTGAGCCCCATCCTCAAAAAAAGTAAAAACTTGAAAACAAAACCTTTATGAAAACCCTGCAGTCTTCCTACACAAAGCAAATCTAACTGATTATCATTATCATCACTATCACTATGTACTGTATCAATAAGTAAAAAAATTAAAGACATGGACATGTGCTCTGGTAGAAAATTAATCAAGATGAGGAAGCCAAATGGTCCAAGACGTGGAGTTACTCTTACTATCCTGATGTGTTTACTTTCCTCTGCCACCACATTTTAATCATTTTAAACCCACAGCAATGTGTGGCCTTGTTTTTATTAATGATAGGCTGACCTTGCACTTTATTAAACTCATGAAGAAGAATAAAAACATTAAGCATCAAAGGAAGCTATAAAATAGAATGAAACCACAAACTCCTCCCTCCTTAATGCTTTCCTGTCATAAAAAACCTAAAGCAGTGGTCTCCAGCCCTGTTCCTGGAGAACTACCTCCCTGAATCAAGCCCGCCTACCTATTTAATCAATGATTTAAACTATTCTTGGTCGGCTAAAAGAGGTGTGTTTTATTTTGATGAGAGATAAAGCCTGCAGGATGTTCAATCTCTCGGAAATCCTCCAGAAAAAGGCTGACTGTAACCTCCTAAATGCCTCCTTAGAGAAAATGTAACCATATCATCATACTTTTATTCCCTTTAATGCGAGCAGTAGATCACACCACGCCCCAGCCACCCAAATCTCAGTTTGAAGGTGTTACTATGGAAACTGACAGAGTAGAATCAGCACCTTATTTAATTTGCAACAGTCAAAAAAGTATTTAAAAAAAGATCATTCTCTCATCAGTGTTAGTGAAATACATCATGAAGAAGCCTGGACCAAAACACACAAGTACTGATGTCTCAGCAGTCATCTCACCAAAAGTTGTCCCTGCATCGGGTCTGGAGACGGACGAAACGATGACAAAACCGAAGCCCTCGTTCTCCCCACGCCGAATCTCGACATCATACGGCTGGATTGCACTGGGCACCACGCTGCTGTTGCCTCCGCCTCCTCCTCCTCCACTGCCAATGCCACTGGTGGAGCCTGAACCCGAGCTAACTGTGTTCAAAGAGTTCTGGCTGCCCTGAGGCGTGCGTTTGTCCTCGGTCAGAGATGCAGCGTGGGTACTGCTGTGATGGGATGAAGCCGGAGATGGAGGAACCTCACCATCCACCTTTGGCACTGAAGAGCAGGATGAGTGGCATTAAAATCACCAAACAACTCATTTAGTGCTCTACTGGTTATCTGTTTTATCAAAATTATTAAAACTGATCAAGATTAAATAATGTATCTTTTAATAAGGAACAAAATAGCATTTAATGCGCATGAATTTTAAGAAATTCTCGTATTATAATAATTTTTTTCTGTTTGTCACCAGCGGCACAGTGGCATATTGATTAGCACTTCTGACTCATAGCAAGAAAGTCCTGGGTCCATGTCTTTGGTCTTTCTGTGTGGAGTTTGCATGTTCCCCCCTCTGCTTGGTTTCTCAAAGTACAAAGACATGAATCTGAAGCAAACTGGCAGTTTCAAATTGCCCCCAAGTGAATGTGAAATGTTTGTGTTGTTTTGCGAAGATCTGGTGAGCAGTTCAGGGTGTACCCTGCATTTGCCCAGTGTAAGCTGAATTAGGCCGAGCCTCCCCACAACCTGAATAGTAGAATTAAAGTGATTCCACAAATGAGATGAGACGAATGAGATTCAGTCTCATGATTCTAAATTGAGGTGAGTTTCATAAAGACATTATGGTTAACTGAACATAACTCGAGCAGAACGATTGCTGAAATCACCCGGCTTATTAAATGAAGGCATACAAATAAATTGTGCTTTTAGAAAGCCAGTGAAATATATAAATATGAATTTACTTTAGTCTTAAACTGCTGATACAATTTAAACTGGCAGAAAAAAAAAAAATATATATTTTATTCTTTTCATGATAAACAAGTCCTGTCTTCATCTTTTTTTAACAGGGTGAGATTTATAGCATTTAAGAACATGTATAATCTTTCAGGATGTCTGTTCATGGTGATCGATAGCTTCCAGAGTAATGAGGGAACATGCCAGGAAGGATTATTCAGAAATAGTTTTATGTTAGAAGTCATTTTACTGGCGTCTTGCATGCATATTACAGGAGGAAGATGGTATATATATCTGCTATCTATACAAAATAAGTTTACAAAAATCACAATTTGGATCTTTTCTGCATTATAAGCAATGCTGAGCAGCACATTTCAAATGGTACTGATCATTATTCCAACGGTGGCCAGGAAATGAAAATCAATTCATTAAGCAGTCGGTACTTTGCTTTTCAGACGAATTGGTCAATATGATCCATTTCTATCATTATGCAAGAAGACAGACATTTTGAACCTATCAACTTCCTTCAAATCTGTTCCAGATAAACAATACAGATACAGTGGACTCCATTTTGCAGCATTCCAATAATAACTTGCGAGGTTTCTCTGGGACGAGCTGACCTATTTTCATTTTCCTACAGTCCACTGGCCTCACTGTCAGAGACCAGGAACAAAGCTTGATGCCGAGCACGAGTTGGTGTTTTGGGTTCAATGGAGGGAGATTCATGAGATTTAAAAAAAAAAAAAAAAAAAAAAGTACCATCATATGGTCATGTCCAAAGTCTGGAACTTCTCATCAGTAGATAGGGATGGGTGAGTGTGTGTGTGTGAAATGGGGGGGGGCATGCTCCATCACGTTTATGATCGCTGCTCGCTTCCCATCAAGGCTGCAGAGACATTTCACACCCATGAAAAATGCTCCATACATGGTTCTGGACTTCTTAAATGAGCTGTGGATGATGCCAGACGTTTCAGGTGTATCTCAGATGACACCAGATGGGATATTTCTTGGGGGACTACATTCATTGACTTGCATTTTCATACCTGCTTGGCCTCCAGCACGCTGGATTGCAAAAAATTTGAGTAATTAACTTGGGTAGATGAGTCGGGTACATGTTTTATGACAGGAATACCATGAAGCTAAACAGGACTGCAATTTCACAGTGTCATGTCTGAAAACCCTTGGGCTCAGCTGCAGGTTTGTGAAGGAGATCGCAGCTGGAGCAGCAATGGCTACTTCATTAACATGTAGTTTGAACTCTCATTTAAATAAAATCTGTCCCGTACAGGAGAATAATTAGAGCACATTTTGAATTATTTATTATTCTATTAAAAAGGGTGTAGTCATGGGCTATTGCACAGAAAGGCAGGTCAGGACTGTAATATCAGTTTCTATAAACTTACATACTATATTTTTTTACTCTGCATTTTCCTAATCTAACCTAATCTACATATTCAAAAAATTTTATTTGGACTTGCTACAAAAAAAGCACATTACTTTATACATCATGAGGTCATCATGAACTGTTCTAAACCAGAGCAAGCTTGGTGAAAGATGATCACTCATTTCCTACGCAAGGCTATGACACCAGAAATCACTCATTCAATTCAGTTCAATTTGCATCACTCTTTTTTACAACCGATATCAGTGCCATGTCTCTCACTGTCTATGGTGAGAGGCATGTAAAAGAACCATTGCTGACTTTCGTAAAGAGTAGGCTGCAAAGCCGTCAACGTGTTTCTGTCCCTTGCTAAAGGGTTGTGACAGGAAGGGCATCCGACATAAAAACCTCTGCCAAATCAAATGTGCGAATCACATGATTTGCTGTGGCGACTCCCGAGAAAAGGGAAAAAGCCGAAAGGAAGAAAGAAAATTGAGGCAAAGCAGCTTTACATAGTAAGACTTCTCTGTAAACCCTAATGAGCACACCTGTGTCAGGGCAAGAGAAAAAAAACTCCCTCGGTTGAGATGAGGAAGAAACCAGACTCAAAAGTGGAACCTCATCCTCATTTAAAACCAGATAAAATACAAACCATGCAGCAGAAACTACCAGCAGGAAAAAGGACTTGTAGGATGAGAATTCCAACCAGTGGTAGCACATCAGGATGACTGAGGTAAAAGCACCAACTGAATTCATTTGAAATCATATATTGCAGGTTTTTGAACACAAATTAGTCACATGGATTGCTTCTAGTAAGTTTCTAGTCTCTTGAGAAGAAGTGTTCCTCAATGTGGCTCTTCATTTATTTAAATGTGGTAACACGATAAACCCTAAACGGTTGGCTCGAATAATTACTTTTAGAAAAAGTCCATATTGATGGTTTTTCAGATAACTGATGGATCACCGCATTCTGAAAATCCTTTATAATTACACAAATCCACTAGTTTAGATTGGGGAACTGACTGTAGGCTGACATGACCAACCCAAATAACTAACTAACTTTTACAAACAAATTCATTATCAAGTAGATAGAGTGCAGCCAAAACAATATGGATCTGGGTTACTTCTCACCTCCGTATCCTGTCTTGCGTCTGACAGTCAGGTTGACGTGACCCTGCTTGGCTGCTTGCTGCATGAGCTGAACCACAAGCTGATGGGATTTGCCCACCACAGCTGTACCGTCCACACAGATCAACTCGTCTCCAGAACGCAGACGCCCATCTTCGTCGGCAGCACCGTATTTCACAATGTGGCCAATGTAAATCTGGAAGGAAGGAGAATGATAAGTGTTTTTTGAGAAAGTTTCTCATACCCCGGACACCCATAATTGTACAGGACTAGGTGTTACACCTTGATTCATCTTTTCATGTTTTTGTTAAGTTTGAAGACCTCAACTAAAGACCTCAACTAACAGGGTTGATCTGTGGATTTGTTTAAGCCTGGCTGAAGTCTTCCATTTGGATTTCGGTTTAATTGTGATTAAACTGATGACTGGTGCTTGCCATTCTTGTAAACCCATGATGCTTCAAGTCCCTGTGGAAAAACTTGGGCCGAGTAACCAGTATGTCCATTTGAATGAGATTCAAACTCATTTGGCAGCCTGAATGGAGAACATAGGTGGCCTGGGAGATATTTTGCTAAGACAATGAAGCCAAGATGAAAGCTGGCACTGTGTTACTAAGATGAAAAACTGACTGTTGTAGACTGAGGCTGTTATAATGTGGAACATTAGGAACTGTACATGGACTGTCGTCATGAGCAACCTGTAAAAGCTGACGCTGAGACCTGCCAAGTTAAATTTGGACCATCTTCAAAAGACTCTGGCATTGTAAGAATGAAAGAAAAAGTGCGGGCTTCAAAAGACCGAAGGGTCGCTGACAACTTTAATTATAATATTTAATGGACAGCATAATGGTTACAGCGGCTGTTATTCATCAACCTAGCAATGAAACAAGAACAGATTTCAGGGTACAAAATGAACAAATCATATGAAATGAGTGCAATGTTGCTTTGAGTACAAATGATGAATTGGCTGCTGCTTGGAATGAAGCTCCTGCCCAGTTTACCTTCATTTTGACATTGATTTCATCAAATTGGCCGACTTTTTGGAGAACAAATGGACGAAAATCATTTAGATAGCACAATCTGAGAAAATTAGTGGAGTTTGAAGTATTTTCATTTGATACAAACAAACAAAAAGTTAACAATGTGTTAAGTTTCTTTTTTTAATAAAGCTGTTTAATGTAGCAAAACTGGACATTTCCAAGAAACTGTTTGTTATACATAGTATACTAAAAAATTAATTTAACAGTACAAAAATAGACAACACAAAATGATATGGGATCTGGTGTGTTTTAACCATTATGGAAACACCATGTTCATGGAAAACTTCATGCAAAAGCTCTTAGTATTGAAGTAAAGGGTTCATAATCGGATAGTAAATTTTATCTTTACCGCTTGTTTTCTAATTAAAAGTCAACACCAAATAATCGGTCATCAGCAATTATGTCCATTTTAGTACAGGATCTAATCAGTTTTATAATTTTATAAATTACACTACATATCTTACAGTATCTGCTTGCAAATAAAAAAAATTCACATAAAAAAAAAAAAAAAAAAACCTCACACACACACATACATGAAGTTTACACATACAGATAAACCGGAGAGGAATTCGATAAACAAAAGATTAATTGTTTTGTGATCTGATATGAACATAGACATTTTAGATAAATAAAGACCAGCATGTCCTGTATTCCATCTTTTACAGTCTGTGTTTCATCATACTTGAAGAGAGAAAACATACTACAGTGGTACCTCACCGTACAAAAGTGTCACCAAACAAAAAATTCAGGTTACGAAAAGCATTTTCCTAAAATTTTGTCTCAAGATACGAAAAAAGTTCACGTTACGAAAGCGCCATTTTAAAAATTCAAACGCGCCATTCAAACATTAAAACGCGCCATTCAAACAATGCACGAGCTGCTCTCCCATCAATGACATTCAAACATCCCGCCCCATTGGCCTCCCATTGGCTAACAAATGAGCTGTTGTTCATGTCGCCTTTACTCAAGCGCCATCTTGTGCATGTGCGCATGTGTTGACTCAGGCTTTTAACCATCCATAAACATTTGTAAGATTATAACGCTGCTAAGAAGACATGGTCAACACATGCGCACATACATACACACACACATACACACACACACACGTGTGATTTCCGGTGCCAGTGAGAAGAAGAAGCGGGCTTGAGTGAGATCACAAAGGAATATGGCCAAACCCGTCTACCATCAGTATGATATTGAAGCAGAAGGAGGTCTTAAAAGGTATGCTTTTATAATTTTTAAAGGGTTTAGGGGGTAGTATTGGGAGTCTTGGAACGAATCACACGTTTTATATGTAAAATGTGGTTCAACTTACAAAAAATCCAGGCTATGAAAAAAAAGCTCTGGAACAGATTAATTTTGTAAGGTGAGGTACCACTGTATATATAATTTGGAATGTCCTTGAAAAACGTCTGTTGAAACACATACAGCCAAATGCAGAGACCCAGGTTCACATTTCAGTTGTGCTGTGAATAGTCAGGGTCTTCAAGAAGGGCATTACTCATGTTTTCATCACAAAGCCAAGCAGCAGCTGATTTGTAATCGTGACTGCAGTTATGATAAAGTACTATATAACGATATACACCTTGAAGACTAAAGGACTGTATGGTCTGCTCAGTATTTATTGTAGAATAATGAAGTTGTTGATTTCAGAGTCTGTGATTGGTGCCAGCAGTGTTAAAAAAAAAAAAAAAAAAAAAAAAGACAAAAGTGCTCAAGCCCTATAAATAAAATTTGTTTTTATTTTGATTATAGGAAGATTTAAATGATATTACAAAAAGCATTCAGAGCAGATATAATGTTATAATAAATTCTTCTTGAATATTTGGATATTTATCAGTAATTCCGTAATTTTTTCAGCGCTGACTCAGCAATAACACGCAATAGCAAACTGCCACTTATCATTATTGCCTTCCAAAGGGCGTTAGAGGTTATTACCAGTTTGGCATATGTGAGTAGGATTAAAAAAAAAAAATCATAAGTTTTTGATAAGGAAGACTTCATTCTATTTTGAAAATGATCTATAACAAATCTTGAATCCAAAAATTGAAGGGTTCAGTGTGGTAACCTCCTAAGTTCATACATGATGAAAAAGGAGGTAATATTCTGACAACAGATGCCCCATATGCTGAAAGTCACACCAAAGTGGACAATTGCATCTTATTTTGCAGCTAAAAATCCCAAATCATGCAATAAAAATGACAACTGTATTACTGTGTTTTTTCGTCAAGCAAATAAAAAACAAACAAACAAATAATTACAAACAAATAATGTGAATTAGCAGGTTGTGGCACTTAAGCCCTTTGATTCTTTAATAGAACATTGTGAGATAAGACTTTTTTTTTTTGGAAATGTACTGTAGTCACATAGTCATGTGATATGAATCACTAGTAGGCTTTAATCTCTGGGAAAACCCACCACTGGTAAAGATCTCCAGGTTTTGTCATGAATACGGTAGCCATTAAAAAAATCCTAAGGAAAGTACGAAAGTTTGCTGTTCCACAGTTTAATTGTTTCTGCCGATTTAATCTTCTCCTGTTATCCTTCAGAAATCAGGGGAAAAAGGAGGCCCAAACTTTAAAAAAAATTTGTGCATGCTGTGGCAAAACACTTAATGGACATATAATCAATTATGTGAAAATAGCAAATAACATTGTTTGGTAATCCACGTGTAAACTGAAAACAATGACGCATTTGTTCTGTTTTGAACACCTGAGCAGTCTGGTTCGCTGGATCAGCTGACTGGTCATGTCACCGGGAAAATTGCAGTAGGCCGAGAAGGGGGTGTTGTTCGTGTTTGGCTTTTTTCTTGGTGGAGCTTTATGTTCTCTGAATGCTATTTTTCCAGAAGCAGTTGTGTTACATTACTAATTGGCTACTTAAAACTATGTGTGCCACCTGCGTTGAGTGCGCTTACACCTCGCAGAAAATGTTCTTGTTTATAGTCATTGTCTTTTTTTTTAATTTTTAAATACAAATGAAAAGACAGCAAGTAGTAGATGCTTCTTTAGTAATATAAAAAAAAAAAAAACATTTTTGTTTGGAGTTGTTCTTATAAGCCGATTGCAATATTCTTAAATATAGAGTAAAATAACTTGAATTAGCTCCTCTTAAAATAAATTAAAAAAAAAAAAAAAACAACAACAAAAAAAAAAATCAGACCAAGATTATTTTATTGATCCGCACCCTAATGTCATGCTCTAAAACTGTGTAAAGTTTCATTAAAAGCCAAAGATCAGGAGGCGTTGCACTTACAAGCATCGACAGTTGGACAGTTTGATTCCTATATACCCCTCTGTTAGTGCAGGGTACAAACATAAAAACGTTGACTATGTACACTGAGTACTGACAATAATGCAGATGCTGATATATGTATAATTTCTTTAAGATGAAGTGTCCAGATTTAAAACACCAATAGCACAAGATGTTGTACCATTCTGAATTAAGAATGAAAAGTCTTTTTTTTTTTTTTTAAATAATAAAATAAACACTTACTGGCTCTCCTGGCTCATTTCCTCCCAGGATCCGAAAACCAAAGCCTGTGTCCTTTCTCCAAAGAAAGATATCTTGCTCCTGGTAATCTGGCACTGAAAAGAAACAAATAACCCAAGGCCAGGGTCAATTCACCTGCTGCATGACGCAAATGGTCTTAATCATTCCCACTGTTCTGTTCTGTGATCGAGTTCAGCAGCAGGTAAAAAACATGGGTAAAAAGCGGCAGCAGCAGCGCTAATAATGTCATCATTTTAACAGTTGCACCTGGGGTCAGACCCAATCAGAATTACTATCGGGTTCAATTTTTCATAAGGCCTTACAATCGACAGCCAGGCCTGCAGCAGCAGTTATTACCCTGAGAAAATGATCCTGTAAATCACTGCAGCCTGAATGAAGTAATAATGGACTTGCAGAAATGCAAAGAGCATAATACAACATATATAAAGATCTCTTATTTATTCAAGATTCTCATATGTTGCTAGAAATAGTCATTCATTTACATTAGCAGTTTGCAAATGACAAAAGAATCCAATCCATGGGATAACAGTCAATCGCACTCTGAATATCAAGGCAACTTTTTGAACTGAATATATTTAAAACTATTGTCATGCATGCTGTATTTATTCTGTTTGAATTGAACCTCGGTGCATTCTGAAGATTTGGATACATCAAGAAAAATGTAGGGTTTGGATGCACGAGCATAAGCTCTTCTTCTTTCGGCTGTTCCCTTCAGGGGTCGCCACAGCAAATGATCTGCCTCCATCTCTCCCCATCCTCTGCATCTTCTACTCTTACTCCAATGACCTTCATGTCTGCCTTCACCACATCCATAAATCTTCTCTTTGGTCTTCCTCTGGGCCTTCTGCCTGGTAGTTCCGACCTCAGCATCCTACGACCAATATTCTCACTATCCCTCCTCTGTACATGTCCAAACCATCTCAATCTAGCCTCTCTGACTTTGTCTCCAAAACATCTAACATGTGCTGTCCCTCTGATGTACTCGTTTCTGATCCTATCCATCCTCGTTACTCCCAAAGAGAACCTCAACATTTTCATCTCTGCTACCTCCAACTCTGACTCCTGTCTTTTCCCCAGGGCCACTGTTTCTAAACCATACAACATTGCTGGCCTCAACACCGTCATGTACACTTTTCCCTTCATTCTTGCCGATACTCTCCTATCACACATCACACCGGACACTTTTCTCCATCCATTCCAACCTGCCTGCACGCGCTTCACCTCTTTTCCACACTCTCCATTGCTCTGGATTGTTGAGCCTAAGTACTTAAAATCCTCCACCTTCTTTATCTCTGCCCCTTGTAACCTCACCGTTCCTCTTGGGTCCTTGTCGTTCACACACACGTATTCTGTCTTACTGAGACTAACCTTCATTCCCCTCCTTTCCAGGGCATACCTCCACCTCTCTAGATTTTCCTCCACTTGTTCTCTGCTCTCACGACAGATCACGATGTCATCTGCAAACATCATAGTCCATGGAGATTCTTGTCTCACTTCGTCTGTCAGCCTGTCCATCACCATAGCAAACAAGAAGGGGCTGAGAGCTGACCATTGATGCAGTCCCACCTCCACCTTGAACTCTATCACACCGACAGCACACCTCACCACTGTCTTACATCTCTCATACATGTCCTGCACCACTCTAACATACTTCTCTGCCACTCCAGACTTCCTCATACAATACCACAGTTCTTCTCTCAGCACCCTGTCATATGCTTTCTCCAGATCCACAAAGCAAACACTGCATCTGTGGTGGTCTTTCTCGGCATGAAACCAAACTGTTGTTCACAAATGCTGACCTCTGCCCTTAGTCTAGCTTCCACTATTATTTCCCATAACTTCATTGTATGGCTCATCAACATTATCCCTCTGTAGTTGCCACAACTCTGTACATCTCCCTTGTTCTTAAAAATGGGCACAAGCACACTTCCCCTCCACTCCTCCGGCATCTGCTCACTTTCTAAGACCTTGTTGAATATTCTTGTCAGAAAATCTAATGCTACCTCCTCTAGACACTTCCATACCTCAACTGGTATGTCATCAGGGCCAACTGCCTTTCCACTCTTCATCCTCTTGAATGCCCTCCTCACTTCTCCCTTACTAATCTTTGCTACTTCCTGGTCCTCAACGGTCACCCCTTCTACTCTTTTTTTCTCTCTCATTTTCCTCATTCATCAGCTCTTCAAAATACTCTTTCCATCTTCCCAGCACACTTCTGTCATCAGTCAATACATTTCCCACTCTGTCCTTAATCACTAACTTGCTGCACGTCTTTCCCATCTCTATTTCTCTGCTGTGCTAACCTGTATAAATGTTTTTCTCCCTCCTTACTGTCCAACCTATCATACAAGTCATCATACGCCCTCTGTTTGGCCTTTGACACCGCTACCTTCGCCTTACGCTGTGTCTCCCTGTACTCCTGTTTACTCTCTTCGGTCCTCTCAATGTCCCACTTCTTTTTAGCTAACCTCTTCTTTTGTACACACTCCTGCACTTCCTCATTCCACCACCAAGTTTCCTTATCTACTTTCCTTCCAGAGGACACACCAAGTACTCTCCTACCGGTCTCCCTGATCACATTGGCTGTGGTTGTCCAGTCATCTGGAAGCACTTCCTGACTACCCAAAGCCTGTTTCAACTCCTCCTTGAAGACAACACGACACTCTTCCCTTTTCAGCTTCCACCACTTTGTCTTCTGCTCTGCCTTTTTCACATTTCTCACCATCAGCGTCATCCTGCACACCACTATCCTATGCTGTTTGGCAACACTCTCACCTACTACTACTTTGCAGTCACTGACTTCCTTCAAATTACATCGCCGACACAAGATGTAGTCGACCTGTGTGCTCTTACCTCCGCTTTCATAAGTCACCCTATGCTCTGTTTCTTCTGGAAGAAAGTATTCACCACAACCATTTCAATCCTTTTTGCAAAATGTATCAACATCTGTCCTTCTGCGTTTCTGTCCTGGATACCAAACCTGATCATCACTTCCTCGTCCCCTCTGTTGCCTGCACCAACATGTCCATTGAAGTCTGCCCCAATGACCACTCTTTCACCTCTGAGGGTACTCTGCATCACTTCATCTAACTCACTCCAGAATCTCTCCTTCTGTTCTAGCTCAAATCCTGCCTGTGGGGCATAAGCACTAACAACATTGACCATCACGCCTTCAATTTCTAACTTGAGACTCATCACTCTGTCTGACTCTTTTCACTTCTAGAACATTCCTGACAAACCCCTCCTTCAAGATGACTCCTACTCCATTTCTCTTCCCATCCACACCATGATAAAACAGCTTAAACCCTGCTCCTAAGCTTTTAGCTTTGGTACCTTTCCACCTGGTCTCCTGAACACACAGTATGTCCACCTTCCTCCTCTGCATCATGTCAGCCAGCTCTCTGCCTTTTCCTTGCATAGTTCCAACATTCAAAGTCCCCACTCTCAGTCCTAGGCTCACGCCTTTCCTCTTTTCTCTCTGCCTACGGACACGCCTCCCGCCTCTCCTTCTTCGACGTCTTTGCACGCGCATAAACACGCACACAAAATAAAATTTACTTTTACAAATATCAGATATTTTACTGACTCCTTGTCTTCCTTGCTTATGATATTATTCATTAAATCTATGCTCAATTGTTCAAGATTTATCCATCATCCTGATATGAGCCAATACATCAGCCAGATGTCTTTTCAGACCTACACATCCCTTGACACGGTGTTAAGATGCATAAAAAGCATTTTCAAGGATAGATCAAGATAATATTGGCATTAATGCAGTAAACCTATTTCATGCCAAGTCAGTTATGGCCTCAAAATACAAACTTGAGGGAGACCCGTTCTCAAGTTTGATTCATGACGACTTTCATAACTCCCCTGTCTTTCAGCATACTCCATACAAGATGTCAGATGTTCGTAGGATGAACTTATCTTTAACCTGTGGTTCCATGACGACTTAAAGCATTACCAAACACAGAATGTTGCTTTATTAGGCTACAATCTGTCTACTTAATCATGAGTAGCCTCTTTTCCTGCTTATTCTATTGAGAATGTAATTGTTGGTAACAGTTCCAATTAGCTCAAACATTCTCTTTAGTGACCATGGTGCTGAGCTAAACAAGCATATCCTTTATGCTAAGCTGACATTGTGTAATGATGGAAAACGAAGACGACTCAAAATAAAACAGTATCGCAGAAATATAAGATCATCTCATCTTATCATCTGCTTAGTCTGGGTTGGGTTGTGGGGGGCAGCAACCTCAGTAATGAGGTCTAGACATCCCTTCTCCCCATCCACTTCCTCCAGGTATTCCGGGGGGCACACCAAGACATTCCCAGACTAGCCATGAGACACAGTCACTTAAGGGTGTTAAGGGTATATATATATATATATATATATATATATATATATATATATATATATATATATATATATATATATATATATATGAGATCAATCAATGAATTCGATTAATAAGCTTATTAATGCACTGAGGATGGATATTGAACTGTACTGGGGGGAAAAAATGACACCAAATATGACACCAAATATGATTTGAAGTCATCTCGTGCTAAACTGAGGAAGTAACGCTGGAACTAGTACAAAGTATTTTCTGTTCCAAACCATTACATTTGGCACTGTAGTGGGGAAAAAGCTCAAAAAAGGTGACATGCTAGTCCAGGCAGTTATGGATTTAGCAACAATCACATTTAATGTCCAGGACTTTTTGAAAGGACAACACACAATAAGTGATCAATACAAACGATTGAGCTTGAATCACTTAAAGGAAATGTGAGCATGAAACTAAAAAGGGTTTTGACTTCAGTGAAGGTGATCTTGAAATCAACACTAGCTAGAAGTTTAAATTTTTAAGATCCAGGCAACAAAAGGGAGTGAATTGAAAGGCTTCAAACAATATACAAAATGGCTGCCATTGGGAGTGGCCACTTTCCACAACCCATTCAATATCCATTAGGATGCAGAAATGGATCTTCAAATTGCCTATTATGGTGCATCCCAGCTTTCAGCTCCCATTTATTTAAGCTGAAGTCACTTAATGATACTTTTGTGTGTTTAAAATGAACTCTGTAATTCCTTCTTCAGTGCTGCTCATGCACAGGTTACAACCTTCAAAAGCAGCAATTGACTAGAATATAATTGATCTGCCTCTAATTCCATTCCATTACAGATAGATTGGCTGTCCTTTAAGGGAGATCTCATGTTTCATTGGGCCAAAACTTCAAACTATGTACCCACGCAATCATAATAAAACAAAGTCAATGCATGCTGTCTCAGAAGCGAATTTCTCCCTTCCTATTTTTTCCCCCACCATGTCCTCTTTGATTCCCTACTCCTGCTCAGATCTGCAGGCAGAGTTGCTGGTCACAGCTTTAAAGTGTTGAATAATGAAAGCATTGCATAAAAGCAACGATTGCTGGAGGAATGATTAGCTGCTAAAATCTCCAGTCCCGAGCACCATGTGTCCTTTCGGGCAACTTCTTGTGGTCGGGTGAAGGGTATTCTAGCTAATTAGTAGACTCTTCTTTCTGACAAGCGGACATGAAAGCAATTTGGGATTTTACCATCTTCAATTTCCATCAGTTATTTACACATTTATTAGAGCTTTTTAAGGAAATGAATGCGTATGACAACACTGACCCAGGGAGGAAGTATAATTGGCCCATAGAGCCATGGCAATACTGGTTGATTTCTGGCACCTTTGTTCTAAAGGGTCAGATCATCGCAAAGGCTAATTATATCTACTCAATGTGAGTAAAGCAGGGTATTGCAATATAATAGTGCCGAACAGCAAAATCACACAGCAGATTCTCACTCAGAGAGATAATGGTCTGTAGAGTGATATCTTTATCTCTTACTGTGGGAGTTCAGGGTCAGAAATCAAGATTTTTACAGGTTCTTAAATTAAATCACCATTTAACCAAAAAGGAAACACCCACACTCAGAGAAATTTAAACCACCCTCAAAGAGGAAGTCAAGCACTTGGCTGATGCAGCTATGACACCCATAGGATTACTCCGGTGTTCTTGATGGATCTAATGGAAGCACTGGCAAAGAAAGTTCTAGTTCAACTAGAGGTTCCAATATCGACGTGGCTGACAATACCTTGCTCTACAAAGACGACTGGTGCTGGAAAGCATTTTGAAAGGAAATGACTGACCATACGGGGAGGAGGGAATTGATTGTAGATCTGGCTTTTCTGTACTGAAGAGACCGGAAAGATTTTCAAGCCATGCGAGCTCAGTTTTCAGTTTGGGAGGTCATTATTTTGTTTGGTCAGTTTATACATAATTTTTATCCTCTGAAATTGAAACACTATAAAACACACTGCATGGCTAGCCAAACAAGAAACACACTTGGGAGTTTGCTGGTATTTAACTGTTAACTTTTAAGTGCAGACCTTTGATTTGGTTACCACCCACTCTAGCGCTTTCAGTATAGTGATGCTACATAATGATACATAGACTTGCAGTGTGACTGTAGAACTGGCCTTGGAGGAATTTTTAGATGGACGGCATGAGATTTGATGGAGTAAGCAGAATGGAAGTCTGTTGTTAGCAAAACAGCCAACGTGAATTAGGAGGTTTTAACCTCCAATTGGATATGGGATGTATTTCTGAAAGGAAAAGGGGCATTTTGCCAAAACAAAACACCTCTTATCCATTATTTTCCACCAGGGTTAAAATGATTAAATAAAAGAAAACAAAGAGCATATTGAAAGAATAAAAAAGTTAAAAGTTTTAGTTTTATGTGAGTAAGAAGGGATAAACAAAATGAAAATATCCAATGTATAGGTAGGCGTCCTTTTAAAGGTAATGGGTTCATGTCCCAAATTATAGTCCTTTAATAACCTTCTACACTAAACTAAACAGCCCCTGCTTCCCAAGCACCCGCCACCAAAATCCCATATTACTTACGCCTACTTTCATACATGCTCCTGGACTGGGCCCAAATTTTGAACGGATCCGGTTTCTTGACGAGCGTGCCGTCTGCTGCTGGCTCCTGGGAGGGCAGGCCGGGCAGCGGCTGGGCAGGGGGAGGCGGAGCCGCCGTCTCTGTTGATGGGGCCTGTGCTGAGTGGAGAGGAGAGTCCGTGGGAACACTGTGGTGGCTACCCTGGCTATTTTTTCTCTCCAGCGGGTGCTGTGGGCATTGAGATGAGAGTATACATGTAGAGATTAAGTGGATACAAGCTGGGTAAGTTTTATAGTTAGATGAAACAGAACAGTTCAAAGAGCGATACAAGCTGAGAAGCTCAGGCTGTGGTACTCAAATGAGCACCTCTGGGTGATTTTTAAAGTTTTCAAAACATTTTTAAAAACATTTGTAATTCAAAACCACCATCCAAACACAAGGTGCAGTGAAGTTGTACTCGTGGCTCATGGTGGGCAGGCACCTTCCTAAAATCACCATATTGCTTTTCCCTTTCATTTATCACACATTTGTAAGTTACTGCTACGTAGGCGGGAAGCAGTTTTTGTTCCCCAGCCTGAATCCTTCTGAGGCCTGATTGGGATGGATTAAACATTCATACTGGCTTTCAGATGGAACGGGATGATGTGTGGGGGAAACCTACATACACAGTATCAAATTCACTGTTGTTTGCTGTCACTTGCTGTATTCTCACCTACTTGAATTAACAATTCAACAATTAGTTCACATCTCTAAACGAAATCCCATATCAGGAAAAAATAAATAAAAAATTACAGTGGTGGATGTAGCGAAATTAAATTACAAAGACTGTATGCAGCAGTGTGCTGACTGGGATCCCAAATGATTATAAAACAAGAACATGAATTTAATCCATTTATCTCTACTTCCATATTATTGATATCCAAAAAAAAAAAAAAAAAAAAAAAAAATCAGGAATCTACAGTTGTATATTGTACATACAAATCAAAAACGTTTAATTATTCCAATTTAGAATGTTCATCAAGGATTTAATCAAAGATTATCAAGATTACGATTAATATATTTTTATGGCTTCACTAATGGAACAAGAAACTGGCCTCCAAATGGGACAAACCTCGAAATAACATTTTTATAGGCTAGTTTTATGCATACATTTTACAGTTGTACAAACTACTGTTGTGAAATGATTGCATTAAATAAACCACTCGGTATCCGCAAGTGTTACTGCAATCAATAAGGCATGGAATATTTACAATAAAACAAAACAGGAAGCGAATTGCGCGTTTCATTTTTGTGTCTACTCATTGAGACATTAAAGTGGGCATGCCTTTGGGAATTACCACAGATTTTCAAAGACCATTGTTGTTTAGTTTTGTAAACAGGAAAATACTGTAGTCTGTTTTAAAAACATTACTGTGTCAATGAAGTTGGTGTCTGTGAAACTCACAAATATTTGCCATTTGTTTTGGTGTAAAGCATAAAACTATAACATCACTTACATACTTTTATTAAAAGGGGCAGTGGTGGTCTAGTGGTATAGGGCGCTGGATCGCTGATCCTAAGGTTGGGGGTTCGAGTCCTACTCTCCACAAGGTTGTCACTGTCCCCCACAGTGCAGCTAAATGGATTATCAAAGGCGGGCCATGTCTCTCACTGTCTATGGTGAGAGGCATGTAAAAGAACCATTGCTGACTTTCGTAAAGAGTAGGCTGCAAAATCGTCAGTGTGTTTCTGTCCCTTGCTAAAAAAAGGGTTGTGACAGGAAGGGCATCCGACGTAAAAACCTCTGCCAAATCAAACGTGCGAATCAGATGATTCGCTGTGGCGACTCCTGAGTCAAAGGGAAAAAGCCGAAAGGAAGACAGACTTACATACTTTTATTACAATACAACATTAATATTCGGCAATACAAACGGTGTTTAATAGAGAATCACAAATCATAAAAGACGACTTTTTTCAATTCTGATTATGGTCTGTTTTTGTGAGTTTTGGTGTCTGTATGGAAAACACCCTCGACATCTCTCACTCTGGACATGGGATTTAGGAAGTTGTACATGCTACAGAATACTTCTAGCAGAAATTCCCAAAATTATGTGCTTTCCAAACACCTTGTGCAGCAATTGGACACTATGAAACTCAAAAAGTTTTGAACAGAAGGCTGTTGATTTTAATATACACAAAGTTAGGTGCATCGTTTTGAGAGATGGTTTTGACGATCTAATGGCATGATTTAGATCTTGTTTGATTTAACTTGAAAATTTAGACTCTGTTTCCAATTAGTGGTTCCATTAACACATCCGCACACATAAGAAAGAGACTGTTCTATTTTATGAAACAGGTCCTAACTTAAAGTAAGATTTAAACTCTTTGTCAGGACTTGCACAGAACTTATAGGGATCTGCCAAAGGGACAAACCAAGCAACTTCTTAGGGTACTAGATTTAGGGTTCCACTAAAGACAAGCTAGGAATTGCTCAGAGTACTAATTTTAGGGTTTCCCCAGAGGCCCAAACTGAGGTACTGTTAAAGGGTGCTAGGATTTAGGGTCCCACCAAAGGAACAAGTTGAAGACCAGTTTACGGAACTAAATTTAGGGTTCTCCAAAGGGACAAGCTGAGGAACTTTTTATAGATCTAGTTTTACTGCTTTTTTCCCTTAAATATGTCAACAAAAGAGCTCCATCAATGGTTTTTTTTTGGATAAAATAGGTTCCTGAAGCCTTTAATAAATGGTAAACTTACTGCTGTATGGTTTAAAAAATAAAAAAATAAATAATTTCTGACAGATTTAACCAGTTCATGTTTTTTTAAATCAGACAGAGAATGCTTCCCTAATTATTTTAAATGGCTGAAGATTCTACACAAAACCCTTGGTAAGTGTTCCGGTGTCGAGTTCTACATACAGGCTTTGTGGTTTCTCCCAAGAAACCTTCAAGTATAAAATTTCCCTGAAATCCTAGAGTTCTATGGAGCGTTAATCAGGTTCTACTAAACTGAAATGTAAGCCCTTGGTCCTTCCGAAGTTTGTTTTTTTTCTTCAGATTTGTACACTCAAGGCTCTTTTTTTAATTTAATGTTATTAAAGATTTCTTTACATGAAAGGTTTTTACTTTCTAAAGGAGCTGTAAAAGGTAAACCTGTACACAATATGTCTAATTAAATTTTGTAATGGGGGGGGGTTTCCTGACAGGTCCATTCGG
Source organism: Plotosus lineatus (assembly GCA_024760905.1). Lineage (NCBI taxonomy): Eukaryota > Metazoa > Chordata > Actinopteri > Siluriformes > Plotosidae > Plotosus > Plotosus lineatus. The sequence continues at coordinate 22,056,660 of CM045732.1, read as the reverse complement.
GGAAAATCAGAAGTATTATTCTTAAAGAGGATGTTTCTACTTTGAAACAAGTTCCAGGTTAAAACTACGACCTTTTAAGGTTTTTTAAGTTATACCAACTCTTGATGAGGCGCATGTCATAACATCCACCTGTGTTTCCAGGTAAGAAAGATCACCAAATTCATTTCTCCAGCGTGGATCAGTACTGCCCTCTGTTGCATATCACACTCGCTGATATGTCGCATTAACAGTATGGACTGTACACAATCTCTATTTCTATAATTGCAACATGTTTATCCTTGCATTTTAAAACATAAGAAATATGGGTCAGACACAGATTGTGTTTTATAAACAGCTGACATAACCACTACCTTTAAGCACAGTCTCCTGTAGGAGGTGCTCTTGGAGCTCTTCCAGCTCCAAGCTGTCTTTAAAGATGTTTCAAAACCTGGTACTGAGACGAACAAAAACAAACCCGCCTCCCAGGGAATCAGAGCACAGCATCCCAAGATTCCTCACACTGAACACTGACAACATTCAAACCCCTCCAATTATCTCTGCCACACACTCTGACTCTTTCACACCCGGAGAGGAAAACACACAAATAGAATGGGAGCTAAGCAACAGCAGGTAAAAACAGCACAGATGGAGAAACAGAAAAAAATAAAATAAAACAGAAGGACACAGAAATTTTGTAAATACTCACCAGTTTGGGGCTTTTCTTGGCAGGAGCCACTCCTACAAAAAAAAAAATAATAATAATAAAAAAGCAACAGAGTGAAATATTAATACCGCACGATTAAATGTCACCTTCCCCACAGGCAAGAGCAATTCCAGACTGAACAGATCTGATTGTAGAGCCCAGTATTGGAGCAGCAACAGCCTCCTCTCTGTCTCTTTCCCCCTCTCTCTCTCTCTCTCTCTCTCCCTCTTCCCCTCTCCCCCCCTGCATGCTGTCGTGAAAAATAAATGAATAAAAAGCAGCGATCTGAATCAGCTCTCAACAGTCAGAGCAGGAACAAACCACCAAACCTTTGCAAAAAATATTCCTTTCTACTCAGTTACTGTGAAAGAGACAGTAAAAAATAAAGATGCAGGAATGGTAGAACCCAGACAGGTTCTATTCTATTACCCATAGAGCAGGAATCCAAGCTGCTGAACATTAAATTATAGGCAACGCTCAGTTCTCCTCTTACTGAGACCATCTTCCAGCATGCCAGGATCCTCGTTTCTCCTCGTCTGAAGGCTCCTGAAGCTACAGCCTTCGCTTGTCTTTCTCCTCCCTCTCGTGCTCTCGCCTTTCGCCCTCCCCCTGCTGTGCATCCATCTCAGGCACACTCTCTCTCTCTCTCTCTCTCTCCCGATCTCACTTTTTTTTTTGATGGTCACTGTTGGTACCACAAAGACATACATGCCTCCCATCTTCCTCTCTCTCTCGCTCTCTGCTGAATGTTGGGGTGAAACAAGCAGTGTAAATTACAAGTTCATGGATAAATTATTGAAAAGATGCGTCTTAAACAGGGAAAGGGGTGTGAGATGGATCCAAAAAAAAACCCCAAAGTTGACCTAAGGTGCGATGCATCGGCAGTTCAACAAGCTCACGCCAGAAACTTTTAATGGTAGTGATCGACCAAAAATTATATTTACTGATCTGTGTGTGAAGTGAGCCTGTCTATACATAAACAGCATTGCTGACGAAATAAATCACCCTGTATGATCTGGTGATGGTATGGTCCTTTGACCTTTAAACATGCAGTCTGTACCTGTCCTGATTCTATCTATGCACGGAGAGCAAGAAAATGCTTATTGATTGCATTCTGTCCCAAGGGCAAATCAGTGGTGGGCGCGCGTGCGCGCACACACTTTTTTTTTCACATTCTATAAGTGCTTTAGTCTGGTTTCATTTATCGTGTCTATCACTCATGCTGTTGTTGAACATAATGCATGCCCAGTGAGTCTAAAACTCATATGACATCCTTTATACTACGCAGCTTTTAACTTCAGTTTACAATTTAAACATATTCATGTCTTCAATTAATCAGTATGGGAATGAATTGGTGTATTTATTGGTTTCTACTTATAAAGAAAAGAACGCAACTCAAAGATTTTTACTGAAATCCTTTATTCAAAGCCCAAGTTAGATGGATACTGTTAGAAAACTGATGGGTGTGGTCAAGCAGATCATTCCAGAAAGCTGAGACAGCGGGACCAGGTAAATACTCTTAGATCGCTGAAGAGGTGGCGCCAAGAAGATATTGTCAGAAAGCTGAAGGGCAAGTGCCAGGTGAATAATACATGAAAGCTGAGTGGGCAAGGCCAAACTGACAACCCCAAAGTGCTGAGAGGTGGAGCCAAGTGGTGGGGCAGTGCTAGATGGACAGCACCAGTAACGTGATGGAGTGATGCCAGGTACGTACATGACATCAGTAAGCTAAGGGGGCAATGCCAAACTGGCAATGTCAGAATATTCTGGGTTAGGGATAAGTGAATAACACCTAATGCGAAAGGGTCAGAGACAAGATGATGAAAGCCAACAGGCAGGCGGAAGTCTCCAGAATGCTAAAAAGTTCCTCAAAGCATCCACGAATCTAGGCGGGAGGGGCCAGACGGATGGCAGATGGGTAGGTGTATAGCTCTGGAGAGCCAAGGAGGACATACTTGAACAAAATCCTATAAATTATTACATCAACTGATCAAAACCTCAAGAAAAAAATTAAAAATACAGCGTTGATTGTGATTGACAGATTACATGACATGATTAAAACTGAAAACACCGGTTGAGTTCTTTTTCTGTCAAGCATTAAAACACACACTTTAACAGCATCCGGCCTTCATCCTCTTTTATCCAGCTGCGATAGTGGCCATTAAACATTAAAACTCCTTCCTCTTTCTGTTCTCTCATTCTCTTTCCTTCCTTTTCCCCCCACTCGTCTTTCCCTTCATCTGTTCTTCTCTCCAATCGGAGGCTAGCAGAGGAATGGCGCTCGTTCTGACAGATGTCAGCTCAAAGGTGCTGTGTGAGGAGACAGCAAATGAAGGGACCGCATGGCATGGACTACACCACAACCACAAACACCCACACACGAAGAGAGAGAGAGAGAGAGAGAGAGAGAGAGAGAGAGAGAAAGAGAGAGAGAGAGGACGAACACAAGGTGAGTGAGGATAAAGACAGTAAGAACTCATAGAACGCTCCATTTTGGTCTGTTGTGTTATCTCTGTAGACAACACACACACACACACACACACACGCAGACACACACAGAGGGTATGAGATGTGTGGAAACTGCTAAGCCCTGAAAGCACATTAAACACACATCCAGACACATTTTTCTCTGCAAGATCAAGAGATTAAACTCACACCACAACACAAACTGTTTATTTATTGTGAGGCACAAGCACAACATCAAAGAAGACTGGAGAAATCCATCCTTATGACAGTTCGCTTGCGGGTAAAAACAGGAAACACCGGTAAGGGTGCCAAAATTATTATTTAATCAAACCTTTTATGAAATATATATAAAAATAGAAATAGCACTTGTGTCTATTTTAATCCTCCAGTACATTGGGAGAGAAATACATTCAGTAAAGTAAAAATAAAACAAATGAAGTTCATCACATTCTAACAAAAGTAAATAAACTGAGGTGTAACCGACCATCAGGTCAGCCAATAGATAGCTGCACCATGCACTATGATCTATAAATATTCA
>CM045732.1:22030474-22047974 GCA_024760905.1 Plotosus lineatus | reverse complement strand
AAACAGTGGTGCTGAGGAAAAGGCAGGAGGCAGAGCTGGAGGTAGCGGAAATGAAAATGTTGAGGTTCTCTCTGGGAGTAACGAGGATGGATAGGATCAGAAATGAGTATATCAGAGGGACAGCCCATGTAAGATGTTTTGGAGACAAAGTCAGAGAGGCTAGATTGAGATGGTTTGGACATGTGCAGAGGAGGGATAGTGAGTATATTGGCAGTAGGATGCTGAGGCTGGAACTACCAGGCAAAAGGCCTCGAGGAAGACCAAAGAAGAGATTTATGGATGTGGTGAAGGAAGACATGAAGGTCGTTGGAGTCAGAAAAGAAGATGCAGAGGACAGGGTGAGATGGAGGCGGATGATTTGCTGTGGCGACCCCTGAAGGGAGCAGCCGAAAGTAAAAGAAGAAGAAGATATATACACACACACGCACACACACATATACATATATATAAATTGTGTGCGTGGTGTTTGCCCATTTCCATAGTTAGAATTTATTTAAATTATAAGTCCACTGTACTATGCCACCATGTGACCTCCCCTTGGGCTGAGTTTGACACAGCTTTTGTAAGGTGACCCCCCCCCCGAACCAGCACTCTTCATTAAAGCTTTGCACAACGTTAGCAACTCCTTAATGTGTGTGTATAATGCATCGAAAGCAGTCAGTGCCTCTTTTTTAAAAAACTAAATCCATCCCTTCCGTCTGCTCCACATCACTGTCTGATCTTCTCCGACCTCTTGGCAAAGAAGTGCATATATTCATTTGTTACACTCTTTGCTAGCTTTTGCAAATATCATAGCAATATGAATCTTCTCATCTTATCCTCATCTACCTTACCTTGATGCTTTGCATGATTATTTGATACATGTTGGGAAAGGATTAGTGGAAAAAGTGCAAATGTTTGCTAATGTCTTAAACACCATCATGCCAGTTGATCACTGGGTGCCTCAAACAAACTATTACAGACAGCCTCTACATCATGTCGGGCACAGCCCCACCAGACATCTGGAAATGAGCACTCACCAAGAGCGAATGGAGAAGACAATCTCCAGGCAGTCATCAACGCACTACAACCACAAGCAAGCTCGAAGACATCAGACCAGGAAGAGTATTTCCAGGATGTTGAACCTGCAGCAGGGCTCTACCAAATCAGAACGGTTGGAGATGTGATGATGAAACTACTGTAATGGGCCGAGCTATAAAAGATTTTACCCCGAATTTTACCCTGGGCGGTTTGGCAAATAGTCTGGAGTCTACTAAGGTTATTCAGGACGATTTGGATAGACTTCGAATTTGGGCAGATACATGGCAAATGAAATTCAATGTCGCTAAATGTAAAGTTCTACATGTAGGGAATAAAAACATTAGACAGGAGTATTTCATGGGAGGTTTAAAACTAGAATGTTCCTCTCAGGAAAAGGATCTGGGTGTGATGGTTGACCAGTCCCTCACTGGTACTAGCCACTGTGCGTTAGCAGTAAAAAAGGCAAATAGGATGGTGGGTTACATAGCCAGGAGTATTGAGTATAGATCTAAAGATGTTGTCCTTCTCTTGTATAACACATTGGTTAGACCACATTTAGAGTATTGTGTACAGTTCTGGGGACCATACTTGAAAAAAGACATCGAGACTCTCGAAAAAGTTCAGAGAAGAGCAACAAAGCTAATTCCGGGTATAAAAAGGAATCCTATGAGGAGAGGCTGAGGATCCTAAACCTTTTCAGTCTTCAAAAAGGAGAATTAGAGGTGATCTGATTGAGGTCTTTAAGTATCTTAAGGGGATTAATAAAGTCAACTATGCCCGATTACTTAGGCCAAGTTCTGTAAGTAGAACTAGGGGTCATAAATGGAAGTTATTCAAGGGTAAATTTAGCACAAATATTAGGAAATATTTTTTCTCGCAGAGGGTAATTTCAGTGTGGAATAGATTGCCTAACCACGTTGTCGAAGCAGAAACCTTACAAGTCTTCAAAAGCAGACTTGATCTAGTGCTGGATACCATCTAGTCATGGTGCGTCTTTAAGGTTAGAGTCACTTTAGAATAGGACAATGGTGAGCTTAGTTGGGCTGAATGGCCTGTTCTCACCACTCATGTTATGTTATGTTATGTTATGTTATGAATGCAGACGACATCCGTGATGGGATCAAGAACCACAGAATACGAACCATCCCACTCATTGCTCTCTGGTGGAAAAGATCCAGCTGTGTTCAATGGAAAAGCCCGTGTGTGTGTTCAGCTTTGGAAGGGCTGCACTTAGATGGATGTGCAGACATAAGTAAGTGAGTATCTTGGTACTGATGGGTTGTTGGGTAAGATTGGATTCTAACTGTGTTAAACTGACAATTACCTGAAATTACAAAGAGTTTAAATCCTCAAGCAGCTCGAGGAAATGGTGCTGGACACTTGAACAAAGCTGTATGTACTGGAAGCATCTGTGCTTCCTAATCACCTCAAACTCGGCTTCAAATTGTCGGTGGAAAAACCTCAATGGAATTTAACCCTCATTTTCATGTTTTCATTTTATGATCAGCTGCAGTCTCAGCATCATGTTCAAAAATAAAATTAGAACAAGGCAAGCACCCACATGTACATACCTACAGTAACACTATTTCATGTTAAGCTGTCCTAATTAAGTAAAGAAAGGTAGTCAAGCTACATGAATGACAAAAAGGATGCGGACGTCACTGCTGACTGACTCAAGTAACGGTGAGTTTAGGAAATCCAGACCAGATGGATCAAACAGGGCTTGCCCTGAAGCCACGAACCTCACTGGGGACCAATTAAAGCAACTTAGACCTTCTCAGTGAAGTTTAGTGTGATAGGAAGCCTGACACACACACACAAAAGATTGCTACATAGTGGCCAATTAGGAGACTTCGTCCAGGAGCCAGAGAACATCCATAATTGGTAAAAGTATGACGTACTCAGACTTTTCCATTCCTCTCCACATGAACACGCTCATAGAGACAGATACGTTCTGGCTCTCTGCGTATTGTACTTCTGCAGCCTAGTAAAGCCTGAAACACATTTTAGCACTTGAGCTCTCGATGTGCGTGAATGTGTGAATTTCAAGGAAAACAGAAAAGTCAATGTTGCGCTTCTAAAAAAGAATTCAGCTATAAAGAGACTTGACTGTTCAATGCGCATGTGGCTGGTGAGTTATTTAAGAATTAAATTAGGTTGTAGAGCCTTTACTCATGATAAATGTGCTGTATATCTCGTCAAAATCGCTCATCTCTCTCTCGCTCACTCTCTCTCTCATGAGAGATTCTGGTTGGTTGCTAATTTGTTTTTAGCGATGGCACCAAGGAATGGGTCTAAATTTAATCTGTAATCACACCTAATGTGTGGAAAAGCAGACAGAAGTGTGTGTGACACACATAGAGAGAGCGAGAGAGAGAGAGAGAGAGAGACAGACTTCTGCTGAGGAATACAGAAGCCATAGTTAAGGTTAAGGTGAGAGCAGATCCTCCCAACAGGAGATCTCGCACTAGAAATCATTCAGCCATCAAGTCTAACTGGACTTTTAAAACAAGGCAAGAACCCTGATCTCAGATCAGCCATGAGAATTTCCCAGAGCCTGTAGTCTATTTTTAGTCTCTGTCTTTTGATAAAACAGATTTCGCTATAATGTTGGAAGCTTTGTTGGCTAATTTATATTAAGCTGGAAAGCACAAACAGAATCTCAGTAAATCTTTAGGATTAATACAGCTCATTTAAAAGAGCAATAAACAGCAAGTTGAAATGCAATCACCTTTCTATCACAGACACTATAAACAGCTTGAGCTACAGTAGCTCTTCTCTAGGATCAGTTCAAATAAAACTATCCTCTACCAGTCTTCTCGTGTTGCCAGTTTACAAGTTGTCCCTCCACTGGTTGGACCACCTTCAGAAGGTACTTCCCACCATATACCATGAGAACCACACGAGATCTGCCATTTTGGAGATCCAGTTGTGAAGCCATCACAGTGTAGCTCTTGTAAAAAAAAAAAAAAAATCATTCTTAATGCTTGCCCATTTTTTTCTGCTTCCAACACATCAACTTTAAGTTTGACCGACTGGTTACTTTCTGCCCATCTTGATAAGATAATATAAGGATAAGATAATCAGTGATAAGTATATAGTGATAAGATAATCAGTGTTATTCATGTCCTGTCAAAATGTGATGTGTTAAATGAGTGATTTGAACATAAAACTATTTCACACTGACTGTCTATAATTTAATACAGTGGTACCTCACCTTACGAAATTAATCCATTCCAGAAGTGGTTTCATAACCTGATTTTTTCGTAAGTTGAGCCGCATTTTACATGTCAAAGGCCTGATTCATTCCAAGGCCCCCAATACTACCCCTAAACCCTTAAAAAATCATAAAAGTATACCTTTTAAGGCCTCCTTCTGCTTCAATATCATACCAATGGTAGACTGATTTGGCCATATCATTCAACCGCATGCCACAAGCCCACTTTTCACTTCTTCTGAGCCCATCACTTTCACTGGGAATCACCGCACGCGCGCGTGTGTGTGTACGCGCGGGCGTATTGACCATGTCTCCTTAGCAGAGTTATAATCTTACAAATGTTTATGGAAGGTTAAAAGCCTGAGCCAAAAAATAAAGTTGCAATGAGCACACTTGAAAAACTCACGAAACAACAGTAACTCTGTACTTTACGCGTGTTTGAACTCCGTGACGAACAATGGGTCACGAAAAGGCACAAGATAAGCATCATGGGTATTATGGAGATACAGCTTCATAATAGCCAATGGGAGGGAGCTGCGTCATGGGTATTATGGAGCTACAGCTCCCTCCTAGCCAATGAGAGGTCAACGGGGCAGGATGTTGGGAAATCGCCAATGGGAGGCCAGCGGGGCGGGATGTTGGGAGATAGCCAATGGGAGAGCAACTCACGAATTGTTTGAATTTTTGAGATGGCATGTTTTGTAACGTGAACTTTTTTTGTATTCAGAGAGGGAAATTTTAGGTAAATGCATTTCGTCAACTGGATTTTTCATTTTTTGGGTCTTTCGTAAGGTGAGGTACTACTGTATATACATTAAGGCACAAGCGGTTCAATATGTACCCTGTCTTTGCCCAGAGTGGGCTGAGCCAAGGTCCAGCCTACCCGTGACCATAGTAGGAGTAAATGGGGTGAAGGGGGTGATTTAGAGACTGATGGGTGTCTGAAAATATTGTTATTAGAGCACTTTAAAGGGTTGAACAAACTTCAGCCCTAAAATAAATAAAATAAATACATCTCCCCTCTCTGGCTGATTTCCACATTCATTTGTATGGCTTGCCTTGTTAGTTTACTAATCTGTTTAACAAGTTCATGTTCCGTGCAACTGTACTTGTTTGGTGGTTCTCTTGCTTCGCAAAACGTTGTCCAACCTCCCCGAGTTAGAATGTTTTATACTCTGTGTAAATCTGAGGAGTGGAGCCTCTCCTTCTTGTGTTTTAGTTTCATTATTAATAATTAATATGCTTGTGAGTGATGGGGCAGCCTTATTGGGTTTCTTGTAAGGACATGAACACGGGACAACCATTTAACTCCCTTTTCATGCCTATGGGGCTCCACTCAACTAACTTTCTCAAACTTTCTGCAGCCAGCAACCCCATCTATGGACTTGCTCTGCACATGTTCATACATTACGCTTATTATTTAACTGTAAAAATCATCATCTTCAACTTAATCCGGGGTCAGGTCGCAGGGATAGCAGCCTAAGCAATCGGATACAGACATCCCTCTCCCCAGCCACTTGCTCCAGCTCTTCCAGGGGGGGTACAACACAGCATTCCCAGACCAGCCAAGAGACACAACCCCGCCAGCCTTTTCCTGGCCGCGGCACTCTCGACCAACTTTATACACTCGACAGAATCCTGGAGGGGACATGGGAGTTTGCCCAATCTGTCCACATGCATTTTGTGGATTTGGAGAAGGCTTTCAACCATGTCCCTTGAGCTATCTTGTGGGACATGTTCTGGTAGTACAGTGTTCTGGACCCGTTGTTATGGGCCATTCATCGCTGTATCAATGGAGCCAGAGTTTGGTCCACATTGGGAAACACAGATCGAATTCTTTTCCGGTGAAGGTTGGAGTCTGCCAAGGCTGTCTTTTGTCACCGATGCTGTACATAATTTTTATCGACAGAATTTCTGGATGCAGCCGATGTGTTCGGGTTTGGTGGCTATTGGATCTTGTCTCTGCTTTTTGTGGATAACGTTGTCCTTTTGCCTTCATCAATTCAGGACCTACAGCTCTTTACGAGTGAGGGAAGGATGGAGCAGGAGACTGAAAGGCGGATCGCTACAGCCTGTGCTGTAAAGCGGAGTCTGTACTTGTCCGTCATGGTGAAGAAGGAGCTCAGCCACAAGGCAAAGCTCTCAATTTACCAGTCGATCTATGTTCCAACCCTCATCTATAATTACAAGCTTTTGAGTAGTGACCGAAAGAACAAGGTGGTGGATAAAAGCAACTGAAATGAGCTTCCTTCGCCGGGTGGTGGGCCTCTCCCTTAGAGATAAGGTGAGAAGCTCGGCCATTGAGGAGGAGCTCGGAGTAGAACCACTGCTCCGCCACATTGAGAGGAGCCAGTTGAAGTGGCTTGGGCATCTGGTTGGAATGCCTCCAGAATACGTACCTGGTGTGGTGTTTCGGGCATGACCAAATGGGAACAGACCCTGGGGTCAACCTAACTGTAAAATATTCTGCATAATTTTTGCAACTAGAGAGAATTTTTAACAGACAAAATTCATCAGTGACTTGTGTTGGAGTTCAAGTGTAATTGTGTGTGTGGTGGTGGGTGGGGGTGCCTCAATATTAACTAACACTAATCTATTTTGTCTATCAGGCTTTCATAAGGACACCAAGTGCTGATGTTAGAGTGTTTCTAACAACACTGCAGTGTGATGGCACAGTGTTTAGTACTCTGTCTCACATCACTGTAAGAACTTTCTGGACTGGGGTCTTGTGGCTGGCAAAGATGTTTGTGCAGTTTGCATGTTCTTGCCATGCTTCTGTGGGTTTCCTCAGAGTCTTCAAATATTCCAAATTGCCACAATAGTGAATGTGAGAGTAAGTGGATGTTCGTCTAAAAAAAAAAAACAGATTTTGCATGGGGTTTGTGAGGTAAAAATATTCACTGCAAAGGAACCCAGTGAAGAGTCCCAATGTATTATGGTACAAAAGCATCTCTGAGGTGTGCTTCTCAACCACTCTTCAGACGTCAGATTACATAAAGGATTTTGTCTCGCAGAAGGAAAAAAAAATAAATAAATAAAAAAAATGCCAGGAGTCCCCTCCTACACATGACTTAAAGAAGCTGGAAGCACAGAATGGTCATTTTAAGGGTTATAATCTGCCTAACATGAGTGTGTGTATATAAATATGTATTACACACACACGCGCGCGCACACACACACACAGGGATCCCTCGTTACTTTGCGCTTCAATTCAGACTGCTTCAGTGCATCACGTTTTTTTTTTTAAATATCCATCGAATTAAAAAATAAAGAAATTAAGAATAAGGGGAAAAGTTAAGGAAAATGCCACAAAAACAATCCAATTATGCAAAAAAAAAAAAAAAAAAAAAAAAAAAAAACTTCCCATCAAAACTAATTACAGACACTCCCAGCTTTACGCTCATTCGTTTTACTTATTTTACATTTTTTTTTTAAATTGTCTAATTTTGATTTTAGCAGGCTCTCTGTAGTACAATACGTCCCTACGTAGTACGCTGACGTAATATGCTACTTATGCATGACGCCCTGCTTCTTCCCAGTTCACTGCGTGTTACCCTCGTGTTAAGACATCATCTCTGTGATCTTTGTGTTTACACTGTTTTGTGGACTTTTGTAACCCTAAGCAAATATGGTTGGTCAGAAGCGTAAGCCTACTAGTGATAGTGGTAATCAGAAAAAGCGACAAGCCATCTTGTTGGAAACGAAGATGGCTATTATCAAGAAAATTGATGCTGGTGAAAAACGTGAATGTTGCACGTTTCTTCCAAATGGCTCTGTCGACCATGTTAAAGGTTTTATTTGATATTTGATTACTGAATTTGATTGAAATTTATCTATTTTAAATTATTTTGCTTGAATTTAATTTATTTGAAATTAATGTTGATATTATTTGATATTAGATATTGATATTTGTTTGATATTAGCTTACAATGTTATGTTTATAATTGATTTAGGGGTGTTTTATGAGATACGGTAATGGTATTTATGGATGTATAGTACAGTATGAACGTCATACGTCACTGGAACATACAGTAACAACTTAGGTTTTTTTTTCACCTTACGTTCGGCCGTCCGGAACCAAACTAAAACATAAGTCGGGGAGCATCTGTACATTGTTGAGGTGCGCATCTGCCGCGTCTATATGTGTGTGTACTTATGTATTTTTTTTTTTTAACATATTAATTTTTTTTATGTTTAATTGTTATTATAAGCATTTATAGCATTGACTATGTATTTATTGATAATATATACACATCAGCCGGGGGGCGGGCTTGGGGGATACTTTGCGGAATTCGGTGGTCACATGGGGATCGCGGTCCCAATTAACCGCGAAAAGTGAGGGATCCCTGTATGCATGTGTGTGTGTGTGTGTGTGTATATATATATATATATATATATATATAGAGAGAGAGAGAGAGAGAGAGTGTATATGAAATATAAGGTTGTGATCTGAGCATTTGCCTTTTAAAATCCTGACTGTCGTGATTCAGCTTTGAAATCTATCCATTAAGAATCAGCTGCGTATACCATGTTCCTAAACACTCAGTTCCAGTTGCCTTGGAGTACTCGGTTTCTAATCCACCAATTCATTTAGACACTATTCCAAAGATCTGAAATCTCCTCACAGTGCTGATCTAAGCACCTGATGACGTTAGCAGACACGAGGGCAAGCAGCCGTCCACACAGGCGTGCATTCTCTCACGCGCTTAAGTACAAGCACAGAATAATGTCCCTGTACACAGAGATTAAATAATGTCACAATCAAGATTAATAGTAGTGTCCAACAATGATGTGTTCTTTTTTCCTTTCAGTTTGAGATCTTATCATTTACTAAGAAACTGTGAGGAAAAGTGAATATACTTGATGTAGTGTATTACTGAGCTGTTTAATACAGCTTACGAATAACAATTGTTTCTTTCTTTACTTATTACATATATTACATATCTTCTTATCATTTGTATTATTTTACCATTTACATTAAAATGTTCATTTGTTTCATAACAGTTTGACATCAAGTGGAAATTAATCTAATTACATTTTTTGCAACCACAGTATCATCTCATCTATCATAACATCCAACACGCCATATGAACTCCATAAGCACATCACCTTTCAACTATGAAATATACATTAACCCCACTGCGCTCACGCAGCAATTATAAGATTAGATTTCTCATTTTCCCTTCAATATGATTATGTTCTTCTGCTGATACAATACGACAAGACATTACACTACAACGTTACTGAATTCCCAAATCTGATTGGTTAGAAAAGGTTTGGTAATTGTTTTTTTGTTTTTTTTTTTTTTGAACAGGCCCATTTACTTACCAGACATATATTAAATAAAAATGTAATACAGAAATATCATTCTGAAATAAAATTGACTGTCTGCGGCATCATTCTGAAGCCATTTGCTTAGACCTGCACACAAGTGTCACTGTCCCTTACACCAGGCACGATGATCTAGAGAACGTAGCAGTGCCGCCACCATAAGTTTTAAGTAACCTTAAACATGTTAGATGTAATTTCTCTGTTTTCGCGTTAGAGACAGAAAGAGCGATGTGGTACATAAGTTTTATTGCTTTTAGAAGACTTGAGCTTGGATTTTCTCATTTGATGAAGTTGTAGGACACATTCAGAATTGTTATTGTAAACAAATATTCAAAGCAAAATGAAAAAGGGTGACGAATAAGAGATACTAAGTCAGAACGCAAGGGGCGGCTTTTTTAGGGAAAATGTTTAATTTCGCCAAAATGAACTGACAATGGAGGATAAAACTTGTAGGCTGCTGGATTCTGAACGGTACCTTTAAACAGAGCAGCTCTGAATCAAATCCTGGCTTTAAATCAAGCCACAGATTTATAATAATGCAATTATCATAACATCGAATTCACCTTTCTTTAAGCTCAGCCAATTCACCATAGCCACATCCAAATACTTTGTATGTTGTAAGGTAAGTGCCTGATTGTCCACGTAGAACGTTCTATGCACACGTGAGCGAGTACATAAACACACAACTGCATGTGTATCACTAACTTCCATTTAATTTGAACTAATTACATTTTAATATTCTTGGGATCCTCCATAAGTTATGTCTTTAACTTTTTTAAACATTTTTACATTTACACAGATCCCTTTACACACATTTTCGTCATGGATGACAAGATTACTTAATGTGGTTCTTCATTATTTACGTAACATTCAAAATGCATTCATCAAGTGTTAAAGTAATTAACATTCATTGTGTATAATTAATTCTGAAGGTCATGGATTGTCCATATCAATTAATGATGTAAATAAACAGAACATTAGCGTAAGGCATTGCGCAACACCTCATTGGCTTTGATAACCGATCATATAAAGCGCTGAGTGTTTTGCTCTCTATGGTACACTACACTGCTCTTGAATGCTGGGTAGAAGAAGACGAGGAAGAGAGGGAGCAAAGGTCAGGGTAAAGTGCCTCCGGCAGTGGGCAGGACTGGCAGACTCCATAGTCCATCAGCCCAAACCAATCATCAAGCCACCAGTCACTCTGTCGTTATCTTCCATTTTCCTTAGTCCCTTTCCTGCTGTTTTTTAATTTTCATGCAAAACATTTCTGCATGATTTCTTTCCTTCTGTCCACCCTTCCTGATCCCCAGTGCTGTTCCTTCCTTCCCACTTTTTTTCTTTCCTTTAATTCCTTCTGGTCTGCCATTTCTCCTCTCAGTTACCTCCCCTTAATGCATATCTTTTACTTTCCTTCCATTCCTGACATTGTCCATCCTTCCATTCGTATTTTCCTTCCGCCCTACAATTTCTGCTTTTCCTTCCCCCTCATGTCAACACTTCCTGCCTCTTTTTCCTTTCCTCACTTCCTGCTCTTTCTTTTACTTCATCCCACTGAACATGCATAAGGAATCATAAGCACTTACCTCTCTGGACCAGCATGGTGACTTCACTGCCTTTAGGGCACTTGCTGAGCATATCCACCACCTGGTTGTGAGTAAGATTCTGCACATTCCTCTTGTTCACTTCCACGATGATATCACCTTCCCTGAGCCCTCGGCATCGTGGGTAATCCACAATCTGCTTGACGCGTTGCCCGCCTCCCCCTGGGCTGTCTGCAATGGTGAAGCCGAAGCCCTTGTCTCCTTTCTCCATGTGCACTGTGATCAGCTCGGGTTGTGTGGCGATAGACGATGCCAGAGTCACGGCATCGCCGACAAAGCGCTGCTCGTGTGAACCGTCTGGGGTGGGCTCGTGGGCAGGGCTTAAGGGGCGAGGGGGTTCACTGGCGGTGCCATTATGGCTGCCATGGCTAGATGGCGAATCATAGTTTTCTTGGCCATTAACAATGATGGGCTCCTTGTCTAATATAGCCACCGAGGTCACGAGGCTTGTGTTGGGGTCATCGGGGTCAAAGGGCAGTGGGTAGCCCCGGCACAGCTCCAAGTCCACCATGGAACCAATGGGAATAGACTGGAATATCTTTACCACCTGTGCGTGCGTGTAGCCCAGGACACAAGTGTCATTTACACTGACAATTACATCACCTGAGGAGACAGATTTCCAAGCACAGAGAGATTAATGGTAACCACAGCAGCCTGCCGTGCCAACAGCAAACCATTTCAACATGTAGGTTAATGCTGTTTGAAAACGCAAACGATGATTGGGTGTTTCAATCTCTTGTTTACTACTACACAATATTGGCCAGGAAGCAAACGAAATTCATTCCACTCTATTGAAAATGCATTCAGTTCTCTAAATGCTTGCAAGACATAATTGGAACCTATTACATGAACAGTAGCAAAGCTAATGAGACCAATAATTCACAGCAAGACACTTCAAGTGGGACACATGCAAAGAATACTATCTGCCAAAGTTCTTTTCACAAAGCAAGACAATTTTTCAATTAAAGTACCTGCTCATTCAATAAATTCACCATGGAAATGAACTAAAGTAACAAACAAAAGCACTCGCATCCTTCAAAACCCCATCAACAAAACAAAAAGTGAGATGCAATCAGCCATGATTCGGATTTATGTCATGAAATTGTCAGGCCAACACAACTTTTCAAGCAGCTCACCTGTTTCCATCTTGCCGTCCAGAGCAGCCGGGCCATCAAGCACCAGACTTTTAATCTGGAGAAACTCGTCTGGTTCGTCTCCTCCGACCACCGTGAACCCAAAACCACGCCGGCTTTTCTTCAGTTTCGTGTTAATGAACGTTCCCTTTAATTCGGCAGGGTTCCTGGTAAAGAAAGGCTTCACTCCTATGAAGAAACAAGGACCCACAATACAAAATTTCCCAGCATGGATAAGATGGACAAATAATGCTCACGAGATGAAACACCTGCATAGATTTTATGCATTACAAACCAATATCTTAATTACAATCAAGCTGAGGAAAGAGACTCTGCTTCAGCAAGAAAATGACATATCAACTAAGCAGAACCCAAGAAGGGTACACAGGGAAGCAGAAGACAGCAAGCGAGACTGATGAAGATGTTTGATAGGCTTAGCCACACCTGCTATGAATGACGACACAAAAATAAAACGAGAGAGAAAGCAGAAGAGAGAGAGAGATTGACATGTTTGCGCATTTAGAGCAACCGAGATTAATTAAGATTCTCTGTCAAGTTCTGATTTTATTTATAAGGCTAAAAACATTAACTTACTTAGAACTTAGAAGAGTTTTTGTTTTTAATATCTGCTTCGCTTCTATCAAACCCAAACCAGAACAAAAAACAATGAAAAGTGAGCTAAAACTAACCGTGTTCTTAATAAGAATTTGCTGATCAACATACAGATCCAAAGGCAGATGTTTTTAAGGCAGTCAGGTGGTACTAAACCGGCTGTAGACTGTGCATTTACTAAGGCACACAGACTTTAACACAAATTTATGAAGCGAACATTTGCCCTCTAATTTAATCATTACCAATTGGTACCCAAGCCGGCATAATTTCCCCAGCATATGACTATTAACAACGGTGGGTGAAGGCAAACCGGTACACTTTTGTTAACTGAGCGAACTCGGTTTGCTTTTCATCTCCAAAACTGGATGGGTCAAATAACATACCTTTTTGAAAAAGTAAATAATGCATATGTAAATATGTACTTCCCCTAAAGTAACAAAAGTGGCATCTATTAGCAGGAAAAAGGCTGCTACAACACATTTAAAGGCTCAATAGCTTTCTATCAGTCCTGTCCGCCTGACCATCTTACACCTACGTGAAAGCCATCGAATGCGGTGAAAGAGCTGAAAGGCCTCATCTGAAGTGATGTTAGGTGGCATACGAGAGAATCATTATCTTATTATTTTAGCCTGAATGTGTTAACTGCGTGTCATTCACAAAGCCTAATAATTGACAGAAATTGGAGGGTTTTCAACGCACACAAGGGAAAGAACAAGGACAAGAGAAAACGAGCTGAGAAAAGGGAGCGAGAGCGAGAGAGACAAATGATCAGTACGTGACATACTGAAACATCTGGCTTCTAGCTCAACAACTCGCTTGGAAACCGGCTCAAGAAAAAAGGTGTGTGTTTGGGGGAGTAAACATAAGCTGATATTGATATTCAGAGTTAAGGTGCAGCCATATTGGTGAAGACAAATCACATACGTTTTGCGTCTACTGGGGGTAAAGGAGGCTTGGGGCTTCTCTGCCTGTCCCGGTGAATGGTGGCGTAGCTGGCTAGCGATGCTCTTGAAGAGTTCTCTTCTATCCACTCTGAAAGATTAAGATCTGTCTGTCTTACCACAGTTGTACTCACCTTCATATGCTAGTCAATGCAACTGGTTGAGTTAGAGCCAAAATAGGTGTCAGTTACTATGCAACACCCGCACTGATTTCAGGTGCAATCTCAGCACTTCAGCGATCAATAACAGAATGAAATTTCCAAAAATGTGTGCCAGCGAGAGAGAGAGAGAGAGAGAGAGAGAGAGAGAGAGAGAGAGAGAGAGAGAGATGGGGGG
The DNA here is from genome assembly GCA_024760905.1 of Plotosus lineatus. Lineage (NCBI taxonomy): Eukaryota > Metazoa > Chordata > Actinopteri > Siluriformes > Plotosidae > Plotosus > Plotosus lineatus. The sequence continues at coordinate 22,033,783 of CM045732.1, read as the reverse complement.
GAAGGTAAAAGAAAGGTGGTGTGACAATGAAGGTGCTGTTTAGAAGGCAAGATACTGGGCCTGAGCCAAATCCCATGAGGACAAACCTGCATTTAAAGTGGTTCCTTTCACAGGGTATGTTAAATGCAAAATAGGGCAGGGACAATTTGCCTGATACAGTCCTGATGTTAAGAACAGGAGGCCAGTTTCATAGTGTCAAGTCTGTCCTACATGATTAAGCTTACATGATACGTAATATATGGATGGACCCAGTGACCATAAAGTTCACATTGCAGGTGTAACATTTACTGGTCTTTGCCCATATGTTCATTTCCAAGTACCCTTATCCATCAACAAAGAGGAATGTATATAGATATACAGTATATATACAGACGCTCCCCGACTTATGTTTTTGTTTGGTTCCGGACGGCCGAATGCAAGTTGAAAATGAACGCAAGTTGTTACTGTATGTTCCAGTGACTTATGACGTTCAAACAGTACTATACATCCATAAATACCATTACCGTATCTCATAAAACACCCCTAAATCAATTATTATAAACATAACATTGTAAAATAATATTAAATACATCAAATAACATTCATTTCAAATAAATTAAATTCAAGCAAAATAATTTCAAATAGATAAATTTTAATCAAATTCACTCATCAAATATAGTATAAAAAATATCACTTATACATTCTCTATGATGCGATCTTTCTGCTTGTAAATGGTTCGGATGGTCGACGGCTGGTCACGTTACATGAACCTGAGCCGAGTCACATTACATGAAGCTTAAAACAGCCAATCAACGCTTACAATATGTGAGGCTCTCAACACCGAAAGTAGCTTACTTGTTGGGCTTTTGAGACAAAGCACAGGTTAACCAGACTTCCAGTCTTTCAAGTGAGCAAGGGTGCCACTGAATACTTATTTGGTACTCAGCCTGCACTGATGTGAATCACCAGCAGAGCAGAGTTCTCTTTCTTTTCTGGATTCAGGTTGCATTCATTTTACAAGTCTCTTTGCTTAACCGAGTATTCGCATAGTAGATTGCATCGATCCGAGCAGATAGTTAATTCATCTCTGTGTATGAGACTTGCACCCATGCTATTGGCTTCTGCTTCTGACCAACCATATATGCTTGGGGTTACAAAAGTCCGCAAAATAGTGTAAACAAAAAGATCACAGAGACGACATCTTAACACAAGGGTAACAAACTATATTAATGATATATTTCCACAACTGAACTGGGAAGAAGGAGGGGCACATTCAGTCTGTCGTTTGTAAACAATGGACGCAGCATCATTACGTCCGCGTATTACGTAGGTACGTCTAAACTCAAAATTTGACAATTTCTTTTTTTGGAAAAAGAAAACACAAACATAAGTCGGGGAGCTTCTGTACACATCAAACAGCCGTAACATTAAAACCATTTGTCCTGTGTTGTGGAGGTCCATATAACAGCGCCTCTAGCCCATTAAATCATGCACTCCACAAAACCTCATCTGAAGGTGGGCTGTGGTATCTAGCACTAAGACACTATTAGATCCTGCAAGCTGTGAGGTGGAGCCCCTGTGCATCAGACTTGTTTGTCCAGCGAATCCTACAAATGCTTGATCAGACTGAAAGATCTGGGAAATTTGTAAGCCAAGTCAAAACAATTCACAATCCATTTTTGCAGTGTGGCTTATAATCATTCTGAAGGAGGTCACTGCCATCCGGAAACACTGCTGCCATGAAGGGAGTACTTGGTCTGCAATAATGGTTTCTTAAGAGCTACGTGTCAGAGGAGCATCCACATAATTTGCAGAACCCAAGGTTTCCAAGCATAACATTGTCCAGAGCATTCCACTGCCTTCAACAGCTTGCATGTTACCTTTTTCATAGTGCATCCCGGTGCCGTCTCTTCCCCAGTTTAGAGATGCATATGCACCGAGCCATCCATCGGACGCAACAGTTAATGTAAATCATCAGACCAGGTCATCTTCTACTGCTCTCTGGTCCAATTCTGATACTTAGCCTATATTCTAGTGAAAAAGTTTCAGAATATATTCACTGATAGTGCCTTTAACACACCTCAGTAAGTCGCTCTGGATAAGGGCGCCTGCCATATGCTGTAAATGCAAATGATGCTCACATGACCATTGTAGGCACTTCTGATGATGGACAGGGGTCAGCGTGGACACCGACTAACCTGCGGCTATGCAGCCTCATACATGGCAATCTGCACTGTTTTTCCGGACACACTTCTATCATAGCAAGTTTCAGGATTTTCATCATTTTTCGCTATACTTGGTCTTCTGTGGATAGAACCAAGCAGCATAGCCTTTACTCCCCACATGCATCACTGAGTCTGGAGTCCAGCTTCACTGATTGCACTTCCTTGAACCAGTTTTGATGGACCCTTTTTGCTCAGGTGCCTACATCTCCCTATTATTTATTTTTACCCCTTTCCACAAATCAACTTCAGGAATTGACTTCGCTTGCTGCCTCGTATCTCCCACCATACGACCATACAATAGGCGCCACTATAACAAGATATTCAATGGTAGCCATTTCTCTTGTGGTTTTAAGACAATCAGTGCATATCAGATATTTACCCAGGGTGGTAACAGGAGCATTTACAGAGGCAAAGTTGCTCATATTCAGCCAGGTTACCCAAACTGCCTGCTTTGGTTTCACGATTCCCAGAGTTGCCATATTTTTCATGACATTATAGCCTCTTGATAACATCAAGACTACTGCCTTGAACAACAAGCTCTTGCCTCTAGGCCAATAAATAAATAAAACTTGAGGATAGAAAATATGGACTGAAAATGAAAAATATATGTCAAATATAAAGTAGATATGATGTTATCTTTGAAGAAGGAGGAAAGTTAAACTTAAAATCCATTTAACAAGAGTGTAGAACATGAGCATGATATGGGGTGAACTGCACATAGAGGAACGCATTCATCAACTGAGGATTTCAAAGCAGAAAAATCATTTCTAGTTCATTCTGAGAATAAATGAAAAATCTCAAGAGAGATTACATATTACTCTATTTTTAAAATTAAAAGCAAGATATTTGCACTTGAAATACATTTTTTGGAAGTATGGCTTCAAGCACTCATAATTCAAGGACTTCTTCAGCTAGTCAGGTTTATAAAAACCATCATGATAACAGTCTATTCAGAGTATTGGACATTTCTGTAAAAAGTCCACATCTTGAATCCGCTGCTCACCTTCTGCAGGCTGCGACTGCTCCAACTGTTTCTTCCTCTTAGCTTCCAGTATAGGATTTTCATACTGCGTCTTTCTGTTGATATGACTGCAAGAGAGAGAGA
>CM045732.1:21975474-22022974 GCA_024760905.1 Plotosus lineatus | reverse complement strand
AGACAAAACACTCCAATGGCTCGAATATTCCCAGGTGTAAATAAAATAAAACATTCCATGTAATAAAAATAAATACCTGCTTCCGAGCATTATGATCAACAAAATAATGTAATCATCATTTGACCAACTTTCAAAGTATCTTTTTTTTTTTTTTTTTTAAGTTGTGTGCTCGAAATTGCTTGAGGTTTAGGGTTTTTTTTTGAAGAGGATCAAATGATTTATTTATTTATTTTACACATCAAGATAATTAACAGGGCAGATTAGTGTTTTTCTTGGTTACTCTTATCTAATTGAACAATCAAGAACAAAACGTACATGTAGGTGAGAGACGGTGTCAGAAGTGTTCCAGTAACATAAAATACATGACAACGTTAAACCTAAACCTCGGAAACAAGCACAGTTTTTACACTGGATTTCTTTATATATATATATATATATATATATATATATATATATAAACTGGTCCTGAAAATACTTTGGAATACCACTAAGTCTTAAATCTGGATTTCTAATTCAAGTAAACATTATGCGCACTGAAAATCAACATTTTTGCCAGTTTTTAGCATAAACAGCCACAAAGGTGATACAAATGTTTTCCTTAGGTAAATATAAACACTTCCATGAGAAAATCGACATTTTTATTTACCTGAGAAGAAAAATGCATATTTCTTTTGTAAAGAATTTTGACATCAGTGGCAGTAAAACCTGATTCAAGCCTCACACTTTGTCCTACTGTGTTTATTTACTGTTTTATTTATTTATTTTCTCCTTCGTTTAAACATGGCTAATCCCTACCCGTCAAGCATTGCCTCTGTCACATGACCGCCACCTACCAGGAAGGAATAAACAGTTTGACGCCAGAAGATCATGATTGGTTCATGTTACGTGTGAGTAACGCAGATCATATGCACAATCCCTCTCACCTCAGCCAATTAACTTGCATTATCAGAGGCACCTGCAAACTCTTGGGTGGAGATATTGTTTGTTCTTTTTATCCAAGAATATCATAAATATTTTATGTGAGTCAAAAAGGTTAACCCCAAAAAAGAAAGAATCATGAAACTTTTAATAATTTGATTCATTATTTGTGAGCAAATACATCTTGGATGACACACAAACTGAGTTTTGAGGTGGAAAGTAATGAGTTCAAATCGAGAGTGGCAGTTATGAGTGGATAACGATTTATTACTTACATGGTGATGAGCATGTAGATTAAATACTAGCATCTCATACTAGGCTCAGAAAGAGCAGCAATTGAAATGATGCTGGTCCTCCCCTCACGATCCTTTCCCACACAGACCAAGAGACAAGCTTTTGTTAAACCGTTCACGTTCTGTTCTGATCTCAAAGGTGCCTCTCAAGGCCCGTCGTATTTCGTCCTGATGCTGTCCAGCTAATGTTTTCAATTTCACAGATCAATATCTATTGACCTCAGCCTTCCCATGAGCCTTAGCATTGGAGGCGTCAAAGGCACACGGGCTGATGCTAACTACATGAAATCCATTTCCCGTACTGCTTAGATGTTTTACTCGTGTGCTGCAGGGGTTTGTGTTTCAGGCAGATGCCGGTATATGGTGAATGTGTTAAAGTTCCTGGTATAAGAAACACATTTCGACGTGAGCGATTGCATCATTCCGAAGAGCGCGGATCATATGTATGCATACGGAAACCCTCCATCTCTGAGAGGCTGATTATGATCTCAGCTTTGGGTGCAAGAACGCTGATGAATAATGGATGCTATTTGGTTTCGCTGCAATTCCTGTTTCTTTTTTTTTTTTTTTTAAATAACATACAGCCTTTTGCTTGGAACATGAAAAACAAATAGCAAGAAACAGAAAGACGTTCAGATGTTAATGCAGAGTTGCGTCATGCACACAATACACCTGGGCTATTATGAACACTGATCTGAGATCAGCTCCATGCCTCATTTCCCAATGACTATAAATAGTCTGGAGAGTGCAAAAAAAAAAACCAAAAAAAAAAAACACCCAAGCACAGATTCCCCAAAGACCCATGGCCTACCTAGATCATTGTCCAGTTCCTCTGTATGAACCCCTTCTTCTCAAGAGCAAGGCAGATAGAGAGGGAAAAAGGATAGAGAGAAGCCACAGTGAGAATGTGACAATCATTAGTCAGCGCAGTATGAGATTAAAGATGCCCAACTGTTCATTAGCATATAAAACAGAAGTGTTTCTGCTTAATATAATACAGGAGAAAACTAGTGCAGGTGTTGCAAAAGGTCTTTTTGGTCCAAAAACAAAAAAGATTTTCCAGACTATAAGATGTGTTTTCCCCTCGAGCAGATGCTGGAGATGATACAACTTTATAAACTCTGCATCAGTATATCTGATGTCATCGTTTGCTTATTTTTAACCAAAGAAGGTGAAAAAAAAATGATGCACATTAAAACCAGCGATTTTAAAAGACTTCTCCCTCTTTCTTCTGTAAAATCTACCACTTCAACATGTACATTCTTCCTTTTACTTTTATCAAAATTATACTTGTAACATGCAAAGAGGTAGAAAAACATTAAATAAATTAATGTCTGTATTAATTCTAATTATAATCAAATATGTGAAAGTCAAAAGGATTTCAAAATACAGCACTGATATTTATAGGATTTGCCTGTTCAATCATCTGTAATTAGTTTGGTGATTATTATTATTTAATTTTTTTTTTTACTTTAAAGTCAATACCACATTAAGTCAAAGGAAGAAAAGGGGTGGGGAGCACTGAACTAGTTATCAGTTTAAAATTAGATATATTATTTTAGATACTTTATTAATTCTCTGAGGGGAAATTAGGCTCTTCAATTCACACATCTGAAGAGCTTGCATAAATGCACGCACAAATTTTCCCATTCAAAAAAAAAAAAGTTTTGAATTTTAATTACAAGAATTTTATAGCATCTTATTTAAATTTCGTTGAATAATTTTATAGAGTTCTTTGTACAGATTTAACAATGCACCTCTTTTAGCTATAGGTACTGATTTATACCTGCTATATGCCTGATTTTTTTTTTTCATTTATAAAAAGGTATGTTTGTTCATTTATTCTTTTAGGTGACAGAAACTGAATTACATCATGATACTTCAGTACAGGTATCTGAAATTACCTACATCATATAACATTTTGTCCATATTTCCCAGATCTACCTCCTTTCAGTGCTCCCTTCAAAACCCCTACCTGTCCAAACTCAAATATGCACTACCAAGGCAACAATATTCACAATAACATGCCCATCTCCCTCCAGCCAATACGTATGAGGCTGTTTTTATGTTGCTTGTTGTTGCTGATCAGCTGGAATACTGTTATGTGTCTGGAACTCATCCATGTCGTGTTTCTCACCTACAGAGCCAAGGTTGTGTATGAACCAACATTTTTAGTGCACACACAGAACGGACTCATAGTCCAAGCCCAGTATTAACTACATTTGATATGTTGTTTTGGATTGGAAACAGTTTTTGCACTTTTAAGGCAAGAAATTACCAAATCCGAGACAAGAGCCTGCACAAATAAAATAATGCATCTAAATGCATGAATGAAATTTAATACACTGTTCATTTGAATATTTTATTGTGATTGGTCAACTCTCTCTCTCTCTCTCTCTATATATATATATATATATATATATATATATATATATATATATATATATATATATATATATATATATATATATATATATATATATATATATATATATATATATATATATATATATATATATATACACACAAAGGACAGGACAAAGGCTTTCTATTGAAACTCCATTTATCACTCTGATAAATGGAGTTTCAATAGAAAGCCTTTGTCCTGTCCTTTTGTTTATTTGCTCTACCAAAAAGTATTGAGCACTCTCCTACGGAAGGATCTACTCAGAAAATCCTATATATATATATATATATATATATATATATATATATATATATATATAGTGTCACTGTCTATGGTGAGAGGTTCATGTAAAAGAACCATTGCTGACTTTCGACAAGAGTAGCAGCATATCCGTCAGTGTATTTCCAGGGTGTACTCTGCCCTCGCCCGGAGTCAGCTGGGATGGGCGCCAGCCTCCCCGCGACCCTAATTAAAATTAAGTGGTTACAGAAAATGAACAGAAATTTTGTAAGCAGAATAATATACACAGAGTCGATCATTATTGCTAAATTAACCCCCCAGTCGGGTTTTATTTTGTGATAACCACTGTACATACAAATGGTGTTTCACTCTGACCAGACAAAGTTTTGGTGTAACAGAATCTTAAATTTTAATCTTATAGTCTTCGAATACTGTTTAAAAGATCATAAATTGCTATGCACAATTATTTAATGTAAACTATCACTGCACTTGTGACCTCTGCATGAGTTTGAAATCAAAAAGACAGATGGGCATCTTTATACTCAAAGCAAAGTCAGTACTCTGTGAAGAAAAAGCATGGAAGGAGTAAGAAAATCAATAGTGAACAAAGCATCACATTTTTAAATGAAAGCGTATGAAAAACAATAAGAGAAATAATAACAGCAGTGCCAGTGAGATGATTGTTGATTATTTGTGAGAAAGTGAAATTGTTTACATGTGACCTTTGTTTTAAATTTATACACAGTCTTTATTTTTTCATAGTACGGACATGTAGCCGTAATCGAAAGTTACCAAAATGACACAAGTAATCATATATCAGGAAAGAGACTCTAACGACTGAGGCTGGAAGCATATGTAACAAACAACCAAAAGCAAATGTTTGCATTTTACATGAAAGGAGAACAAAATCAAAGGCAATAAACTACAAGAAATTTTAAAAATTAATGACATGAGCATCAAGTTTATGATGAGAATATTTGATAAATGTCTGATATTGGGTAATATAAGAACGTGTTTTTGTTTATATTACAACTGAAGGGTTCAGTGCCGTAACTGATAAGTCCATACATGATGAAAAATCAGGTTATTTCTTCTGACATCAGAAGTCTCTCCCCATATGCTGAAAGTCACAGCAAAGTGGACAAGTGCATTATCATCTCTGCAGCTAAAATCACAAATCATGTGAATTGTATTTGTGTTTTCCTCAAAATCGCTCATTTATGACTTGGCAGGTTACAACACTGATCCCTTCAATTAAATGGGGAGAGTTATTTTTTCCAGGCTTCCAGTGTGATAGGAGAGTATCGGCACGAATAAAAGGAAAAGTGTACAGTACGATGACGAGGCCAGCGATGTTGTATGGTTTAGAAACAGTAGCACTGAGGAAAAGACAGGAGGCAGAGCTGGAGGTAGCGGAGATGAAAATGTTGAGGTTCTCTTTGGGAGTAACGAGGATGGATAAGATCAGGAATGAGTACATCAGAGGGACAGCACATGCAAGATGTTTTGGAGACAAAGTCAAAGAGGCTCGATTGAGATGGTTTGGACATATACAGAGGAGGGATAGTGAGTATATTGGTAGTAGGATGCTGAGGTTGGAACTGCCAGGCAAAAGGCCTAGAGGAAGACCAAAGAGAAGATTTATGGATGTGGTGAAGGAAGACATGAAGGTAGTTGGCATAAGAGAAGAAAATGCAGAGGATAGGGTGAGATGGAGGCAGAGGATTTGCTGTGGCGACCCCTGAAGGGAGCAGCCGAAAGGAAAAGAAGAACAACATTTATTTTTTCCAGGATCTTGCATAAGATTTGAACATTTTATCTTTACATGATAATAAAATAACGTGTGTGAGCAAACTCTCTGGATGTTATATTACTGTTACATGAGGCCCGAGGGGGCATAGTTTTTAGCTCCATACCGTATGCACGAAGGATCATCATGTTATGGATCTCAGAAACTTGCAGTTACACACTTTCTTAATCAATGTATTAAGGAAATATCAATTTAAATATAAATAAAGGTGTGATGACATATATGAATGGAATTTCCATTAATATCATTACACCATTACACCCAGTAAGTGTTATATACACGTGAAACAGACAGGAACAGGGATAATTCTGCTATTGGACACTGTACCACACCAGTGTAGAGGTGAGATATGACTGATTCCTTCCTGTGAATCTCTTGTACAGTGAGAGAGAAATGACATGATGGATGGTGAGATTATCCCTGAACATTGATCATAAGCCTCTCCAGCTAGAAAACATGGAATACACAGGCATGAGTATTAGAAAGATGTAATAAGAATGTGTTCAGTATTAAAGATGATCAATGACACCTTTTTACCATCTACGTCAGAATGAATGAATGTGGTTAGACATGATTCATTTGCGAAAGATGAATTTTTTTCCTGAATGTGTCATTTAGGTGACTCATCAGATCAATCATTTTGAAAATCACTTAATTTGTTTGCAAATAAATAATAATTAAGAGTTTGATTATTATTATAGAATTTAAAGGTTTATACAGGTATACCTCGACTTAAGTTGTTTTGAGTTAAGTCGATCTCGATTATACATCGGTTTTCAGAAAAAAAGAGAAAAATTTAAAAATGTATAAATAAAGTTTACGACATTATAATCATATATATATATATATATTTAGTATATTAAATATGTATGTATGTATGCATGTATGTATTGTTCTCGATTATACGTCGGTTTTCAGAAAAAAAAATATTTTTTTTAATATATCAATAAAGTTTACGACAATATAATCATATATATATTTAGTATATATGTATGTATGTATGTATGTGTATATATATATATATATATATATATATACACACACACACACACACACACACACACACACTATCCAAGTTACGACATACATGAGATACGACCACCCGTACTTACGACCATGTCTAGCAGATGCCTATTATGAGTTCACTGTATATGTTCGGCAGCGCAGCGCGAAAGATAGTTGTGGCAGCACAGCATCCCAGCATGTCACACTCACGGCATTCTACCACTACACTCAGTGAGTAGATACCATCGCAGTAACATCTCTTTTACAATACAATTTTACATTTATTTACTGTACACCATTACCATGGTCACCAAGAGGAAGTTCGATTCATCAGATGGCAATTCTACCAAGAAAGCAAGGAAGATGAAAGTGAGATCTCAATCTCTCCCACTCCACGGTGTCTACAATTTTGAAGGACAAGGACCGCATTAAGGAAACAGGGAAAGCAGCAGCCCCAATTAAGTCAACTATCACCACAAGACAGCGCGAAGGACTGAAAGTGCTCTACACGTGGTTGGAAGATAATAGGCAAAGAAATGTGAAAGTGATGTTGCGAGCAGTGCAAAGTAAGGCTACAGGTTTATTTCGCATATTGAAAGAACGTGTAGGTGAAGAATACGCTTAACATGAATTCATAGCGAGTGCTGGGTGGTTTCCGTTTTGTTGTGTTAAATATCCGACTTACGACTGGTTGATCGAAACCGATCTAGGTTTAGGTTGTAACAATATATATATATATATATATATATATATATACACACACACACACACACACATACACACACACACACACACACAGGGATCCCTCGCTTCAGTGCATTGTGTTTTTTTTTTAAATAAATCAATAAATATTCATCAAATGAAAAAATAAGTAAATTAATGAATAGGGTAAAAAGTTAAGGAAAATGCCACAAAAACAAGGCCAATTATGCAAAAAAAAAAAAAAAAAAAAAACCCTAAACAAACAAAACAAAAAAACAACCCAAAATCTCCCATCAAAACTACTTACATTGTTGCATCTGTGTGTGCACATGCATATGTCTGTGTCATCATCATCTCATAGAATACCATCTGTATGTGTGTGTATTTATATTTCATTTATATTTTATTTACATCTTATGTTATTTCTTTAATGTTTCATTTTCATGATAAGCATTTATAGCATTGAATATGTATTTATTGATACACATATACATGTACGTATACATCAGTGGGGGATCCTACTTCATGGATTCCGATGGTCCCATGGGGCTCTCGGTCCCTATTAACCACGAAAGGTGACGGGTCTCTGTGTATGTATATTTATATATATATATATATATATATATATATATATATATATATATATATATATATAGAGAGAGAGAGAGAGAGAGAGAGAACGAGAGAGAGCGAAATTTGATTTAAGTCGTTTTTTCGACTTAAGTCATGTCTTCTGTAACCAATTAACGACGTAATCCGAGGTACCTGCATATTAATTATGTATATAAATATTTGTTAATATGTTCCTAAAAGAAAAAGAAAATAAAAATTCAGTAAATCACACATGGTGGTAAAAGTGCCGGTTCATTGATCCTAAAGTTGGGGATTCAAACCCCACTCTCAACGGGTTGTTACTGTCCCCCCAGTGCAGCTAACTGTATTGTAAAAGGCCGGCCATGTCTCTCACTGTCTGTGATGGGACACTGTTTAAAAACAAAACAAAAAAAAACAAAAAAACACTGCTTACTTTTGACAAGAGTAGGTTGCATAGCCGTCAGTATGTTTTTGCTCTGTGATGGTCTGGCAAGTTGTCCAGGGTGTACTCTGCCCTCGCCCAGAGACAGCTGGGATGAGCGCCAGCCTCCCCGTAACCCTAATTAGGATTAAGCGGTTACAGAAAATGAATGAATCACTCCCACGATAAACATTCATATTTCAATAATGTGAATGAGTTCAGTGAGTCCCTACTGGATTCATTTGATCTGATTTGTATTGAGCTGGGACTTGAAAAATTCTGAACATTTGGGCACCTTACAAGACTGAATAAAGAATGAAGTGAATAGAGACACCGAGACTGAATTCACAGCACAGATTTCTTATGACTCAAATCATTTGAGCCTTTTCATTAAATGATTCATTCAGATTTAGTCACTCGTAGCCATAGCACCTTTCCTGCTTCAGCTAATCCATGGCACTTGGATTGTGAGGGTTGTTTATTTAAGGTCAACTTCGCATTGCTTTTGTCAACAGCATACTTTCAATTAGCCTATCCAATCTGATTCTGTCGATTTCTAAATGAGGAAAAACAGCTACCTAACCCAGGAAATGCAGATTGTACCAAACTTGTTTGGACTTCAGTGAATTATTTTATTCAGCGTGTGTTGAAAAATGAAATCATCTTCACCAGAAAGTGTGTGTGAGACAGAGAGAGAACAAGTGAGAGAGATTAATACAGACAGGCTGAAGAGGAAGTGGGCAGAATTCAAGTTGGGTAATGTGACTAATCCAGTCTGTCCTGAAGGATTTTGTGTGTGTGTGTGTGTGTGTGTGTGAGAGAGAATGTGTAACAGGATTACTATACCAGTGAAAAAATGCTACTGTAGTGCAACAGTGCCACCTACAGCAGTCATTCATGTATGTACGTCTCTCTCTCTCTCTCTCTCTCTCTCACACGCACGCGCACACACACACAATTTTATTTCGCAGAAGAAATAGTCACTTTATATCGAATTCATATTGCTTCCAGTATCAGTGTGTGATTTCTGAACCCTCAAAATTCACAAGATTGACAAGGCATACTGATGACACCTGTAATCTAAGTTAACTGTCGGTGTGACAACCATCTGTGTGTCTACACAGAGCGCAAATCCAAAAATAAACATCAGGTAAACCCACACACAACTGTGACATGACATGGAGAATAAAAACGAAATGAAATGTCTGTACCATCATCGTCACACTCCTCCAGGGGTTTCTGAGGCTTGTCCAGGCACCGAGGGTCGATCCATGATGTTGTCTTTGTGTTGTGGCTGAAAGGCAAAATGAACAGGCACATCAGATTGTAAGAGGCCGCATAACATCAGGTTCTTCAACGACGCTGAAAGGTTAACACCAGTCCCCAAAAGCAAACTGGATGTTATATCACACACACACACACACCAGTTTTTGTCCAATACATAGATGGTATCACTGAATATTTTTCTTCATGTAATATTTCAGGGACTATTCAGCGATATCCACCTTGTCTTTGGTCAAACGACTGAGCCTGAGGCCTTTAACTGTGAAATATATCCATTCTAGTGGAGAGTACATGGAATCAAAGCAAATTAAAATGGTATTGTTACATTTTTATTTGATTAAAACATTATTCTGGGGAAGTCTGTGGGGTGAGAAATGTCTATTATAATAATAATCATCATCACATCATCATCGATTCAAACAATTTCCTCATTTCTTATTAGGCAAAAGCCATCCAATAATTTTTGGTATTGAATCTCTGCGATCAGACAGCTGAATTATTACATCACACCAATGCTCATCCACATAAATATCACAAGGTTTCACATACCCTGCAAAATTGCAATCCAAAACAAGCTCTTTTCCGATCTGTTCTCATCTTTATATTCTCTTCTTTGTCATCTTTTTCTGCCAATATTTCCCTTACTTCTGTTTGACTTCCTCAGATTCTTCAATACCATAAATCGAATTCTAATTTATAAACTGTAAGACAGTTAAAATAAGCACAGTGGATTTTGAACCAGATCCTGCATATTAAAATAATCTTTCATGCAACAGCACGTCTCCTAATGACCTGAGCTGCCTGTCAGTGAATAGTGAACACAGTGAACAGTGAATAATCTACCGTTATATTATTTTTCCCAAAAGCACAGTTCGCCTCATGTTAATGTGGATAAGTAAACAGTTAACATGATGGTCTGTGATATCTGTTGACGATAATCCAGTTGGTGCTCACAGTGATTAAACGTGATGCTGTTGGAGACATTAGTGCATTTTTCCTGTGCAGTTCTACATGTTTGTGACATTGATGTTTACAGGATGGCTGTTTGTGCTAATGCAACATGTTGGGATGGAATATCTCAGGTTCGTTTGGGTTGGAGTGTGGATCGCAGTAAGGTACATAAATACCATGCATTATTTCAGACTTTATAGCAGAGTTCAGGAGCTCCAAAGCCAGAAGCTCCATTTTGTTGTCACACCAGTGCTCATGTGCCCACACGGGCAGCCCAATGTGCACTTGCACTTCAAAGAAATGTTTTTGTTGAGTCAGTGATTTTTCTTGTTGAGGAGAAATAAGTTTTCAAATTCCATTGAAAAGACAGCAAGCTACAATACTGCTGTTTCATGCAAATGTTTCTGGAGCTCTGACTTCAGGCAGTGCCTCAATATGTAAATTCGACCCCACTGTAAAATCCTGATTGCTCTGAGCATACGGCAGCTGGTCAGAAGAAACTGGATTTTTAACAGTGGAGGTTATAACCTTCCCATGTACTTAACTTTCCTTTAACTGGTTGTACATTTACATGAAACAGTGAGGCTGGAAGAGGAACACAGAATATATTTCTCTCTGGACAAAGAAATATTAAGTGCTCAGTAATGCATATTATTAACTACCTTACTTGGATCCACACTCCAACTTACACTGGCTGTACTTGCTGGAGAGAAAATGATGTTATAATATGTTAAACCTGTTGAAATAATTTAAAATACAACACCATATCAGTTGGGACTTTTTATTCCAAAACCCCTGAAAGTAAGTCATAAGAAAATTTGTAATACAAACCTTAGCAGCTGCTCTACAAAAGCAAATTTACAGGCATCAACATTTCAAAAATTTGGGGAACAGTTTATGACTGACGGGTAAATGACTCTGGTAACCCAAAGTTCGTTCAGTTGAAAATGAGTTGTGTCTCCCACAGGTTGGGCAAAATGGTTCCCTGAAGTAAAAGTAAATTATTAAACAAACCTGTTATTGAATCAATTAGATTTGTGCTTTTAAGTTCAGTAGATGTGTGTATAATATCTTATGTATTGTTGAATTTTGTAATATTAAAGAATTAAATTATTAATACAACTAATTATTTTGAAACGTTAAATTTTAATAGAAATAATCATCACTCTTCTTATAAACCTGCTGGAATACTTTTAATACATAAACATCAAATACCAGCAGCACCAACGTGAACCTTTACCTGGCTAAACTGGAACGTTCACTAATTGCTAACATTAATACCCGTAGCGCCACTGTGTTGCTGTAATATTACTTTTGATAATTTGATAAACAACATATTAATTCATAAATGTAGAAGAGCCTCTTCCCCAATTTGTACGATATACTTGTAGCAAATCTTGCATCTGATTTTGGGAACATATCCATCACCATTGATGTCTAGTGTTTCAAAGTCATCTTTAAATGAATATCTTCTGAACATTTTGGGGTGTACCCATGGCATGTCGGCCATTTTTGGTTTTGTTCACAACATACGGACCCGTTTTTGGCAGTCCACAGTATCACGCACTGCATTACAGAACTGAAATATGTACATGACTGCTTCGTCCTTCGTGATTTTTGAAAGACCGCCGACCAATCGCAAGACCGACCGTTTGGTCACGTCAATTGTCGAGGCTTGAATTGACACAGCAATAATTGATGAATAAAAAAAAAATCACAATCATTTCAGACCCTGATATCATACAAGATAGATTTGCACTGCGCTGCGGCAGCCTGCTGAATATTTTGTTCATATATATCTCTTTAAGCACAGAAACAAAGACAAAGAAAAAAAAAATGACAACAGCATAAATATTTAAAAAAAACATTTACAGCTCAGGACCACAGTGTTTGGAACACGGCAGATCTGTCTGCTGTGAAGCATCGCCAAACACTCTTCGATGCATGCTTTCTTCTTCTCATTGTTCAGGGAGAAAATTCTGGCTGCTTTCAAGACTTCTGGTCATCACATAATATAATAAAACTCAGGTTAGGTGAAAAAAAGGTAAAAATTCTTGGACAAAAATATCTTTTTTCCTTTCGGTTGTTCCCTTCAGGAGTCGCGACAGTGAATCAACTGCCTCCATCTCACCCTATCTTCATATATATACATATATATATACATACATACACACACATATACATACATACACACACATATATATATATATATATATATATATATATATATATATATATATATATATATATATATATAAAATACAGCCGTGAGGGGAGGCACAAACAAGTGCCCGCCCTCACACCAGTCCCAAGCATGCAAGCATGCAGAGGGTTGTGACAGGAGGGGCATCCGGCGTAAAACTTTTGCCAGAATACAAAATAGAAACCGTAAAGACAAATTTCATACCGGATCGGTCGAGGCCTGGGTTAACAACGACCGCCAACAATGCTGTTCACCAACAGGGTGCTGGTGGAAATTGGATTACTGTTGGTCGAAGAAGGAGAGGTCGAAGAAGCAGAGGCGGGAAGCGTGTCCGTAGGTAGAGAGAGAAGAGGAAAGGCACGAGTCGAGGACTGAGAGTAGGGACTTTGAATGTTGGAACTATGACAGGAAAAGGTAGAGAACTGGCTGACATGATGCAGAGGAGGAAGGTGGACATACTGTGTGTTCAGGAGACCAGGTGGAAAGGTAGCAAGGCTACAAGCTTAGGAGCAGGGTTTAAGCTGTTTTTTCATGGTGTGGATGGGAACAGAAATGGAGTAGGAGTGATCTTGAAGGAGGGGTTGGTCAGGAATGTTCTAGAAGTGAAAAGAGTGTCAGACAGAGTGATGAGTCTCAAGTTAGAAATTTAAGGTGTGATGTTCAGTGTTGTTAGTGCTTATGCCCCACAGGCAGGATGTGAGCTAGAAGAGAAGGAGAGATTCTGGAGTGACTAAGATGAAGTGATGCAGAGTACCCCCAGAGGTGAAAGAGTGGTCATTGGTGGACATGTTGGTGCAGGCAACAGAGGGGATGAGGAAGTGATGGGCAGGTTTGGTATCCAGGACAGGAACACAGAAGGACAGATGTTGATCGATTTTTCAAAAAGGATGGAAATGGTTGTGGTGAATACTTTCTTCCAGAAGAGAGAGTAGCATAGGGTGACCTATAAAAGTGGAGGGAGGAGCACACAGGTAGACTACATCTTGTGTACAAATGTAATTTGAAGGAAGTCAGTGACTGCAAAGTAGTAATGGGTGAGAGTGTTGCCAAATAGCATAGGATGATGGTGTGCAGGATGATGCTGATGGTAAGAAAGGTGAAGAAGGCAAAGGCAGCGCAGAAGACAAAGAGGTAGAAGCTGAAAAAGGAAGAGTGTCATGTTGTCTTCAAGGAGGAGTTGAAACAGGTTTTGGGTGGTCAGGAAGTGCTTCCAGGTAACTGGACAACTACAGCTAATGTGATCAGGGAGACAGGAGGTCTGGACTGGAAGGACAGCAGATAAGGAGACTTGGTGGTGGAATGAGGAGGTGCAGGAGTGTGTACAAAAGAAGGTTAGCAAAGAAGAAATGGGACATGGAGAGGACCAAAGAGAGTAAACAGAAGTACAGGGAGACACGGCGTAAGGCGAAGGTAGCGGTGTCAAAGGCCAAACAGAGAGCGTTTGACGACTTGTATGCTAGGTTGGACAGTAAGGAGGGAGAAAATGATTTATACAGCTTGGCACAGCAGAGAAATAGAGATGGGAAGGACGTGCAGCAAGTTAGAGTGATTAAGGACAGGGTGGGAAACGTGTTGACTGATGACAGAAGTGTGCTGGGAAGATGGAAAGAGTACTTTGAAGAGCTGATGAATGAGGAAAATGAGAGAGAGAGAGAGAAAAAAAAAGAAGAGGTGACTGTTGAGGACCAGGAAGGAGCAAATTTTAGTAAGGGTGAAGTGAGGAGGGCATTGAAGAGGATGAAGAGTGGAAAGGCAGTTGGTCCTGATGACATACCAGTGGAGGTGTGGAAGTGTCTAGGCAAGGTAGAAGTAGATTTTCTGACAAGAACATTCAACAAGGTCTTAGAGAGTGAGAGGATGTCGGAGGAATGGAGGAGAAGTGTGCTTGTGCCCATTTTTAAGAACAAGGGAGATGTGCAGAGTTGTGGCAACTACCGAGGGATAAAGTTGATGAGCCATACGATGAAGTTATGGGAAAGAATAGTGGAAGCTATACTAAGGGCAGAGGTCAGCATTTGTGAACAACAGTTTGGTTTCATGCCAAGAAAGAGCGCCACAGATGCAATGTTTGCCTTGAGGTTGTTAATAGAGAAGTACAGAGAAGGTCAGAAGGAGCTGCATTGTGCCTTTGTGGATCTGGAGAAAGCATATGACAGGGTGCCAAAAGAGGAACTGTGGTATTGCATGAGGAAGTCTGGAATGGCAGAGAAGTATGTTCGAGTGGTGCAGGATATGTATGAGAGATGTAAGACAGTGGTGCGGTGTGCTGTCGATGTGACAGAAGAGTTCAAGGTGGAGGTGGGACTCCATCAAGGGTCAGCTCTGAGCCCCTTCTTGTTTGCTATGGTGATGGACAGGCTGACAGACGAGGTTAGACAAGAATCTCCATGGACTATGATGTTTGCTGATGACAATGTGATCTGTATTGAGGGCAGAGAACAAGCGCAGGAAAATCTAGAGAGGTGGAGGTATGCCCTGGAAAGGAGAGGAATGAAGGTTAGCCTCAGAAAATCAGAATACATGTGTGTGAACGACAAGGACCCAAGAGAAACGGTGAGGTTACAGGGAGCAGAGATAAAGAAGGTGGAGGATTTTAAGTAGTTAGACTCAACAATCCAGAGCAATGGAGAGTGTGGAAAAGAGGTGAAGAAGCGTGTGCAGACAGGTTGGAATGGTTGGAGAAAAGTATCCGGTGTGATAGGAAATTATCGGCAAGAATGAAAGGAAAAGTGTACAAGACTGATGAGGCCAGCGATGTTGTATGGTTTAAAAACAGTGGCCCTGGGGAAAAGACAGGAGGCAGAGCTGGAGGTAGCAGAGATGAAAATGTTGAGGCTCTCTTTGGGAGTAATGAGGATGGATAGGATCAGGAATGAGTACATCAGAGGGACAGCACATGTTGGAGGTTTTGGAGACAAAGTCAGAGAAGCTAGATTGAAATGGTTTGGACATGTACAGAGGAGGGATAGTGAGTATATTGGTAGTAGCATGCTGAGGTTGGAACTACCAGGCAGAAGGCCGAGAGGAAGACCAAAGAGAAGATTTATGGATGTGGTGAAGGAAAACATGAAGGTAGTTGAGGTAAGAGTAGAAGATGCAGAGGATAGGGTGATACACACACACATACACACACACACACAGTGGTATCTCACCTTACGAAAGACCCATCAAACGAAAAATCCAAGTTACGAAACGCGGTGCTGTGAGTGAAAAGAAGAAGCGGGCTCGTGGCATTTGATTGAGTGATATCGTAAAGGAATATGGCCGGAACCCATCTACCATCGGTACGATGTTGAAGCAGAAGGAGGCCTTAAAAGGTATACTTTTATAATTTTTAAAGGGTTTAGGGGTAGTATTGGGGGCCTTGGAACAAATCAGGCCTTTTACATGTAAAATGCTACTCAACTCACGGGGAGGGGGAAAAAAAAAAAAAAAATCAGGTTTCGAAACCACTTCTGGAATGGATTAATTTTGTAAGGTGAGGTACCACTGTGTGTGTGCAGATGATATATATGTATGTATAGAGAGAGAGAGAAGGAGAGAGAGAGCGAGAGAGAGAGAGAATTTCCTGAGTAGATCCTTCCGTAAGAAAGTGCTCAATACTTTTTCGTAGAGCAAATATAAGTAAAAATAAAGGACAGGACAAAGACTTCCTATTAAAACTTCATTTTCACTACAGATCTGTTTCGAGCCATCCTCTCTCTTCAGGTGATTACAGAAGAATTGCTATCCTCATTAAAATATGAAAACCTACAAATGTTTGGGTGGTTTTAGTTAAAGTAGACACTGTGTTTTCATCTGTGTGATTTTGACAAAGAACAGATCACATTTGATCGTGATTTTATGCAGAAATGTGAGAAATTCCAAAAGGTTCAGATACTTTTTCGTACCACTGTATATAATATCAATAAATACATATCCAAAGCTATAAATGCTTATAATAACAATTAAATGTGAGACAGCCAATGAGAGAGCAACTCGAGCATTGTTTGAATTTTTGAATGGCACGTTTGGTACTTTTCATAAGAAGAGGTTGTTTCGTGTACAGAGGATGAAAATTTAGGAAAATGTTTTTCGTCACCTGGATTTTTCATATTCAGAGATCCATTAGCCAAAAGGTCCATTAAAACCAAAACTGCTCAGTTATTGAAGCAATAGTCTCATCAATAAATAATCCCCATTAAACAGTTTAATGGTCCGATGGCTGCACTCCATGGACCGAAAGAATTCAGTATATTAAATACACATTGGTGATTTTATTCCGTGCTGGATTTCGGCTCGAGTTGCTGAATTGGTCATATTTCAATCTTTATTTGAGATTCATCAGTTCAAGCATGATCTCCATTACATGTTTTAACTGATGCTGCATTGATTCATCCTGATTAAACATTCCCTTCAGGATCATAAGGTTTATATTTACCATTTAAAATCATCCGAACATACTTTTAAAATGTTACTATATTTGCAGGTAATTAATAAAGATAATAATGATGATAAAAGTGATAAAATACCAATAAATTGATAGTAAGATATAACGTGGTATAAAAGCTACAACACCGATTAGCATGCATTTTCAAATCAAGTGACTTAGTCCTTACTCTATAAAGTAGACCTCCCCGTTCTCGGTGTAAGCCATCTCCCAGTTTTCGGGTAAAGGGCCCAGTGGGTCCTCGTCCGTGGGGTGGCTGGGGTGTGTGTGAGTGTTCTGCGTGCTCTCCGTGGTTGCCGTCGGGGCGCTGTTGAGCCGATAAGAAGGGGCAAAGGAGTGTACTGAGGGATGCTCTTCTGGTTCACTCGAATCTCCTGCACATACACACACGGGGGGGGGCTCAGATGAAAAACCTAATTAGAGTGTAGATGTTATTCACATGCGCACACACTTTCTTTGTGTGTGTGTATAAAACACACACACACACACACACACAAAGACTTCCTGATTTCCTACTATTCGGCCCTGAGGGTGGTTCTGTGGGGACAGTCACCCCCCCCCCCCCCCAATTTACTGAACCCTATGGGGTGATCCAAAGTCATTTACACTTACCTGACATACATGTCTGAGTCTGTCTGTCTTTCGGCTTTTTCCCTTTTACTCGGGAGTCGCCACAGCGAATCATCTGATTTGTACGTTTTGATTTGGCAGAGATTTTTACGTCGGATGCCCTTCCTGTCACAACCCTTTTAGCAAGGGACAGAAACACGCTGACGACTTTGCAGCCTACTCTTTACGAATGTCAGCAATGGTTCTTTTACATGCCTCTCACCATAGACAGTGAGAGACATGGCCCGCCTTTGATAACCCAGTTAGCGAGGTTCCCGTCCCCTCTCGGCCGCCGCGGTGTCGACCCCATCCCCGGGGGGGAACCCGCCGGTCGGAGGGAAAACAAAAAAAAAAACCAAGGAAAACCAACCGAACATGTCTGAGTGTGACTTTCAAATACAGTAGGCCCTTGACTATTCATGGTTTTGCACCCACGGTTTGAGTATTCACTGACTGTCGAGCAACTGGCACGTGATTCAAATTCAGCCAATGGCTGCCCTCTTTTCTCCTGATTGGTTGAGCTGATGTCCCACCCCTTTTTCCTCATTCACGCACAAGTTGTCAATGCGCCTCTTTTTTGTGTGTGTTTTAATTACCAGTTAAGCTCTATAATACCACTCAAACCTTTTGTGTCTTCTCTGGCTAAGCGATAGAAAACGCTGAATGTCTCTTCTGAAGAACGACGGTTTTCTCTGAACTGTTGCATTAAAATCTTTTTCAGTTATTATTCCAGTACAGTTCCCAAGTTCATGTTTATGCATGAGATTTTGTGTTCTGTAGCATGTTTAACAAACGATACCAGTGGTGGTCTAGTGGTATAGGTTTGAGTCCAACTCTCCACAAGGTTGTCACTGTCCCCCCCAGTGCAGCTAACTGGGTTATCAAAGGCGGGCCATGTCTCTCACTGTCTATGGTGAGAGGCATGTAAAAGAACCATTGCTGACTTTCGTAAAGAGTAGGCTGCAAAGTCGTCAGCGTGTTTCTGTCCCTTGCTAAAAGGGTTGTGACAGGAAGGGCATCCGACGTAAAAACCTCTGCCAAATCAAACGTGCGAATCAGATGATTCGCTGCGGCGACTCCCGAGTAAAAGGGAAAAAGCGGAAAGGAAGACAGACAGACCAAAAGGATAAACTTTATTACAGTACTCTTCATGTCCTTTTACATTGAAGTTGAAGTGATGTCTCCAGGATGGCGCTGCCCAGAGGGCGACTTCGCGGAGTTCTCAGAGTCAAATTGTTTCTTTTACGTGTTTGTACATGTTTTGCACTCTGCTTGTCTACGACCGGTCGACTGTACTACAGCTATAAGATCGGAGTATCTTCAGGCGTGTATAACTAAGCAGAGCTAACATGCTATTAGCAGAGCTAGCATGCTATGGTTCGTTTTGTTTCATTTGTTGTTTTGTTTGTTCATTTTATCTGGTGTACTGTCCTCGAGCCATGTTTCACAGAAACACAGTCCTGTAGATCCCTCTGCGCTGCAATCTGAGCATGAAGCTCATCCATCTTATTTCGCAGGGACTGAACATTTTAAAGCAGTATGGTCGGAAGTGCTAACCAAACGCCGGAGAATCTGAGAACTTCGCCTGGGCTTAATGATAGCATAGCATAGCAGCGCAGAGGGATCTACAGGACTGTGTTTCTGTGAAACATGACTCGAGGTGAGTACACAGTCCTGTAGATCCCTCTGCGCTGCAATCTGAGCATGAAGCTCGTCCATCTTGTTTCGCAGGGACTGAACATTTTAAAGCAGTATGGCCAGAAGTGCTAACCAAGCGCCGGAGAATCTGAGAACTCCACCTGGGCTTAATGATAGCATCGCATAGCAGCTCAAGATAGAAATTGTTGCGTGCTTAGTTGCCCGAAGCTGAAGCTGCTCATCGCTGTAGTAGGGTCGACCGATCATAGACAAGCATAGTGCAAAACATGAGCAAAAAAATTAAAACAAAAAAACAATCTGACTCTGAAAACTCCGCGACGTTGCCCTCTAGGCAGCGCCATCTTGGACACGTCACTCCAAGTTCAATGTAAAAGGACATGAAGTGCAATAAAGTTCATCCTTTTGGTATCATTTGTTAAACATGCTACAGAACACAAAATCTCACGCACAAACATTCTCAGAATTAACTTAGGTACTGTACTGGTATAATAATTGAAAAAGACTTTAAAACAAGTGCTTTACAACAGTATATGCTGTATAATGTTTATATATTTTATTACTAAATATCACAGTACAAAATTGAAAAGTTTTTCTTAAATCATGACTATATTTTACTATATTAATACTGTATTAATGAGTAAGACTGTCTGTAGAATATGTTTAAGAAGCATATTTTAGCGCATGTAATAGATGCATAGTATTTAACTGCTGGCTGCTCATTCGCGCATGTGACGTCATACATGCGGATTCACTTCCGCGTACAGAACTTGCAGATTATCTCGATTCGCGGGAAGGCCCGGAACTGTACCCCCACAAATGTCAAGGGCCTACTGTACACACAAAATCAACAAGTACGTCTATAACTATCAAACATTCTGTGGAGAGAGTCAAGACCACACAGAGTCCACTTTCCAGGTTGGATTGAATTCTGATGGGTTTTTAAAATCACCAGTTAAAACAAGGGATATTTTCAAACCAAATGAATAACAATATCAAAAAATTCTAAAACACACCTATTTAAAAAAAAAAACAAAAAAAAACTTCAGCATGTGTTTCACTTAACACTTTACAAAAAATAATAATAAAAAAGGATTATTCAAAAACAACTCAGTCAAAGGATGCATTGTGAGAAACATTGTACACTCATCAAGAATCAGTACCTGTGCCCCTCTCACAAATACAACCCTCTCGTGGTAGCCGAGTGTATAATGTCTCACGGTTGCCTGACATAGGCTCACAAGACAAAAGCTCACACCCTTAATGAAAAAAAAACAAAAGCTCACATTTAAAAAAAATATTTTGTTTCATGTTATCCCTAACCCTAAACCCTCACCCGAAAAATTAGCTTTTGTCTTTTTCCATTTAGGGTGTGAGCTTTTATCTTGTGAGCTTATGTCCGTAGACTCCTGTTTAGATATCGAGGAAACCAAGAAAAACAACAAAAGAAGCAATGCGCTCATGTTCAAATTTTATTCACCTAAGTCTGGAATAAATTTCCACATTCAACTGGAGCAGCTGAAGCCAAGCGGTTGGGATCTAAAGGTTACTGGTTCCTGAACCACCAAGAAAAATGTGTGGCAGTGGGAGATGAGGTGCACCTTCCCTTCATCCACCTTCATGGATAAAGTGCCCTTCAGCAAGGCACCTAATCCCCAACTGCTCCCCTCAGGTGCCCCCAATGTCATGCAGCCCACTGCTCCTACTGTGTGTGCTCATTTTGGAAGGGTTAAATGCAAAAGCAATAATTTTCCTTGAAGAATTAATATAGTATCACATAATAATTTATCCATCCTCCCACCATGTTCAAACTGAAAGTCCATTACATTAAGTCTTGTGTCTCAGAGCATGTTTTGATGATACAAATCAAATTATGAACTTCATTAAACACTTTACTTAATTTGCTCCTAACAAGGTTTAATATTTGCTGGTTAGTTTTAAAAAAATCTGCCTGTAGTATGAAATACTGTACAGTAATATCTGTCCGTGATACAGATACCAACCATGACCACCAGAGGGCAGTCCTTCATTTCCATTCTGCCTGCCAACACACACACACACACACACACACACACACACAACCTGTGAAACTGCCACTCATTTCAGGAAGCTCGTCCTCATCCTCTGTGTCGGCGGGGGCTATTCCAGCATTCTGCATCTCATTGTAGGACTTTGAGCGGCGGGGTGTGATCTCCTTGGGGTGGGGCCTGTCGTTTGGCGACGCCTCTCCGCCAATCACTTTAGCAGCAGGGGGCTGGCTTGACGGTTTGGGAGTTCCATAGTAGTTACCTAGGCAACAAGGGCATATCAGAAGTGATTCGCAAAGCACAGATGAACGTGTGTGTGTGTGTGTGTGTGTGTGTGTGTGTGTGTGGACATCGAAGATGAGGGAAGTCGAGTAAAGACATTGTGGTGTTGTGTGGAGCCTAAAAAAATTGATTGTGGTCATTTCTGGGAGATGAGACCTGCTATGACTGAAGTCATGCTGAGTGCTGGGCTGATTTTAGTGTCCTGTTATATAATTTTATAAATACTGTAACTCACTCATTCTCCTCAATATAATCAGAATGTAAACAAAACTGTTTCCTGAAGAAAAAAAATCTCAAAATAAATACAATATCCCTGTATCATTTCAACAAGGAAAGAAACAACAGGCTCCAGTGAATCATATTGGATTCATTCTTTATTTATCTGATATTAAATACACACAGTTCTCGGCCGGATACTGATCCTGCACATCTGATACTGGACGAAGTAAGCTTGAGGCGAATGGGTTTTGATTTAGCTTATGCAATGAGAAACTGGTGGCTCTGAGCTTCAATTTCATTCATAAATTTTCAGAACCACTTAACCCTAATTATGGTCATGGAGGGGCTAGTGCCCATCTCAGCCGACTCTGGGCAAGGGCAGGGTACACCCTGGACAGCTCATCATGCTATCGCAGAGCAGAAACATGTTGACCGCTTTGCAGCTCCTCTTTACGAAAGTCAGCAATGGTTCTTTTACATGAACCTCTCAGTATAGACAGTGAGAGACATGGCCGGCCTTTGATAACCCAGTTAGCTCCACTGGGGGGGACAGTGACAACCCGTTGAGACTGGGTCTTGAACCCCTTATCAGTGATCCAGCACCTTTACCACCGGGCCACCACTGCCCGAGCTTCGATCTCCAGCAGTGCAAATTAATTTCATTTGACTTTCTCCTTTAACTGCACAAAGAGTTTGGTTGCCTCTGAATACCGTCATATATACACTTCAGTGAAGTGCCAACTATCGGTGTCTGTAGAATGACGCGTCCTGCTTTAATACCTGCTCTCGGTATTAAATTATTCCTTCTTGCAGTTCATGTAATGAGATCATTTATGTTAGAAAATGGCAAAATTCTTTAATTCCACCAAAAAAAAAAAAACTCCTTTCGCGGTAGCATGATGCTGTATTGGTTAGCACAGTCCCCTCGTAGCAAGAGAGTTGACGTAAAAAGCCCAACAGACTTTACTCTGATTTCCTTCCACAGTCCAAAGACAGGCACATTTGATTAACTAGCTATTCCAAATTGACCCCAAGTTTGATTGGAAATGTGAATGATTGTGTTTATGGATATTTGTGTGCATTGACCCTGTGATCGTCCCGACTTTGCCCGGTGCCGGGTGACATAGGCACAGCCTTACCGTGACCATAGTAGGATTAAGTGGTTTGGCAAATAAGTGGGTGAATGAAGTTTATTTATTGTGGTCTGATGGCCTGATTTTACAACAAAAGCTCAATTTGGACAACTCCACTTGGATTCCTGCTTGAAGTCAGTCCGCCATTTTCTTTTTTGTGAAAATCCTCCTCCAGTTACTCAAAAGCCTCAGTTGAATTATGAGATAATGTAAAATACTATACTATGACTTTCCCAGATCATCCCAGTACCATCTAATTACTCCCAAATACACGAGTTTAACATCTCATGGACTGCTTTTTTGCATAATAATAGTACAAAAGCGAGGCAGTGGTGGCCTGGTGGTGAAAGGTGCTGGATCACTGATCCTAAGGTTGGGGGATCAAGTTCCACCCCAGTACAGCTAACTGGGTTATCAAAGGCCGGCCATGTCTCTCACTGTCTATGGTGAGAGGTTCACGTAAAAGAACCATTGGTGATTTGCCTTCCTGCGACCCGAATTAGGATTAAGCGGTTACAGAAAATGAACTGAATACAGTCGGCCCTCTACTGACAAAGCCCTCTGGGTACGAAAAATCCAGGTTATGAAAAACATTTTCCCAAGTTTTCATCCTCTTTTTACGAAAACACCCTCTTTTTATGAAAAGTGCCAAACGTGCCATTCAAAAATTCAAATACACCATTTAAAATTGAAACAATGCACGAGTTGCTCTCTCATTGGCTGTCTCCCAACATCCCACCCCGATGGCCTCCCATTGGCCAGGAGGGAACTGACCCGAGTCATTGAAGTGACAACCCTGTGGGCACTTGAACCCCCTACCCTAGGATCAGCAATCCTGCGCCGTATCCACTACACACCACCTACACAGCCCCCTACTTACGAAATTAGTCCGTTCCAGAGCCTATTTTGTAACGCGGGAGTTTCGTACGTAGGGGCCCATTTTACATGTTAAACGTTTGATTCGTTCCAAGGCTCCCAAGACTACCCCATAAACCCTTTAAAAATGATAAAAGTACAGCAATTTTGTATGAAATGTGTTAAAGGTAAAAGAAAATTATTTATAATTAAACCATTTAAACATTTTAACATATTAAACCATTTTATTAACTTGTATTAATTAAACCATTATTAAACATTTTTTATGAACACACACACACACACACACACACACACACGTGTTTTATTTCTATTATTGGAGTTACTGGTGCTATTGGCTACTCACACTGGAGGATACCTGCTGAGTAAACTGAAACTGTTTCAATTTAACTTCACTTCAGATCAAAGAGTTTAATGTCAGTCAGCAAACATGTTTTGGAAGAAGAACAAAGAAATTTATTTTACTGAAAGTGGCCAGCTTTGTTTCTCTTAAATCGAAACAAATTTACCTCGAACATGCATAAAATCTCACTGAGCTCCACCCCCTCCCCTCTCTTCATATCTCTCTCTCCCCATCACCACCAGCTTTCTCTCTCTCTCTCTCTCTCTGTGCGTGTGTGTGTGTGTGTGTGTGTGTGTGTGTGAGAGAGTGAGAGAGAGAGAGAGAGAGAGAGAGAGAGAGAGAGAACCTCAGGCATTTATATTTTTTGTGTAATATGTCCTTGACTATAAAATAGAACTGTATAGATAAATGCATACTAGAGCAGAAGCTTATAATGATTCAAATTTTCATTTAAGGAACAATGTGTGGAAAGAGAAATGTAGGGAAACATACAACTATGAGGACAGTGTGTTGAGTGTGTGTGCATATGAGAGAGAGAGAGAGAGAGAGAGAGAGAGCGCAAACGATAGAGACTGGGAAATATTGAAGGAGAGGAGTATGCAGGGAAGCAGAGAGGAGAGGTAACAGGGAGGGACACAGACAAGAAGAGACAGAATATGAGCGAGAGAGAGAGAGAGAGAGAGAGAGAGAGAGAGAGAGAGAGAGACCCCAGGAGATATTTAGAGTCAGGGACAGATCAAGCCATAAAAAGCGAGACCAATAGAGATGTCGAGAATGTCCAGAGAGCAGAAATCCAAAAAGGCAGCGCATAAAAAAAAAAGAAAATCTGGGACAGAAATACTAAGACACAAAGGGAGAGAGAGAGAGAGAGAGAGAGAGAGAGAGAGAGAGTGATGAAATCATGTGAAACGTCCATGGTGTGTCCAGTAAACCCTTCTGGACACTTCTCTTAAATTATTTAACCTTTAATTAAAAAATAAATAAAATTACCAAACATTTAGAGGACATGTGCCAAAGTGGAAGTGTCTCTTCAAGAAACCCACCCAAAAAGGACATCTGAAGCATTTACCTTCGTAAGAGCCGATCTCAAGAAGTGTCCCACTCTGCTCAAGTTTCAGGAAGTCCTCCACTGAAAGGAAGTTATAATCAACTCCAGAAACTTCTCCGTCACGAGGAGGGCGGGTCGTACCTGTGCCAATCAAAAACCACAAGAAACATATCTCTCAATACTTAAACATTTTGATGACAGGAGTGAAAAAATTGCACAAGAGACAAAACATTCAGGATTCAATTTCAATTCACAGGGTAGACATGAAGATACGGATGCGAGTGCGGGGGGCGGGGGACACACCCTGTAACACCTCATGAGTAGTTAATAAAATAACAAATCCTGTTTGTACTGTCCAGGAATCCATTAGCTGCCTTTGTATCCTGAAGTTATTCCTGGTTGTCATGGTTTCGATTGTAGCGGACAGATCATGTGAAGTCGTGACATGAACATCACAGTTCATTCTGGAGCAGGTACCAAACCACTAATGTTCAACGAACATCACCACTAAAGCTCATTCTCACATTGAACTAAATCTTTTCATCAAAAAATAAATTAATTAAAAAAAAATAATAATAAAAACACACACACACAACTCTCAATTACTGCTCCTCATTTCCCAGGTGAAAGTGTTGGCCACACACAGCAGACAAAACTCATGATTCTTTAAAAGAACGCACTGATGAGGAACGAGTACGTTGAACCAAAAAATATAAATTTCACTCTGAATACGGTAAAAAAGATCCGTTGCATAGTCACTCCAGTTGGAAGAAAAATGCCGGTTTCAGATGAAATGACATGAAATAAATAAACAAATGAAAAGAAAAATTGCCGAAAAAAGGCGGTACAGTGGCGCAGTGGATAGTGACCTGGGTTCGATTCCCAGCGCTTCTGTACTCATGTGCTCCCCGGGCTTGCGTGGGTGTCCTCCGGGTGTTTCCTCTCACAGTCCAAAAACATGCACAGTGGATGACAGCTGGTCACCTCTACAGTGTGAATGGGAGGATGAATTGGTTGTATGAATGTTGACTCTGCGATGGCCTGGTGAGCTGTCCAGTGTCCCCCCCCCCCCCATCGGCCAGAGTCGGCTGACATGGGCACCAGCCTCCCTGCTTCCATAATTAGGATTAAGCGGCTTAAAAAAAAAAATGGATGAACAAAATTTGTGGTAATATGATAATGATTTAAGCAGTATTAACTTTTTTTTTTTTTTTTTTTTTAAAGTTTGTGGCAAAAAAGAAACGGCAACAAAATACAAACTGATGATAATTGTTGAAATTTATAAAATAATAATCAATGATTTAGTAATTACGCCATTCTTTTTATGCCTTGTCTGGTGGATTTCTATTATGTAGACCAGTGAGAAAAGATGAGAAAAAATTAATTTCAAGAACACATGATATTTTTCCTTCACAATATATTGGGAGCCTAATGGATGGACAAGTGGGTTTGGGACCCAAAGGTTGCTGGTTCGATCCCCGAATGCTGTCCAGGTGCTGCAATATGTGACAGCTACTGCTCCGAGTGTGTGCTCACTTTGGATGGGATAAAGGCAGAGGAAAATTTCTCTTGTGGATCACGAGAATATGACAAAAATCATAAGGTACACTAGAGCAAGAATATAAGAAAAGTATAAGATGGGGTAAGAGATGAATATTTTGATTTTGCTCTTTCTTGTATTCTTAAAGAAGCCCAAACCATTGCTTTGATTTAAATGTTTAATAATTTTAATATCCAGACCTGAGCTGATGGTGAACATGTAGTACTTTTCATACGATGAATATGTTGTTGTAACTACCGCATTAAACAAACATAGGCGAAGGGGCTTTTGGACCAGAAGGTTGCTGATTCGATCCCTGAACTGGCAGGAAAACTATGTGGTGGTGGGCTGCACCTTCCCATCCTACATTTTCATGGCTGAGGTGCCCTTGAGCAAGACACCTAACCCTTAAAATGCTCTCCAGGCTCTATCAATGTGTGCAGCCCACTGCTCAGAGAGTGCGTTCTCATATTGGATGGGTTAAATGCCGAGGCAATACTTTTCCTTGCGGTATTAACACAGGACATCAAAATTTTAAAAATTTGCATAAACTGTCACTTTTATCCATCTGCTCTAAAAGGAGGTTGCCATAAAAAATACCTTCACACACCTCCACTTTCACCTTTCCTGAGAGTGGGATTAAAGATAATTTGACCCAATGTAGCTTTTAATGCTGCTGACATCAGCTCAGGATGGAGAATGTCTGCATGCAGAATAAAAATGAAACAAACAAACCCTATATTGACTGGTTGTAACACTTGTCGATATCACATTAAGATATTTGTACACGCACTCTGTGGATGTGTATGAGCTACACTTTCTGGGCTCGACAAAAATATTCACCGGCCAGTATACACGCGCAGACTTGATGTGGATACCGTAGCTGCCATGAGAGGGAGATGAAAGGACTGACTTGATGCCAAATAATGTTCCAGTTTTAAAATTCTTTGCGCAATCAGTTAAGACTGGCGGGAATTAAAAAGAGGACTTTTGCCCCCCCACAAATCATTAACATGATCGGATCTGTGAAACAAGATATAAAGGAATGGCCTAAGGTTTAAAAATATTATTGAGAACCATGGGAAATTGCCTCCCTTCTTTTCTCATATCACTAATCTTTCTGGATCATGTCGGTTTCTACTCTTAAACATCTGTAGGATTCCGCCATTTCTTTCCACTATGGCCACTCAGATACTTGTTCAATCCCTTGTCACCCCAAGACTAGATTACTGCAACTCACTCCTGGCAGGTCTACCTTTGAGTGTCATTTGACCTCTAAAAATCATTCAAAATGCAGCTATATGACTTGTTTTCAACCTTCCCAAATTTTCCCACACGACACCACTACTATGATCTCTCCACTGGCTTCCTGTAGCTGCTTGCATTAAATTGAAAAAAACGAATGGTTGCGTACAAAGCCAGAAATGCACCTGTACCTTCCTACCTCAAAGCATTCATCACACCTTGCACTGCATCACGTTCTCCCAGATCCTCTATTACAGCTAGACTGATCCCTCCCTCTACCAAGGGACAAAGGAAAAACACGTCTAAACTCTTCTCTGTTCTGGCTACAAGGTGGTTGACTGAACTTTGATAACCCAGTTAGCTGCACTGGGGGCAGTGACAACCTCGTGGAGAGTGGGACTTGAACCCCCAACCTTTGGATCAGTGATCCAGCACCCTATAACCACTAGACCACCACTGCCCCAAGGTACTGTACTGGAATAATAATTGAAAAAGACTTTAAAACAAGTGCTTTACAACAGTATATGCTGTATAATGTTTATATTTTATCATCAATAAAAATAAGAGTAAAAATTGAAACGTTCTTAATCATTACTATATTTTACTACATTAATACTGTATTAATGAGTAAGAAGTATTTTACTTCCAGCTGCTCATTCATGCATGTGACGTGATTCATGGGGTTTTACTTCCGGGTACAGAACTTTAGATTATCTCGATTTGTGGGAGGGCTCGGAACCAAACCTCCGTGAATGTCGAGGGCCTACTGTGTTTACTGATAGTGACTTGAAGCACTTCTGTAAGTCATTGTGGATAAGAGAGTGTGCTGATTGTTGTAAATGTAAATATCACACACACTATATGTGTGTGTAAGACAGTAGTTTTATCTGATATAATGTTACTCAGGTTATAAAATTAAAGTAAAGATGTATAAATTAGTAAGAGAAAAGTGCGTTCTGGATTTATTTCGTGTTATATGAATATATTTCACAGCTCTATTTGATACTTAGTCCCCACAGCTTGTAAATTAAACAGCATTGTTTGCAGTAAAATGTGTAATATATGCAGGAAATAAAGGTGAGTATACAGCATGTCTAGAAGTTGAGCTCATGAGTGAAACTCCATCTGCGTAATTTGGACCAAAACATCTTCCATGTCGAATCCTGTGATTCATCCAAAAACTCTCCAAACACAGAAAAATAAAACTTCTTTTCGGTGTCTAATTTTGTTCACGATGATCCTGGTACAGAAAAGCAACCCCTTCAGTGACTGGATAAAACCTCATTTCCATTTTTACACCATGACAGATGAGCAACACAAAAAGCCAATGACGCAACACTGATTCATATGTGGCACGTCACGCACCACAAGGCTGATAGTTAGAACCCTAAGACTCCTATATCATTCCAGGTCAGAATCAGAGGCATGTTCACGGATTAGAGCCCACCAAGAGTGTGAATAAAAAGAACATTAGTTATTCATGAGGAACCTAACTACAGGAGCTGTGAAGGTACATGAGTGAGCAATGTCAGGTCTCACTGAACTCTGTGTGTGTGTGTGTGTGTGTGTGTGTGTGTGTGTGAATAAGTGTTCAAAATACACAGGTATGAAGATGAAAGCAGACATTGTGCAGCCCTGAGTCAACCAGACAGCCTCTACTAATTTAATTCCATTCAATTCAATTGAAGAAAGGTTTACATATGAGCCCGTCTTGTGCGCTGAGGAAAGATAACACGCAAGCAAAGCACCTTAACTTGGTAAAACGGGCTTAGATATGAAAATAATTACCCATGGCACCAACTTGATCAACTCAAGTGATTTATCTGACCAGCGCTACGTCACAAGACAACAACAGTTAGCAGCTAACGGTGATACTGTCTATAAAGTGAGATGCTGGTTTAGACTCGCGGAAATATTCTCACAGCCAGAAATAAAAAGTATAAAATCCAGTATATCAGGAAGCAATTTACACTATTTCACGTGATTTCATTTGAAAAATGGCTTAAGAAATAATTTTCTAAACAGCGCCGCTAAAACAGATATTTTATTTTGGCCAATCACACCTTTAATCAAATAACCACACGCACACGCACACACACACACACACACATCACGAGACTGGGACTGAAATGTGCAACTGACCTTTTACATTTTCTGCAGATTTAGAAAAAAATAGTTTTTCCCATTTTGTAATGTATTAGGCCAACATGCCTGGGAGATGCAGGATATGATTTCTTGGAGAAGCAACATTAAATTATCAGGATGACTCAAAGTCAGAACAGGTAACATAGACAGAATGAACAGCCTTCTGTTCACTAATAATAGCTTTAATAAAGTCAATAAATGCCAATCCACCGGTGATCGGTGGAAGCACAAGATACACCATGTAACATGGAAAGGAAAAGTTTGGTAGATCATCAATGCTGTTTCAAGTCTGGTGGTTATTTACCAATTTTGCCAGACACATGCAGATTCTGTGGGTCATTGTGCACCTGTGCTTCGATCCATTATACGTTATTGCATTTGTTGAATTATTTCAAAAACTGTCCACCGTATGTACATATTTTGATATAACATGACCTTCCAGGTATGCACTCATTTTGATGCATTGATTCCCAAATATTTATGGAAACATTTATTCAAGTTTGAAGTTGAGTAGTTGGAAAATGTACATTTCGTGACCAGAGTCAGATCTGAAATGAGGTCCTTCCCCCAGTGGAGAAGTTCAAGTATCTCTGGTCTTGTTCATAAGTGAGGGAAGGATGTACAGGGATCCCTCACTTTCCGCAGTTAATTGGGACCGAGATCCCAACGCGACTGTCAAGTTTCATGAAGTAGGATCAAACACACACCCCCCCCCCCCCCCCGACTGATGTATATATGTATACGTATCTGTGTATATAATATCAATGAATATAGATTCAATGCTATAAATGCTTATAATAACAATTAAACATTCAAAAAAATAACATAAGATGTAAATAAAATATAAATACACACACATACAGATGGAACTGCATGAGAAGAGGACACGCATACATACACGCATGCGTGAGCGTGCGCACACAGATGCAACAATACAAGTACAGACACCCCCCAGCTTAAACCTTGTATAAGTAACCTATGAGTTTGTACTGTATACGATCTCTCGCTCTCTCTCTATAATCATGACATTATCAAGATCATGATGTCCCATGTTTAAACTCCTGGTTCCTCTCAGGCCCAGCTTTACAGAGAGTTTCACTCTTATCCAGTTCATTATAATAGTTCAGAAATGTATTGTTCTGCTTCTCTTCCAGGACTGTGTCAGCCACGCCCCCCTCTGCCGGAGCCTAGTATTAAGTGTACCTCAGGATAATGTTTCATCATATTTAATACTTATTTTTATGATACATCTTTCAATAGATTTTATTCCATTTCTATTTGTTCTTCAATTTCATTTCACTTTCACTCTCGCCCTGTTCGTATATCCGGATGGTTTTGATGGGAGATTTTGGCATGATGTTTTTTGTTTGTTTAGGGCTTTTTTGCATAATTGGCCTTGTTTTTGTGGCATTTTCCTTAACTTTTCCCCTATTCTTCCTTATTTTTTTAATTCGATGAATATTTATTTATTTATTTTTTAAGAGCCGCAATGCACTGAAGCCGCATTAATTGAAGCGCGAAGTTGCGAGGGATCCCTGTAGCGGGAAATCGACAGCCGATCGCTGCAGACCCTGATGTAAAGCGGAGCCTGTATCGGTCTCTTGTGGCAAAGAGGGAGGTGAGCCGCAAGGCAAAGTTCTCAATTTACCAGTCGATCTACGTTCTAAGCCTCACCTACGAGCTTGAGTAATGCAAAAAAAAAAAAAAAAAAAAAAAGACTGCGGATGCAAGAGGCTGAAATGATCTTCCTTCGCCAGGCTCCCCCTTAGAGATAAGGCGAGAAAGCTCAACCACCCAAGAAGAGCTTGTTGGAGAACTGCTGCTCCTCCGCATTGAGAGGGGCCAGTTGAGGTGGCTCAGGCATCTGGTTAGAATGCCTGCTGAATGCCTCCCTTTTGTGGTGTTTTGAGCATGTCCAACTGAGAAGAGACACAGGGGTTGACCCACAAAATGCTGGAAGGGTTATGTCTCTTGGCCGGTCTTGAGATGCATGGCTGTCCCCCTGGAAGATCTAGAGGAAGTGGCTGGGAAGAGGGATGATCTCATTGCTCAGGCTGCTGCCCCTGTAACCCGACCCCAGATTACGACGACAATGATGATGATTATATATTCTCTCAGGGTCAGAAACACAGGTTCAGAAACTTAAAAGTTCTACACGAAGATGCAAGAGTTTAAAAATCTAGTAGGAGGAGACCTTTAATTCAATGTATTGTCCTGAAATCCACAAATATGTAGTATGATTCTATATGTAACTGAACACTCTACAAATGCTGCCTTCTTGTCATCCAACCACCATCCACAGAAGGCCAAAAGCAAGCATGTGCCACCACCTGAATCTATACGAACTGCTGTGCATTGAGGGGCAGAGGAACACTCTAAGGGAATGCGATGCCCGTACTCATATTCATGGGCTCCCAGACACCCACAATTACCTAGTGTTAATATGAATAGACACGGAGGAAATGACTATAGATTTCAGGAATTCTTGTAATTCTTTGGACCCTGTTACAATCACCAATGAACACATTGAAATTGTGAACACATACAAATATTTAGGAACTGTTCTTGATTCAAAATGATCCTGGAATGACAATGTTGATTATGTTTACAAGAAAGGTCAGCAGAAGTTGTACTTCCTTTGTCGTTTAAACACTTTTAGAATTGATCGTTCACTCATGGTTCTTTCCTATAAAACTTTTACTCAAAGCATCTTAACTTTTAATCTACTTTGTTGGTTTGGTAACCTGCCTTTTCAAAACAAAGCTAAACACAACAAAATTGTTAACACAGCACACAAAATCATTGGTTCAGAATCAGTAACTTCTATCAGCCAAATTCACGAGCAGCAAATAGTCAATAAAGTGCAGAAAATTGTAAATGACAGTTCTCACTTTCTCTATTGTGCTTTTGAATTTCTTCCATCAGGACTGCGTCTGCGCACGCCAATAGCCAGAACAAGCAGGTTCCGTCATTCTTTTGTGCCAGCTGGTATTCGTTGTTTTAATGATAGTTAATTATTCTTATCACTTGTCTGCCATCTTATCACCATGTAGCTTCTTTAGACAAACTGTGTTTCACTTCTTTACCTCAGCTTACTAAATCATATCTCACTGCAATATTTTAGTACTCTTTGGACAATATTTATTTGGACATTTATTTGTGTACATTTTTTTACTTGTTGAAATGTACGTTGTGTTTCAGTGTTTCGTTGTGTACTATGTATTTTACGACGTAACCAAAATTTCCCCCAGGATAATAAAGTACTTTCTTTCTTCCTTTCAGCTTTTTTCCCTTTTTCTTGGGAGTCGCCACAGCAAACCATTTGATTCGCACATTTGATTTGGCAGAGGTTTTTACGTCGGATGCCCTTCCTGTCACAACCTTTTAGCAAGGGACAGAAACACGCTGACGGCTTTGCAGCTACTCTTTACGAAAGTCAGCAATGGTTCTTTTACATGCCTCTTACCATGGACAGTAAGAGACATGGCCCGCCTTTGATATCCTATCCTTAAAAAAAAAAAAAAAAAAAAAAAAAAAAGTATACTTTTTATGTTTCCATGTAACATATACTAAAACAATTATTCACTTCATGATTGGTGGATATCGCTGTATAGTCCCCTCTCAATGACGTTCTTTGAAACTTTTCAGAAATAAGCCCCCATTCACAGAGTAGGCCACACTTCAGACTTGCACACAGCTTACATTCATATACACTTCCTCACTGTGCTCATTCATTTATTCAGAACATAATTAAACCGTCATCACACACTATAGACATTAAAGCATATCAGTATTCCTGCTGCTTGCGGGGACAGTGGCATAGTGGTTAGGGTGCTGGGCTCACGATCAGAAGGTCGTGGGTTAGGTCATAACCACAACTGTGCCCCTGTCCACTCAGAAGTATAAATAGGTACCATTAAAAATATTGAAAAGGCAACTTGCGATGGACGAGCATCTCATCCAGGAGGAGTTGAACTACTAGTCACTTCATACTACAGAACCCGAGGAAAAGCACTAGGCTCGAGTGTAAAAAAGCCCAACACAAGCTTACCTTCCACAAACTGAACCTGGCTGCAAGTCGCTGGCGCTCCGAACTTCCTGTGCTCATCACAGATGAGAACACAGGTCTCCATCATGATTGTGTTCTTGGCCTGGTTATCAATCTCAGAAGACCATTTCAGTATTTTTTGAATATCTCAACAACACACAGGAGATCAGATAAATGCCGAACACGGCGCTGCTAATGAATAGATGTATATCCTAGTCTTCTCTTCGTTCGCCTCGGGTTCAGAAACTGTACACGAGGCTGTAGGATTGCTACTGCAAATGCAGCACTGAAGCTCATATCCTGGCCTTTTTCCTTGGACAGGAAGTGTCGTCTCCCAGCACAAAGAAGAATGATGTACAGAAGGCCCTCGACATTCACGGGGGTTCGGTTCCGAGCCCTCCCGTGAATTTGAGATAACCCGCGAGTTCTGTAACTTGAAGTGAAACCCTGTGTATCACGTCACATGCGCGAATGAGCAGCCGGCAGTAAAATACTATGTATCTATTACATGCTATGCTTCTTAAACACATTCTATAGACAGTCTTACTCATTAATTCAGTATTAATGTAGTAACAAGATGGACGAGCTTCATGCTCAGATTGCAGCGCAGAGGGATCTACAGGACTGTGCTTCTGTGAAACATGGCTCGAGGAGAGTACACCCGATGAGGCGATTGCTCTAGCCGGCTACACGGCCTTCATGCCCTGCAATCCCAAGCGCCGGAGTCGTCGTTCGGCCCCTTCCCGCCTGGGCTTCTTGTCCGCTGGGGTGCGGCTCGCATTGAGCTGCCTACCATAGCATATTAGCTCTGCTAGCTGCATCCAGACTAACAAGCCCAGTTGAGCGTGCTTAGTTATACATGCCCGAAGATACTCCGATCTTATAGCTGTAGTAGAGTCGGCCGGTCTTAGATGAGCATAGTGCAAAACATGAACAAACAAAACAACAAATAAAACAAATTAAAATTAACAAAAAAAAACAATTTGACTCTGAGAACTCCGCGACGTCGCCCTTCGGGCAGCGCCATCTTGGAGACCTCACTCCAACTTCAATGTAAAAGGACATGAAGAGCACTGTAATAAAGTTTATCCTTTTGGTATCGTTTGTTAAACATGCTACAGAACATAAAATCTCACGCATAAACATGAACTTTGGGACTGTACTGGAATAATAATTGAAAAAGATTTGAATACAACAGTTCAGAGAAAGGAGAAAGTCTTATTTCTTCAGAAGAGACATCCAGCGTTTTCTATCGCTTAGCCAGAGAAGACGCATAGCGTTTGAGTGGTATCATAGAGCTTAACTGGTAATTAAAACACACAAAAAAGAGGCTCATTGACAACTTGTGTGGGAATGAAGAAAAAGGGGCGGGCATTGGGCAGCCATTGGCTGAATTTGAATCACGTGCCGGTTACTCAGCAGTCAGTGAATACTCAAACCGTGGGTGCAAAACCACAAATAGCCAAGGGCCTACTGTACAGGTAAGACAGTAAAGTTTGTTTGGAATGCTCCAAAAACAATCTGCCTGACTGTGGTGTCACTCTTGAGTACAGAAGACATTCAAGATATTTTGTCAGAGTAGTTTATCTTAACTGATGTTTTTGTTTGGTCCAACGAAACAGACC
Organism: Plotosus lineatus; assembly: GCA_024760905.1. Classification (NCBI taxonomy): domain Eukaryota; kingdom Metazoa; phylum Chordata; class Actinopteri; order Siluriformes; family Plotosidae; genus Plotosus; species Plotosus lineatus. The sequence continues at coordinate 21,986,921 of CM045732.1, read as the reverse complement.
AAATCAGTTTTCTTGCAAGCGGCCGTAAAGGAAACTTATAACTGTGTTTAAAGCTTTCACGTGCAGGTAGAAAACTCTTTGTGATGGCCAGATGTGATGTAGATTTCCAGGTCCAAAAATGACTTTCCTATTCCATCCCTCTCTGGAGCGTTGTGCTCCTCATATCACTTACACTGACATTGTCCAGGAAGGTCCAAGGAAGATGATCTCAAAGTTCATTAATGACAAAACTGTCCCATTCCAAGTTCCAAATAAAAGACAAAGAAAAAAGCATGGAGCATCCACGGTGAAAAACAAAGTTCCAGCTTTAAATCCGAAGGTTACACACATCCCTTACGTTGGAGACGCCTCCAACATCGGTTGAATTAATGTATTTTGACACATTCGGTTTAGGTTCTGTTTCTCTGGCACTTTCTGAGTACAAACTCCAACAGTCTGATGCAGAAAGTCATAGCAGCTGTCATAGCCTTTGCTAATCTCTCTCTCTCTCTCTCTCTCTCTCTCTCTCTCACACACACACACACAAGTTTTGTGAACTTCAGCAAAACCTAAAAACTTATCACTGCATGGAAATCCTTTCCTCAGGGGAGAGTCTAAACCCTGTGTGTGTGTGTGTTCAAGTGCTACATCCAAATAGCGTATCAACCCGACTGTGGAATCTGGCACACAATAAAACTGAAGTCGTCGCACAACTGTTGACTTTATAACTGTTTCTCTAATAAAGTTCAGCCAAAGTCAATAAACCCACAGCACATGTGCTCAGCATCCAACTGCACCTGCTGGGACTTTGGGCACTGGGACAGAGATTCCTGCCCACACAGAACCCTCACCCACCCACACACGTCAGAATTGTTTATTAAATCATTAAATCTCATTTACAGACCACACTAAGCCCACAGTGCTGGATTGAGAGCTACACAAAGGGTGCACAGGGTTTGTGAGCCCCACCCACTCAATTTGCTTGGAACCTGGCCAGCCAGAGGCATTCCCACACACACACACACACACACACACACAGCTAGTCTCTTTGTAACTGCTGTAGTATTCAGTCTTCTTTCATGCAGCAAAGATGTCATTTTGTGTAAAAGTGCCGTGTAAAGTCTCAGTGAATCAGAGACAGCAGCCAGAGCTAGAAACTATCATCCAAATTTCAACACTGCTTCACCAAAACACACACTCGCACACAAAGCCTTCATCTGTCTGTGTGATCATATCTAGCTTTGTGCTCCGGCCTTGCCCAGGATATCGCCCCATTCCCCTGACTGATTCTGAATCAGTGCGTCATGCTGTTTGGTTTTGTTTCTTATCGGTACTAATTAGGAGAAAAGCGAGGAACCGAGTTAGACTGTACTCAGCCTTTAATTTATGCACCCTCCGTCTCTCATATTCTCTCCAACATTATCTCTCTCACTCATTCACACACACACACACACACACACACACACGGACATCATGAGACAGCAATCCATTGTACTCTAGGACATGACACACAAAAGGAAGTCGAAGGAGATGAAGAAACAAAGCGAGAAGCTCCAACAGTCTCAAATGAGTTCTTGAACAACTATGTTAGGAAGGACGATGTGAAGCGTCGCTGAGGAACAAATCTCTGATTATATCCAGCTATTTATAGCAAGGCCTTACATTTTAAGTTCAAAATAACTTTGGTACAAACTGCTGTCTTGTTCTCTGGCGTTTTTTTTTTTTTTTGCACTCGTTGTTCCAGGATACTGCTGTAAAACCAAGAGGCTGCCCTGAAAATAATACAAAAAAAAAAAAAAGTAAAAAAAAAAACGTATCAGTTATGTCCTGATATAAGAAACCGAGGTTGTGTACCGTACCTCAAGCTAGCACTCGATTGTTTTCACATATTTGTGGCAGAACTAAGGTGTGACTGCTGCCAACAGAGGAATATAAACCTGTTCAGTGCACTCACAATGCACTCGTCTTTAAAATGATTGCATGTTTGCTAAAGAGTGAAGATATACGTGTGGAATGAAATATGCCCGTGACATGAACGCATCATAACGCCATGCTAATGACACCATTTAAAAACAAACCACTGCACTATTTGATTGTTTTCAAAGTTTATTTCCACCACATTGAGAACTAACTCAGTAAATATTTCTTAAATCCGTGGTTTAATTCCCTTACTTTTCCAAACCAGCCCGACTGTCCCTCTACCCATGAGTACCGTAAACTTCTGCGGTAAATCATTCTGGTTAGAAGTAAAAACTCTGCACCTGAGGCATAATGTAATAAAACAACAGCCATTGCCATAGCGAAGGTTTAAGCTTCCTGGTACTTTGCATGGTCGAAGCTGTAATAAGCTTAAAAGCTGCACACTTGGAGCCCAGGAAGAAAATCTACTGCTGTATTTAAAACAACGCTTTTATAAAAGTTGCAGCTCAAACACAGACATCCAGCCACTTCTAAAAATAACCAGACCTTGAGCCGGTTCGTCCCCAAAGCCATCCATTAAACACACACACACACACGGGAGACTGATCTGGTGGGGTATGAAGTAGTTAATGCTATTATATCTGCTGATTTTGTGATTAGAGAATTGTGCACCATCCCCTACACTGACTCATCAACTTTATTTATTTTTAGATATACAGTTGTGTTCAAAATAACAGAAGTGTGTTTAAAAAAAAAAGTCAGTAAAGCTTAAAATCCTTATAACGCCTTTCATTTCCATTTAAACAAATGCATTGGAAACATCTTTTCCTTTCAGCTGCTCCCTTCAGGGGTCACCCCAGCGAATCATCTGCCTCCATCTCACCCTATCCTCTGCATCATCATCTCTTGCACCAACTACGTTCATGTCCTCCTTCATCACATCCATAAATCTCCTCTTTGGTCTTCCTCTCGGCCTTCTGCCTGGTAGTTCCAACCTCAGCATCCTACTACCAATATATTCACCAGTCCTGGTTTGTACATGTCCAAACCATCTCAATGTAGCCTCTCTGACTTTGTCTCCAAAACCTCTTACATGTGCTGTCCCTCTGATGTACTCATTCCTGATCCTATCCATCCTTGTTCCTCCCAAAGAGAACCTCAACATTTTCATCTCTGCTACCTTCAGCTCTGCCTCCTGTTTTCGTCTTCACAAATTCAAAAATTCAGTGTAAAAACTGAGAAATGTTGTAAGATTTGGTTTTCATTTGAATCTCTGAACTAATATTTATTTGTATTAACACCGTTTCTAAGAGTTGCTGCACATCTGCGTTGTGGAGTCGGACCAACTTCTGGCACCTGTGAACAGGTTTTCCAGTCCAGGATGGCTGGACTACATTCCACAGAAACTGGCTTTTCAAAGTAACCTGACAAGATTTCTATTGGATTAAGGTCCAGGGATTTGGTCGCCACTCCATAATGTAAGCCGTGTTTGTTTGGTACCAGGATGTGGCACATTTATTGGTGTGTAGTATGAGAAACATCCTCATATCATGATGCTTTGTGCCGCCAGGCTTCACTGTTCACAGTGTACTGTGGCTTCAATTCAAAGTTTGGGACCTGTCTAGGGGGCGACTCGACTCAAAAAGAACGATATTACTTTAAATCACCACAAAATGTTGTGCCTTTTCTCTTTAGGACAGTCAGTGTGCTCTTTGGTGAATTGTAACCTCATCAGCACGTCTTTTTCTCAACAGACAAGACTTGCGGGGCTTCTTGCCGATAGTCTGGCTTCACATAGACGCCTTATAATTGTAACAGAACTCGCAGGTAACTTTAGACCTTCTTTGATCATCCTGGAGCGGATTGGTATTGGAGTCCTTACCATTTTGGCTTCTTCCATCCACTCGAATGGTCGTTTTTCACTTTCTTCCGTATCGTTCAGGTATTTTTTGCCATTTTAAAACATTGGGATCATTTTATCTGAGAAGCCTCTTATTTCCTGTACAGCTTTATATGTTATCCCCGAAAATCAATTTTTTCATCAAGGTGCACTGTTCTGAACAATGTCTGGAACGACTAATTTTCCTCAGAATTTCAGAGAAAATTACTCTAGAACCAGCAGGTACAACATTTGCTGCCTTCCTTCCTTAAATAAGAACAATAATTGGCACCTGTTTTTCAAAGAATGAATGAGGTCACTAATTGAACTCCACACTGCTATTACCGTATTTTGAACACGCCCCTTTCAATTAATGATTCAATTCTACAGAATCAGCAGCATGCAGGTCATGACTGTTGGGTTCTATTACTCTACTACACCTGAGAGTTAATTATTTGCCATGTGGAAAATATCATTACGATCAAAACAGTGATTGATCTGGTTAGCGATGTCTGACTGATATTCTGAACACAACTGTGCATTTAAAATGTGAACTTCAGAGAAAGAAATGTTAATTCAAATCCTCAAGTGCTGACTACCTCTGGTTTGCTTGTACTATTTTCTGTTAGTGTACACTACATAGTAATGGCACGATCTGATTGGTCCGTTATCTAAGGATTAAAAGTTCTTAATGGGGATAATGCGTCAGTAAAAATCAACAGTTTATCTTGGTCACTTCGAGCAGGAGATGTCATTTATTTATCATCATCATAGTCATCATTCATTTTCAGTAACCGCTTAACCCTAATTAGGGTTACAAGGAGGCTGGCGCTAATCCCAGCCGACTCCGGGCGAGGGCAGAGTACACCCTGGACAGCTCGCCAGGCCATCGCAGGGTAGAAACACGCTGACGGCTTTGCAGCTACTGTTGTCGAAAGTCAGCAATGGTTCTTTTACATGAACCTCTCACCATAGACAGTGAGAGACATGGCCGGCCTTTAATAACCCAGTTAGCTGCACTGGAGGGACAGTGACAACCTTGTGGAGATTGGGACTCGAACCCCCAATCTTTGGATCAGCAATCCAGCACCCAATACCACTAGGCCACCACTGTCCCTCAATTTATTTACGTATGCTCCCCAACAAACGTTCATCCGTTTTACTTTTTTTTTTCCCCAAAAAGAAAAAAAAAAAAAAAGTAAAATTTTGAGTTTAGACGTGCCTACGTAGTACGCTGATGTCATGAAGCTGCATTCATTGTTTACAAACTACAGACTGAGTGTGTGTGTGTGTGTGTGTGTGTGTGTGTGTGTGTGGATATATATATATATATATATATATCTGTTATATAGTGTTACCCTTGTGTTAAGACGTCATCTCTGTGTTTACACTGTTTTGCGGACTTTTGTAACCCAAAGCAAATCTGGTTGGTCAGAAGTGTAAGCCTACTAGCATGTGTGCAAGTGTCATACACAGATGAGTTAACTATCTGCTCAGATCGGCACAATCTTTATATTTATTATCTTTTAGCAGAATCCTAAGAGTGTATACTTATTTTTATATTAATATTCATTAGGATTTGTACTTGTTCTTTGTATGCATCTCTTGAATAAAGTTTACTTAATGACACAAAAGAAAGAACTCTCCGCTTTGCTGGGAGACTGCAACAGTGCAGGCTGTGTTCTAAACGACTTCAACGGCACCCTTGTGCATTTTAAAGACCAGAAGTCCGTATAACCCACAGCAAGTACACTACTTTTGCAAGTACACTACTTTCGGTATTGAGCGCTTCACATATTGTAAACGTTGATTAACTGTTTTAAGCTTCATGTAAAGTGACTCAGTATAAATAAGTGACTTATTTTAAATTAATGTTGATTTTTTTTTTTTTAATATATTATTTTACAATGTTATGTTTATAAACATAAATAATCTAAATAATAATTGATTTAGGGGTGTTTTATGAGATACTGTAATGGTATTTATGGATGTATAGTACAGTATGAGTGTCACACATCACATTTTATGCTCATTCGCTTTATAAACTAAACTAGATGTACCCCGTAAGGCTCTGTGGACGTCACTGCACGGCTTCCTCACCTTCGGTGCATAATTGTAATTATAATTATCTTTGTGAGGAGAAACAAATCCGAGTGAAATGTCTGGCTGTTTTTAGAGACAAAGGCTGTTTTTCTGCAGAGATTAAAAATCATACTTTTTGGATCAATGTTCCGAAATGGTCACATACACGCGAGCATCCAGAGATAATATAATTATTTAAGTATTTATGAAGCTGCAGAAAGGTTCTGCTTTCTCTAGTTAGCAATGTCGAGAACAAATCCAACAAGTGACATTAAATTTTAATGGCTGTGTGGGCTGCGTGTCGGAGCCAGTCACAAAACCAGCCACGAGCTGGACGATAAAGCACAAAAAAATTGAGTTGATAGGAATTCAGGTCTGGTAGAGCTGTATGAGACACTACATTATGTGAGAATAAAAGTAGGAGGATGAAACAGTAAAACTGAACCTGCTGAGTACACAAGCAGCAGCTTCACGTGTCCTATTTACAAGTTTTAAGTGCATGCATGCATGTCGCAACAGCACCTCGCTCGGAAGCGGCGCTCATGAAACACTGAGAGAATAAGGAAAAAAGACACAACCCACATAAACTATTCCAACAGTCATAACTCAAACCTGAGGTTTTTTTTTTTTTGGGCTAAATACTAACCATGTTGATTTGCAACCTCGTGGAATTTCTTGAAACACGTGCATTGGCATTAGAAAAGGCGGCCATTAAACTAAACACATCAACAAACATTTGCCTTCACAGTGCAAAGATAAAGAAATCAATTACTCTCTAATTAATAGCTAATCTCACCACCCAAGTAGAGGTATCATAACCTCCATGCTGTGTACTTGTAGGTCACAGCATTTGGCACAGAGAGGACTGGTGGCCCAGCTATCACCACAGTCAATATAAAATGCTCGCCAGCTACTGTGATCAGGAATCGTTACACATAACTGCTATTTTTGCAATGCTAATAATCATGCCTTTCTGCCAGCTAGCATTTGCTATCAGTTAAGTATCAGTTGAGCAGAATGTACAGTCAATGTCCATAAAACTTTTGGAAAATTGTGAGAACTCGGTTCTTATTTTTCATGAAAGCTATATTACTTCCTCCTTGCATCCTATACAACTACTTGCATCAAAACCTGTACATCAGCAACATGTAGTTAGGGCCAATGATTCTCCGCGATCGCGGAAAACGGACAAAATCACGGAATAAGCAATATGAAACAGAAACATCACTCTGACACGGAATTCCATATATAAACATTAAAATGGTGTAAAATATGCATTACAATCTTAATTTTTTTTTTGATTATAGTTTTTCTCGTCATTTGCATATATGCACTAGTAGCAGATGACGAACATGCTTGTCCAGTAATTTTACACCGTGTATTGTGATTGGTTAATGTCACAGCCGACCAGTAAACTGCAAGTATACATACAAAGTTTAGTTGAGGGGTTCAAGGTCAGTGGATGCATAAACATGGTAAAATGGCGATGTCACTGTGACTGAGGTCTTTAAAATCAAAGCAATCGCCAGCTATAACTAAAGTCACTGCAGTTCCCAGAACATTTCTACGATGACGTCGTCGTGTTTTGTACATTTTGTAAACACAGTGTGGACTATATCCATGTTGATACCTGCAAGGATCACATCGCTATGACAAGTTGAGCACAGATAATGTTAATGGCTCTAAACGTAAACAAGTTCCCTGAACACACGGACCAAGGATCGAAGGGAAGACTTTCTTTTGGATTACGTGAAAATGTGCATAATGTCAGATATTGCACTTAAAAAGACATTAAAAATGACACTTTATTGTTGAACACTCTTGTCAAGATGGAAAAGTTCCACAAGCTACTACACTCAGACGACTGTAGGTGCCACGATTGCTCCTATTGCATTTTGACAGCATGAAAATATTTGTACGTGACGTAGCTGTCTGTATTATTGTTGATGAAACAACTGGTGATCGAAACCACAGCATATTAAATGTAGTTACTGGTGAACGAGGATTAAGAAAATCTTAATCTTTAAAGAATAAGAAAAATCTTATTGATGTAGGAAACTTGGACTGTTGCAACCATGCTACACTAAGCCACGCTGTAATTAGTGCTGTGACTGGAGCAGAAATAAAGTTTTCTGATGTGATCGCGCTTGTAACAGATTCGGCTGCTTATTGTAAAAGGCATTCAGAGAGCTGCTGCAGCATATCTTTCAAAACTCTCGTCACGTTTTGTGCGTTGTACACGTACTGAATTTATCAGGGGACATTTTTGTCAACTGGACAGATTTTCGACACACGTCTGCCCTGGTTTCTATCATCAAGTCAGCGTTCTACAAGAAACCTGGCCGCAAGAACAGATCTCTATCCGACATTAAGGATTATATGGCACCAGATCAAGTCAAGCTTCCACCAGGTAAATATAATTACAACATTTAGGTAATATTAAAATTAAAAATTATTGCAAAGATTGAAAATTTAATTAATGCAATTTATTATTATACTTTGATACATATGTTGTTTAAAGCTAATGTAATAAAAGTTTAAAAAAAAATAACAGTTCCGAGAGAATCTAAAAGGGTTCAACAAATATTTTAATAAATTATTTTTTTTTCCTTCAAGGTGGAACTCCCTGTTCGTTGCTGTAACATATCACACAGTGCACATATAACTATATGAAGGCTTCTTAAAATCAATTATTAATTATGTTTTTATTAAAAATTATATATATTTTCAATTTAAAATATTATTTGACTATATAATAATTAATTACAAATTACAAGCTGGTGCTAAAACATTAAAGCAAAATTCAAATTTAAACTAAATTCCAATTCAGGGTTAATGAATAAATCAAAATTGCACATAACTGTACATAATTGTAAAAATAAAATAAAAATTATACATAATAATTATACATATTTATGATAATTATATAATTAAATATTTTTTTCCAGCTGACAAAGCCCAAGGCATTGCAGTGGAGCGCATAATTGAGATTTGTTATGCACAAGACCTTCTACCCAGAGATTCTGCTGCGAGTACGTAGTACAGAGTCTCAATCACCTTATATTAAAGATGATGTGTAGACATGGGTGCAAGTTAAAAATATTCAGGGGGGTTCCAGCAGGGTGGAGGTGCGTCCCCTTTTGAGTCCTGAAAAAAAAATTGAAATTACAAATAATAATGTCTCTCTCTCATGCACATCTTTTACCAACATTTATAATATATTCTGCAAATTTACAGAAAATATTTGACCATTTCAACTACTCATGCAAAATAAAGCGATTTCTTAATTATAAGATGAAATCTATCAAACAATCTAACAAATACAAACTGAAATGATGAAGTGTCCACTTAATACCCACCAAGCAGCAGAGTCACCCTACCCTTAAACACTATTGTAATATTTTTATAATAATAACGATGAATATGATAATGATGATGGTAATATTACTGATTTTTTTTTCTTGTTGGAATTCTCTCCCTCATCTTTCCATACATGTGTTTGTGTCTACAATCACTCACACACACACACACACACACACACACACACACACTTCTGTACATTTGATTTTTCTGTCCTTCTTGTATTTTTCTTTAATTTTGCATTAATTTAAATTTGTTTACCCTTTGTGTATAGAATGTAAACATTTGAGAACAACCTGCTAATAATGTTCCTGTTTTTTTTTTCTTGTTATGAATGTTTGAATCTCTCTCGCTCTCGCTCTCTGCTCATCTTTTATTATACTTACCTACTGGTCCTTCTCAAAAATTAACATATTATGATAAAGTTCATTATTTTCTGTAATGTACTGATAAAAATAGGAAAGTTTAATATTTTAGATTCATTGCACACCAACTGAAATATTTCAGGTCTTTTATTGTTTTAATACTGATGATTTTGGCATACAGCTCATGAAAACCCAAAATTCCGATCTCAAAAAATTAGCATATCATGTTCAGGTAGTCTAAACGAGCTATTAATCTAATCATCTGAATCAACCAATTAACTCTAAGCACCTGAAAAAGATTCCTGAGGCTTTTAAAAACTCCCAGCCTGGTTCATTACTCAAAACCGCAATCATGGGTAAGACTGCTGACCTGACTGCGGTCCAGAAGGACATCATTGACACCCTCAAGCAAGAGGGTAAGACACAGAAAGAAATCTCTGAGCGAATAGGCTGTTCCCAGAGTGCTGTATCAAGCCACCTCAGTGGGACGTCTGTGGAAGGAAAAAGTGTGTCAGAAAACGCTGCACAACCAGAAGAGGTGACCGGACCCTGAGGAAGATTGTGGAGAAGGGCCGATTCCAGACCTTGGGGGACCTGTGGAAGCAGTGGACTGAGTCTAGAGTAGAAACATCCAGAGCCACCGTGCACTTTTGAACCAGAAACAGCGGCAGAAGCGCCTGACCTGGGTGATAGAGAAGTGGCACGGGACTGTTGCTCAGTGGTCCAAAGTACTTTTTTCGGATGAAAGCAAATTTTGCATGTAATTCAGAAATCAAGGTGCCAGAGTCTGGAGGAAGACTGGGGAGAAGGAAATGCCAACATACCTGAAGTCCAGTGTCAAGTACCCACAGTCAGTGATGGTCTGGGCTGCCATGTCAGCTGCTGGTGTTGGTCCACTGTGTTTTATCAAGTGCAAGGTCAATGCAGCTAGCTATCAGGAGATTTTGGAGCACTTCATGCTTCCATCTGCTGAAAAGCTTTCTGGAGATGAAGATTTCATTTTTCAGCACGACCTGGCACCTGCTCACAGTGCCAAAACCACTGCTAAATGGTTTACTGACCATGGTATTACTGGGCTCAATTGGCCTGCCAACTCTCCTGACCTGAACCCCATAGAGAATCTGTGGGATATTGTGAAGAGAAAGTTGAGAGACACCAGACCCAACACTGTGGATGAGCTTAAGGCCGCTATCGAAGCATCCTGGGCCTCCGTAACACCTCAGCAGTGCCACAGGCTGATTGCCTCCATGCCACGCCGCATTGAAGTAGTCATTTCTGCAAAAGGATCCCAACCAAGTATTGAGTGCATAACTGAACATAATTATTTGAAGGTTGACTTTTTTGTATTAAAAACACTTTTTATTGGTCGGATGAAAAATGCTAATTTTTTGAGATAGGGATTTTTGGTTTTTCTTTACTTTTTTGCCAAAATTATCAATATTAAAACAATAAAAGGCTTGAACTACTTCAGTTGTGTGTAATGAATCTAAAATATATGAAAGTCTAATGTTTATCAGTACATTACAGAAAATAATGAACTTTCTCACAATATGCTAATTTTTTGAGAAGGACCAGTATCTATCTGGATAGACAAATACATTTACCTTCATAAAATATAAAAAGTAATGAGAGTATGGTATTCATTCCACGTGCTTAAATTATGGACCCTGAAGACATTCTACATGACTTGAGCGGGAAGAACGTGTACAGAGAATAAGAAATTAATCTGTACACACTGGTCTTTCCTCAGAGATTACGCTTACTGTAAAAATTACTGTAAAGCCTGAAAACCATGCAAAATATCCACAAGAAAATTAATTTAAAAGCCTGTCGCGTTGAATAAAAGTGACGATTCAGCACAA
>CM045732.1:21920474-21970474 GCA_024760905.1 Plotosus lineatus | reverse complement strand
TAAAGAAATCTCATCCCGGATCCATACCACCAGTGAGTAGCAAGCTGCCATTGCACTGCTTAAGTTAAGGAGAGGTTCGGTTGGCATGTTATACATGCCAGAAATGTCATGCGCTTCCTCAATGTGATTGGATTAAAATTCATATTCGAATCAGTAATGGTTTGTTTTTGCTAGCTAAAACAAAAAATTAAGATATCTTCTGGATATGACGCACAGAATTCTGCTTCTGTTGTCAAAAAAGTATATTTTATTTTAAAAAGTGGATTTTATTTTATGATTTAAAAGAGGCGAAGGTGGAACAGAAGCAGTTGCTATCACACAGACATTCGTTTCCTTTACATCAGTCATATTCTGCCATGTGAATCATCACTACTGGGTTTCCACGTGTACACGGACAGACGTACTTGCTCGCAACTCAAAAACTCAAATCGATGCCAATATCAAGACGTGATTATCTGTGCACATTATTGGCATCTCCTTTATAGATAAAAACATATTTACATTTTATGTTTGTTTTTGGCAAGCCATGTTTCATGACTTAATACTTTTAATTCACTCAGTTATTTGTCATACTTTGGTTTGGTTTCCATATTAATTAGACGCCTGCAGTTTTTCAGAACATTACATTGCAATTTCATGGATTTATCAGCACTGTTGTTAAAACTGTTAGCAATGGTAGTATAAATAGACATCGTTAGATTCTGTGCACGAGTGGAAGCTAAACAAAGCCTTAATAAAACCTTGATGCATTTGCCAAAACAGCTTTTCCAATCAACTGATTAACAATAAAATATCAATGCCAACTAAATACATTGACTCACTGTACAAGGGAAGTAGAACAGATTTTTCTCTTTCTTTCGGCTTTTTCCCTTTTACTCGGGAGTCGCCACAGCGAATCATCTGATTCGCATGTTTGATTTGGCAGAGGTTTTTTTACGTCGGATGCAGTTCCGGACACAACCCTTTTAGCAAGGGACAGACACACGCTGACGGCTTTGCAGCTACTCCTTACGAAAGTCAGCAATGGGTTTTTTTTACATGCCTCTCACCATAGACAGTGACATGGCCCACCTTTGATAACCCAGTTAGCTGCACTGGGGGGACAGTGACAACCCTGTTGGGACTCAAACCCCCAACCTCCGGATCAGCGATCCTGCGCCCTATCCACTAGACCACCACTGCCCCGGAAGTAGAACAGATATCTAGAGAAAATAATGATTGTTGTTGGTGTCTTTGATCTGTATCTGGATGTTGTCGTAAAGAAGTGATCGAATGATGTGAATAACCTGCCAATCAATCACTCCGTTTGATGGTGTTGATTACTTGATCTTTGCAAAAAGCCCTGACATTAACAAACAGTTGAAAGCATATAAGTCTTGAAGGACAGAAATATTCTGTATCAGGACTGGTGCAGAGAAAAGGTATGAACATACATTTACGGCATTTGATGGACACCCTCAGAGATACCGGAGTGACTTACATTCATAAGTTTTATACGACTTGGCAACTGGGGCTTTAGAGCATTGCTCAAAGAGCCAACAATGGCAGCTTGGTGGTATTGAGGTTTGAACCATCAGCCTTCAGATCTTTAATCCAGAGCCTTAACCACTGAGCCACCATACTTTGTTAGAGCAAGGGTGAGTAAGCCCTCGGGCAAAAACACAGCTAGTCACTATTCATTGCTAAGACTGCAGTTTGCCCCAATGGTTATATTTACCCCTATTCTGCTTCTTAGATTGAAGGTTACAATGCATTTTGCGCCGTCAGTGTGATATAGGGCCTACTGTATATCTGGTGCTCAGTTCACACCTTGTGGTGATGAGAGTTTTACGAACAGATGGTGATGGAGATGACACAGACCCTACGTTCTGTCATATGCTTGGCTTTGGCTGTAACAATTAAAAAATTATATACTGAATTTTATTTAAAAAGTAATTAATATTAAACCTGGGAAGCCTTCGTTAGCTTTACAATGTTGGTGCCCCTTTAGCCTGGCCCATTTAAAAACTGGGACTCTCTTTAGGGCTTCATGTTTAGGGAAGGAATAGGGGATCTGTCATGATTTCTGATTCTGTGTTCACCCAACAACAACAACAAAAAAGTTTTAAAAAGTCTTGCTTCATGAATCCTGAAAAATATTTGCATCCATGAACCTGAGATTTTGTGTATAAAATTTATTCCATAAGAATACTTTGAGAAAGTCAAATGTGAAGGAGAAAAAAGAAGGGGGGGGAAAAAAAAAAAAAAAAAAAAAAAAAAAAAGGTGTACACACCATCTGCAACCAATCAGCAGGAGGGAGAAACAAAAGCTCTCAGCCATTGGCTAAACTTGAGTAATGTGACAGTAACTTCCAGGGCTGTCGCTAATCCACGGGTATGCGGGGCCACGACCGGGGGGGGGGTGCATTCCCTCAATACAGATTGGTTTGTGTAGAAACACTATTTTTCTAAATAACCTCAATATACAGGGATCCCTCGCTACTTCACACTTCAATTAATGTAGCTTCAGTGCATCGCTTTTTTTTTTTTTTAATGAATAAAACATTCTTAGAATTAAAAAAATAAGGAAATTAAAAAGGAATGGGGGGGGGAAATCCCACAAAAACAAGGCCAATTATACAAAAAAAAAAAACCCTAAACAGACACAAAACAACCCAAAATCTCCCATCAAAACCATCCGGAGATACAAACAGGGCGAGGTCGAAAGTTAAATTAAATTGAAGAACAAATAGAAATGGAATAAAATCTAGAGAACGATATAAGTATTAAATATATATTATTAAACATTATCCTTAGGTACACTTAATACTACGCTCTGGCAGAGGGGGGGCGTGGCTGACACGGTCCGGGAAGAGAAGTAGAACGACATTTCTGAACTCCTGCTAAAACTTTCAATGAAGAAACAAATTGACTCCGGTATTATCTGAAACTCTCTGAAAATCTGATCAGATCCACTGTGCTGTGCTTGAGAGGAACCAGGAGTTCAAACACGGGACATAATATACAGATGATTATGGAGAGAGATCGTATACAGTACAAACTCATATAGGTTACTTATACAAGGTATAAACATACATTCCCCTGTAAAGAATGCCCTGTAACGACTTGCAAACTAATTCATCTAACCGGCCGGGAACCTAACTCGTTTGTAAGCTGGGGAGCATCTGTACTTACATTGTTGCATTTGCGCGCGTGTATGCCTGTCCTCTTCTTCTCATGCAGTTCCATCTGTATGTGTGTGTATTTATATTTTATTTACATCTTGTTATTTTTTGAATGTTTAATTGTTATAAGCATTTATAGCATTGAATATGTATTTAATGATCTATACACATATACATATATGGCGGGGGCCTACCGCAAATTTCGATGGTCATGTGGGAATCTCGGTCCCAATTTACCACGGAAAGAGGGATCCCTGTATGTCCAATACACAATTTTTACAAAATGCCCGGTGCAACTACAGAAATGTTAATATGTCGAATTCTGGTGACACCTGATAATGGGGGTGGGGGGTTTCCCACATACTCCGAATGAAGACATTTAAAGACACAAATGCACATAAATGAAATAAAGATGAAGACCATCCTTTCAGACCAAGATCCCTCTCAGAGCTAATGTTTGCATCTGTGAGGCTTGATTCAATTTTTCATGAGTGTGACCCAGTGAGTGATATCGGCCACTCGAGTTCTCTCAGCAGGCTCTCAGCTCTGTCTTGCATGGATGTTGTTCATCCTTCAGTTATTTTGTTCTCCATGGTTCTTCCATTTATTATTTACTTTCCTTTCCAATATATGAAATGAAAAATAATCATAATACTCAACGTTGGAAAATGAGATGATCAGGCTCAGAATCGGGGTCAGTGTGAAAAACAAAACACCAAACATGTGAAAGACTGGAACATTCTGTATAACGTTATCTCTCTTTGTAAATCTAGGCCATTATGGGATGTACTGTATATAGAACCCTTCAAACATAAGCGGCTCAAATAAAGCGTGGTTCTCATATTGTAGAACCTTTAGCTGAACCACAGGAAAAGTGTATATCTGTTACCGTATGTTTGTTCCTTTTAATCTTCCAACGGTTCTATACAGTTTATCATGGTTCCACATGCTCCCTATAGTCCCATACAGCGTTTTACACTTCCATGCAGCCTGCTCTATATCCTCAAAGATCGATTTCTTACAGCTCTTTGTCTTGCCAGTGATAACAGAAATTTTGTTCCCTGGTTTTCCTCATGGGTACTGAAGATCAAAAGACCCTTGAGTTCCTTAAAATTTGCATCACTTCCCCAGGGTCCACATGTCCCCTGCATAACAGTCCTCAACCTATACTCAACATGGCTTTCTCTGTACCACACAATTCAAATTCGAGTTTACAAAAGGGTTCCCCATTGTTTCTGTAAGTTTGTGTTTACTGTGGTTTCAAATACCTCTCCATCATCTCCTCTGGTTTCAGCTCTTCGTGTTCAACACAGTTCACTCTTTTTTCTAAAATCCCGTATAGTCGATTACACGTCCCCAAATTTCAAAATATTTAGTGTTCCTTACAGTGTGCTTTACTTCTAAAGAAACATCCAAGTTGACTCTTCCAAATGTTTCCTGTACTTTTTAAGAGTTCAACATGGCTTTAAACACCTGCACATTCTCCACGTGTTCCCCAAGGTCACGACAATGCATGCTTTTTATATATATATATATATATATATATATATATATATATATATATATATATATATATATATATATATATATATATATATATAATGGTTTCAAACTTTGCCAAGAAACAGCTTTGTGGTGTAATGGTTAACACTTTCCCTTTTCTGCCAAGCACTTATTGGCTTTGCAATACGTGTGTGGTTTCCTTCGGGTATTCCAGTTTCCCAGCACAATCCATGAAAATGCACGTTAGGCTAACTGTATATTCCCGATTGCCCATAGGTGTGAATGTGAGTGGTTTGTGTGTGAATGTATTGGCCCTGAAGTTGTTTGCCAAACTATTCGCGGTGTGCCCTGGGTTGCCAACTTTGACGAGAATGGGTTTCAGCCTCCCCATGACCCCAATAAAAGAGAAAAGTGGTTTGGAAACTTTCAATGGTTCCTACATTTCATTATGTTCACTGTGGTTCCAAACAACTCCCAAATTTACTTATGCTTTTAGAGCTTTTTGTGGTTCTTGCAGTTTGTTTTAATTTCTCAAAAGGTTTCCTATGCCTTGGCACATTCCTCGAGGTTCACTGCGGTTCCCCATGGTTCCTGCACTTCTCTCTGTTTAACGTGGATCCCTAGACTTCTCCAAGTGTTTCCAACACCATCCTCACTCCTTGATAGTTTCAACATTTCCTCAAGCACCTTTCAGTTTACTTTACTTAACCATATTCACTACAGTGCTTTGAGGTATTCTGAAGCTCCGTGCACTTAAGTTTCCAGCCGTCTCTTACAGATTTAGTACTTATAGTTTTCTATACCCCCTCCAGGTACTTTCTCATGGTTGAACATTTCCAACTTTTCCTTTCGGCTGTTCCATTTCAGGGGTCGCCACAGCAAATCATATGCCTCCATCTTCATGGAAGTCATGTTAATGAGTCGCACATTCGATTTGGCATAGGTTTTTAAGTCGGATGCCCTTCCTGACAACCCTTTCGCAAGGGGCAGAAACACGCTGACGGCTATGCAGCCTACTCTTGACAAAAGTGAGCAATGGTTCTTTGACATGCCTCTTACCATAGACAATGAGAGACATGGCCGGCCTTTGATAACCTAATTAGCTGCACTGGGGGGGGGAGACAGTGACAACCCTGTGGAGAGTGGGACTCAAACCCCAACCCGAGGATCAGCGATCCAGAACCTTTTAGCACCAGCCCACCACTGCCCAGTTGAATATTTATAACATCTTGCCATATTCTCCGATGGTTCGAAACACTATGCCCACATTCAACGGTTTACACTTCTTCCCCAGTAATTTTACACTTCAAATGTTTGAGTTTCCCCAGCAATGCACTACAAGTACTTTCTACAGTTTCCAGCATCATCAAACCAGGATACAAAAAGAAAGCAACAGGGATTAATCCATGTTTGACTGTCTACCAGTGGTGATAAAATCCGCAGTTTCACTCTCTCGAACCGGAGAGAAAAAATTGCCCCAGCAAATACAAATCTGCCACTGTTTTTCACTTGCAGTAAAACTTCTCTTTTTGTTCAGACAGAAACATCTGAAAGCACTACAGCTTCTGAATGTTTATGGAACAAAATAGCTTCAAGGCTTTTTACTCCAAGTTCAACTCCAAATTCAGTCATCATTTCTGAAGCGCACAAAAAAATAAATAAATAAATAAAAAATAAAATAAAAAAAGCAGACAATAGGAGCTACTAATTCAGTTAAATCTACAAGGTTATGTGCTATAAATATTTATTAATGTGATGCAGGTCCTAATGTGAATTGACCTTCAGGTAGTTCATACACTCTGGAGCTTTCAAAGATTGATCCTTTCATTTATGGTCTGTTCTGATTGTTATAAACATATCTAGACATAATGCAAAAGCAATTTATAGCTGTAGCTTTGCAGTTGAATCAGTGAAGGCATTGTTTTCTCCTCGCCTCAGTCTCATCTTGGACATTCTGATAGGTAGAGTTCCGACTCTTCCTCTTGCTCCCCAAGGCTACTGATCAGGATGTTCTCTACACCTTCTTAAATGTTCTCTGCAGTTCCATCGATTGTTCGTGTCTCTTATGGGTCTCTGTATTTATCGTTTCCCCTCATTACATCAGGGTTCCTCACAAGATTTGCCAGACATTCCCATATCCCCTACATTCTCATCACATCCACATTTTTACAGGTTCACTACACCTTGTCACATGATGTACTTTATCCTATATAACCCCCAGTTCATAGAGACTCTCTCAACTTGTCCATATCCCTACACATCTCCGCAAACGTGCCCCTAGCCGGGCAGAAGCTTATAGACACTTGATATGCTCTTTGCAGAAAGGATTTATTGCAATCTCAGCAGCATCCATACTCTAGATTTGGTGCCTGGTACTTCAAAAGGTCCATCAAGAGCAAGTAGTGGGGGGGAACAAACAAACAAACAAACAAAAAAAAAAACACAATCATGGAGATTGGCTGGTGTGCCAATCCAATGTGAATTAGTCACCATATACTGGTGTTTACAAACACATTGATGATCTTTTTACGCAATCAAGGCATTTTAAAAAATTGTGAGGATCCCAACTATGTTTCATAGCAAAATCAGAAAGCAGAGAGATGGAACCAGAGTGAGAAAGGGATTTGGCTCGCAGTAATTCTTGTGTTTGGAAAACGAAAGGCAGTGGGATGAAGCGGCTTTGGGATGGGAGCCCATGTTTGTGACAGACAGGCCTTCTGGCTCAACTCAAGAGGGAGCCATCTGTCCTAACAAAGGGTTAATCCACAAACAGCCAGCCATCATTCCAGCATTCATCCTAAAACCTTCCAATTCCAACTCACACTAATCAACTCGATCCTGCTGCAGCAGACAGATCCTCATGTAGTGGTATGATCAGACCATAAACTGTAGAACCTGATAGGAACCACAAAACCAATGCTAACAATGAGTACCATCTAAACCACGATGACAAAGTGTATTATTCCCAATCTATAACCAAATCTGGCAAAGTCCTGGAACTTTCCTCGGTTCGGATATTATTTAAAGGCAAATATCCTTCATTTGAACAGTTCAGACGAGCAGAGGGAAGGAACAACAGACATTAAGCACAGACCTGTAGGCTACATAAAACTCAATTACCCAGAAAGCTGGATAAAATGCAACCCAGACACAAAAATGGAGCTCTTTATCCCAGTGAATGCACATTTTCTGAAGGCAAGATAGACTACAATGTATAAAATAAAAAATTAAAAAAAAAGGAAAGCTGTAGAATGAGTCGGCTCTGGAGAGGCAGTGTAGAGGCGTTGAAAGATGCCGACATCCTTGAATCCATCCAGATTGTCTGCCACCCAGTGGCAACACACACATAATGGCCTCCAATATGTCAGTGATCACGGTTTAACTCGGAGCAATGGCACCTCAATCTAAGCAAACACACGCACGCACACACACAACGAGTCCTCACTAAATGTCAGCATGGATGATTTGTATACCAAAGACACAGACTGACATGCCCACCTCACATCTCTCACTTATTTATATATACCATGACATTGTTTCAGCTTCTTGCATACCGATTCTTTCCTCCATCCTTCAATCTCTCTATTACACTCTGACTATTCCAGACTCCCCATCTCCACCCATAAGATCCCGGAAGCCAAACTATCACCATCAACATCATCAAATAAGAGGTCTCCACAAATACCTTAGAAATCTCAGATATCCAAATGCCAGCAAGAGCCCACATAGAAGAAATGGATCAAAGCCAGTAAATTATCTCATTCTGCTGAGAGCATCGGGTACTCTGATCGCTGCTAGCACTGCCCAGTCTGTCCCTCCTCCTCCTTTTCCTCTTGCTCTTGCGTTCTCCCTCTTCTCTGAGCCAGTCGGCCAGTCCAGAGCTAAAGATTAGCCAATGTGAGAGAATCGCACAGCAAACCCCGTCTGACAGAGAGAAGCTCGCTCACCCACATTCACCCGCCCACTTCTCTCCCGCTCACTTGCGTTCTCTATCTCTCTTTCTCGTCTCCCACCTCTTTCAGACACACATGCTACTTCTGCAAGCAAGACATTTTCAAAAATCTCTGTTTCGCACACACGAAGCATGTGACCAAGCAAATAGGCAGCCAGCAGTTGGAGAGAGAAAACGGTGGACCAGAACAAACATTTCAAGGAGACCGACGAGACGAAAGGCGCATGTACAAACGCTTCCTTTGTTTTCCTTTCACCAAACTACACTAGGGCGGTGGGGCATGGCTAAGTGGCGTATCATAATCATAACATTACTCATCAATACACAGCCGTTAAGTTACAATCTGATTATAAATTGATTATAATTTAGACCACAGCACTGTTAAAGTCTTTTAAAGTCAATTCAATTTCGATAGAGGCAGTTGAGATGCATTAACCGCTTATTGTTTCTATGGTAACAAGTTGCACAGGGGCTGACTATATATTGTGAATGCTCCAGAAAATGTAAGTCATAAAACAAAGAAACCCAGGGAGAAACCCAATAATCACTGATAGTAATAGATGTTTATTTTATGTTCATGGAAAGACTCTCCAGT
The DNA here is from genome assembly GCA_024760905.1 of Plotosus lineatus. Lineage (NCBI taxonomy): Eukaryota > Metazoa > Chordata > Actinopteri > Siluriformes > Plotosidae > Plotosus > Plotosus lineatus. The sequence continues at coordinate 21,961,260 of CM045732.1, read as the reverse complement.
GTTAGAAATTCATAACCTTCAGTCAGCCATAGCAAGCTCTTCAGTTTGGTTATCTTAATATATTCTTGCAAGGGGTATAAATCCAGTCCCTCCAGGACTTGAAATGCAGTGATTACATCAATTCACACAATTTCAACCAATCATCGTGAAACCTTGCAGTTTTTTCCCTCCACCTGATTTTTCTCCCTAAATTTAGTCAGAGCGAATTCACACTGCTCAAGTATCGCCTTCCAATCATGTAACCTTCACCAAGGTAGGGGACAAAAAAGCAAGCACATATCCCTCCATGACATGTCAACCTGTCACCTGTATTAATAAACTGCTGCACATGTACATTCAGGGATGGCCTAACACACTTGGAGGGGAAGCACTATCCACCCCCTTGTGCACATGAGCTCATAGGCTCACAATTATAGCTGGCGATTGCATTGAGCGAGAGAGCAGGGTGGAGAGCTCAGCCAATTGGCTCCTGGAGTCTCTCAGTCGCAGATGGCTGTGTGCTTCATCCTGGGTCTGGATCTCCAGGATGACAGTAAAGTACCTTATAAATATTCTACAAAGGAGTTGCAAACAAGTAATTTTTAAACAGTCACCACAACGTTTCCACAAATCACTGCATTTTCCTACAGATTTCAACAATCATATAAGTGCCTCATGCAAGTGCTGCACCATGCGTGCCAATACATCACTTAGACTTGTTTCCGCTTTTGAAGACATCAGCATGTTGTCAGCATAAGTCAGTATTCCAAAAAAAAAATAAAAAAACAACACCTAAGAACATTATAACATGCATCGCAATCTTTTCTAAAAATCTGCCTTTTTAAAAAGCGGCAATTACAAAAAAGTCTGAAAAAACCCATGATGGCAACAGTTTTATATTGTTAATGCTTTTTTTCTATTCTAGCTTTTAACGGTGCTTTATTCCTTACTTATAGTGAAGTCTGACTTAAAAGCCAGTCCAACTCATGGGCGATGCTTGAGGAACCATGGGGCGATTTATTTTTTTCCCATCTTATCTTGATAAACTGTCAGCTTGGAATGACAAACGTATGCAGGACTGTAACAGTTACAAATAGAGAATTACAAACAAAAGTGATGTTTGAAGGATATTACTTCAAATAAAAAGTAATTATTTTAATCCTGGTGAGGTTCTGAGTACATTTTATGTTCATTTTGATAGAAACAAGTTTGTGTTGTCATGGAAATTTGTGACAAAACTTTTTTTTAACATGAGCACGTGTATTTTACATGTAAAATGCGATTCTACTTACGAAAAATCCAGGTTACGAAACTGCCTCTGGAGGATTAATTTTGTAAAGTGAGGTACCACTGTGTGTGTATATTTTATATATAATATATATATATATATATATATAATATATATATATATATATATATATATATATATATATATATATATATACACACACACACACACACACACACACACACATACATGTATACACACACACACACACACACACACACACACACACACATAGGGATCTCTCACTTTCCACGATTAATGCGGTCCAAGAACCCCAACCCACAACCGTTGATTTTCGCGAAGTAGAATCGACCCCCCCGATTGGTGTATATAATATCAATAAACACGATCAACGCTATGAATGCTTATAATAAAAATTAAACATTCAAAAACAAAGCATAACATGTAAATAAAATCTAAACACACACACATACAGATGACAAAGGACACAAAAATGTAAGCAATTTTGCTGAAGGGTTTTGGGTTGGGTTTTTTTTTGTTTCTTTTTGTTTGTTTGGGGTTTTTTTTTTTTTTTGATTGCTTGTTTTGTTTTTTACACAATTGGCCTTGTTTTGAGGCATTTTCCTTAACTTTTCCCCTAATTTTTTATTTTTCAATGAATATTTTCAAAAAAACTGATGTACTGAAGCTGCAGAACCTGAAGCACGAAGTAGCGAAAGATCACTGTACACACACACACACACACGTTTGCATAGATAGTTTACATTAAAAGGTACTAAAAATATTAAATACATATGAACATATAGCATGCACTTTAAATTCTACTTAGAAATCGACTAATTTAATATTGAACAATTATCCTGATGCATAGTGTAGTAGGTATTGACTACAGAGACACACACAGCTCACTTTTTTCTGTCCGTTTTCAAGCTCACAATCCATCAAGAAACTAGGCCACAGGTAGCTACCCGGGTGCAGTGTATCCCCCAGCTTGTGCCTGGCCAGCTATTTTTGGGGTCTGAATTATGATTCATTTGTTATCACAGCTTAGCACTGCCAATGAATTTGAAGCTCACCTTGTGACGATGTTACTTTTATATAAATGTTCAAATTTTCACCTACATATAGTATATTATTCAATTAACAATTAATAATGATAAAGTATTCAACAAAGGAAAAAAAAACAAAAACTGAAGTGTAAATTAACTCCGCACTGCTGACATGAGCTGTACTATCGTTAGGATGACACTGATCATCCTCTGAAGCCTCCTGAGATGCAGACGAGTACTCTTTTATTTCAGATGGCGAGTAACTGATCAGCATTGGTGTGAATGCAGGTCACACTCAGAAGATAAAGAGTGGTGTCTTGTGAATTTCAAAAGGATTCAACACTGATCTGAGACCAGTTACTCAACCAGAATGAAGAAAAAAAATGCTGCAAATTCGGATGCGGTGCAACCCCCCCCCCCCCCCTTTAGGTGACCTTTAACCTTTCCCGCATAAGGCAAAGAGATAAGCAGGGTAATGTTGAAAGGCACATCTCCCTCTTTTGTCCTTGAAAGCTCTTGTTCCAAAGACCAACTCTCAGGCTGGAGAAGTTCTTCTGGCGGCTTTTCACTTTCAAATTAAATTGGGAGTGGGATTTAAAACTCAGAATGTGTATGTCATACCAATAGGTCCTAAAAATGATGAAGCACTACAAGGAATAAAACAAAAATCATCCTACCATTAGTTTTGGTTTAAATTTTCTGAAGACAAATCTTTTGAAACAAGCAGATGTTCACATCTGAGATAATTAAGCATCGTAGTATTTATTTATTCGATTATTCAACACTCTGTATTCTTGAACTTGCCTTTCCAGGTAAGTCAACACAGTAATGCTGCCTTTACAGAATATTATTCAACAAAAATCCTGGTACCATTTTTAATGTCAAACAAACTGAACCATGAGTCATGCTGATTTTATCCTGGTTTAAGTTAGTGAACAAAAGGTTAAAAACCCATGGAAGTGATGGGACAGAGTAAACTTATTAAGTCCAGATGTGAAGTTCTATTCAATAAATCATCATCTTTTTCTTTCGGCTGTTCCTTTCAGGGGTCGCCACAGCAAATGATCTGCCTCCATCTCTCCCTATCCTCTGCATCTTTTACTCTTACTCCAACGACCTTCATGTCCGCCTTCACCACATCCATAAATCTTCTCTTTGGTCTTCCTCTGGGCCTTCTGCCTGGTAGTTCCAACCTCAGCATCCGACTACCAATATACTCACTATCCCTCCTCTGTACATGTCCAAACCATCTCAATCCAGCCTCTCTGACTTTGTCTACAAAACATCTAGCATGTGCTGTCCCTCTGATGTACTCGTTCCTGATCCTATCCATCCTCGTTACTCCCAAAGAGAACCTCAACATTTTCATCTCTGCTACCTCCAGCTCTGACTCCTGTCTTTTCCACAGGGCCACTGTCTCGAAACCATACAACATCGCTGGCCTCATCACCGTCTTGTACACTTTTCCCTTCATTCTTGCCGATACTCTCCTATCACACCGGACACTTTTCTCCATCCATTCCAACCTGCCTGCACACGCTTCTTCACCTCTTTTCCACACTCTCCATTGCTCTGGATTGTTGAGCCTCCACCTTCTTTATCTCTGCCCCCTGTAACCTCACCGTTCCTCTTGGGTCCTTGTCCTTCACACACATGTATTCTGTCTTACTGAGACTAACCTTCATTCCCCTCCTTTCCAGGGCATACCTCCACCTCTCTAGATTTTCCTGCACTTGTTCTCTGCTCTCACTACAGATCACAATGTCATCTGCAAACATCATATTGCATGGGGAATCTTGTCTAACCTCGTCTGTCAGCCTGTTCATCACCATAGCAAACAAGAAGGGGCTGAGAGCTGACCCTTGATGCAGTCCCACCCCCACATTGAACTTTTCTGTCACACCGACAGCACACCTCACCACCGTTTTACATCTCTCATACATGTCCTGCGCCACTCTAACATACTTCTCTGCCACTCCAGACTTCCTCATACAATCCCACAGTTCTTCTCTCGGCACCCTGTCATATGCTTTCTCCAGATCCACAAAGGCACGATGCAGCTCCTTCTGACCTTCTCTGTACTTCTCTATTAACATCCTCAAAGCAAAAAGTTCTATTAAATAAATATTTTTACAAATAATAAAATCTAAATCATTGGGGTGTACAAAGTGTGAGAACACAATTCTCAATATAATACTCAACACCTATGAACCACGGCCCAAACTGTTGGCACAGAGTTAAAAGCACACGCTATTGTATAGGACATCTCTGTATGCTGCAGCATTACAGTTTTCCATCACTTGATCTAATAATAAGAACTAACTACATTATATTTTTGTTTTTTTCTGTTGCTCAGAATGCAGGATTAGGCAATAAATGTCAACTTTTGACCATTGATAGGGAGACTGACATTGTTCCAAGTGTTTTTCCAACCAATCATTATTCACTTTGGAAGAAAACGGGTCAATCATGGCAATAAGAAAGATGTTGTTGGGGAGGGAATTGGTGGCCTGGTGGTAAAAGGTGGTGGATCACTGATCCTAAGGTTGGGGGTTCAAGTCTCACTTCTCCACAAGGTTGTCACTGTCCCCCAAGTGCAGCTAACTGGGTTATCAAAGGATGGCCATGTCGCTCACTGTCTATGGTGGGAGGTTCATGTAAAAGAACCATTGCTGACGTTCGTAAAGAGGGAGCTGCATAGCCGTCAGCGTGTTTCTGCCCCTTGCTAAAGGGTTGGGTCAGGAAGGGCATCCGACGTAAAAACCTACGCCAAATCAAACATGCAAATCATTAATATGACTTCCATGAAGATGGAGGCAGGTGATTTGCTTTGCCGACCACTGAACAGGAACAGCCGATAGGAAGAAAAAAAAAAAAAAAAAAAAGGTGTTGTTAGGGAAATTATGAAGAAAGACTTTTTGTTGCAGAGTCCCACATGCTACACATTTTTCAATTATGTAGTCCAACACCGGTACACCAATTCCATCCACCTGAAATACCAGAAAGTTAATTGGAAACATATGACACCAACGACAAACCTTCTCCAGCATCAATGTGAGGACATGAATTGCAGTGGGTAGTATGGAAGTGAATACGTTTAGGATGAATTGGACGACCAACTGCAAAATAACAACCACCACCTTTCAAAATCAAGTGGACAGTCTTCCCGACCAGAGGTTATTATAACAGCAAAAAAGGACAACATCTGGAATGGGATCTTGAACAAGCACATACAGGTGTGGTGATGAGAGGTTCACAAATTTTTTTTGAAAAGTTCATGGGGTTTATAAGGACGACTTCACATCTATCTGACGGTCAACACTAAATCAGAGCAAAAGTCAATACTTTTGTTGGACACCTAAAGATATCAAAACGCTGAAAACAAGACAGACATTATCTGAAGTGAAACTTAAAAAGTCCTTGTAAAACTGATCAGAAATGCAACAGTAGAAAAAGTTCAACTCTGATTCACATTGCGCTGGACATTATGAATCACTTTCAGGATAAACTTTACAATTTCATATTTTCTAGTTTTACATCACTCTGTGCTACATATACTTTTAATTAGAAGCAACCCATTTTGTGTGCTAACAAAAACGCCTATCATTTTTAGCCAGCCCATATGCTGGGGTCGTATTTCATAATAATTATAAACAATTAATTTAGAAAAGACTTGAGTATTCCATTGTAAAATTCTTTTGGTTATGCATTAACAGTATTGACATTACCACTGAGGCAATGCAACTGTTTTGGCATTAACATCTTAAATAATTGAAAAAATAAAATATACAGTTGGCCCTCTACTTACGAAATTAATTCATTCCAGAGCCTTTTCCGTTCCCTGCAGTTTTCTTAAGTAGAGGCGCATTTTACATGTAAAACGCGTGATTCATTCCAAGGCTCCCAAGACTACCCCATAAACCCTTTAAAAAATTATAAAGTTACACCAATTTTGTATGGAATGTGTGTTAAAGTAAAAGAAAATTTATTAAATCATTTAAACATTTTAACAACATATTCAACCATTTTATTAACATTTATTAATTAAACCATTATTAAACATTTTTTATTAACCAATTTTTTTTATTAATCAAACAATATTAAACGTTATTAAACATTTGTGACGCGCTCCGCCGAATGCAGGCAGCGTCTCAGCCGACACCGTTTTGAGACGGAGTGCAGCTCATCCGGACCTCCGATCCCTCAAGCGGTAAGTGCGTTTTGAATACTTGTTTAGTACTCAACATTCACTTGTTTGCTTGAGGGATCGGAGGTCCGAATGAGCCGTGTTTTGCCCACATTCGGCGGAGCGCGCCACATTTATTAAACATTTACTAAATTAAACTACTTGTCCCTTGCTAAAGGGTTGTGACAGGAAGGGCTCATCTTCCTTTCGGCTTTTTCCCTTTTACTTGGGAGTCGCCACAGCCAATCATCTGATTCACACGTTTGATTTGGCAGAGGTTTTTTATGTCGGATGCCCTTCGACTTTGCAGCCTACTCTTTACGAAAGTCAGCAATGGTTCTTTTACATGCCTCTCACCATAGACAGTGAGAGACATGGCCCGCCTTTGATAACCCAGTTAGCTGCACTGGGGGGGACAGTGACAACCTTGGAGAGTGGGACTCGAACCCCCAACCTTTGGATCAGCGATACAGCGCCCTATACCACTAGACGACTCTCGAGAATGCGAAAAAGCCGAAAAGAAAAGACGACTAAATTAAACAACTTAAAAAATTAAAAATAAGCTGCAATGAGCACTCAAAAAAATTCACAAACCAACAGTACAGCTCACCTTTACATGTGTGACAAACAAGTTTTATGGGTACAGTACTATGGAGATTGAGCTCCCTCCTGGCCAATGGGAGGCCAATGGGATTCCAGCGGGGCGGGATGTTGGGAGACAGCCAATAAGAGAACAACTCGCGCATTGTTTGAATGGCACGTTTGGCGCTTTTCGTAAGAAGAACTTGTTTCACATACAGAGGAAAAAAATTAAGGAAAATGTTTTTCGTATACTGGATTTTTCGTATTCTGGGGATTTTGTACGAAGTAGAAGACTGTACAAGTATAAAATATTTAAAGGCAGCATGGTAGCTTAGTAGTTAGCACATCTGCCTCAAGTAAGAAGACCTGGGTTGAGTCATAGCTCCGGCATGTCTGTGTGGAGTTTGCATGCTCCCCCTGCGCTTGTGTGGGTTTCCTCCGGGTACTCTGGTTTCCTCTCACTGTCCAAAAACATGCACAGGAGGCAAAATGACTGTTCCAAATCGCCCCGAGGGGTGAGTGTGAGCGGTCATTTGAGTGTTGGCCTGCGATGGCCTGGTGAGTTGTCCAAGGTGTGCCTTGCCCTCACCCAGAGTTGGCCGAGACGGGCGCCAGTCTCCCCCGTGACCCTAATTAGGCTTAGAAAATGAATGAATGGAAGAATATTCATAAATAATAAGAATTATTATAATAAATAGAAATAAATGCCCAGATACCTGAGTGCATGTTTGGTGTTAGTTGATAAAAAAAAAACAAGGTGATAAATTGCTTAAATATATCAATGGTTTGATCTATTTTTTTTTTGTTTTTAATTAAAATAGGTATGTGATCCATTTCATTTCTGAAGGTCTTTTCATGACTGAAATGAATGGAAAGTTCCATGGTGCAGTGAAACCCCTGAAAAACAATTCTTTGTACCATTTGTGTGTGCAAATAAAGTTTCACTGGAAAATGAATCAAAGCTACACATCACATTGAGGTTTCCAGGCATCACCCCGTGTGTGTGTGTGTGTGTGTGTGTGCACGTGCATTGAAAGGCAGAGCTAAAACACACACATACACAAAACACACACATACCAAGCACCAGGAGCGCTGGGTTTGATTTGCTAATGCCGCTCAGCCACAGAGCACCATTGTTCAGGTGACATCTGGAGCTGATCATGGCTCATACACACCCTGCCCCTTCACCATTCCATCACACACATATGCACGCTTAGACACATACACACCCATGCATGAATAACAAAGCCTGGGCCCTAACAGATCTTTGTCCAATAACCAAAACAAAAAAACAACAAAAAAAAAAACCCACCATGACACACAGCCATCTGTCTTTCATCCTTTCACTCTATCCCGTCATCAACCCAACCCCCCAATCACCTCACACCCATCACACCCAGATCCCCCTTCTCCCAGACCATGGCCATGCCTTTCGACTGCATTCCAGACACAGAGATCCTCGTCTAACTCGTACAAATTATACAGGGAAAATACATAGCAGCAAAATAAAGAAACTTGCCTCGGTGCAGAAAAAGATGGAGGATTGGCTAAAGACAGAGTGTTAATCCGATGTGCTGGAGACGGAGCAGTGGAAACCTGAGTGGCGAGACAGGCGACTGCTGCTGAGAGCCGAGAGAACGAGAACGAGGGGGGGGGGGGGAGAGAAGGGGAGGAGACGGCCAGAGGAAGTCTTTCAGAGGTGAAGGCTGTGCTGCACTGTCATGTCATGATGCTCAATTGACAAACTCGTGGAAAGAGGACCTGCTGCTCCAATGCAGCCCCCCAAAACACACGCGCACACACACGCGCGCACACTTTATAGCTTGGATTTTTTTTCCTGCACTCAGGGACCCTATGGAGTGGATGAGCACCTGTTCACATCCCAAAGAAGCACGACTAGAGGAAGGGAATGCAAGAATGACCAAAACAATTAAAATAAATAAATGCAGCAACACCCACACCAAAGAAGGAAAATACATGAACACTCGTGCAAAGAAGGAAAAAAAAAGAGCGATAAGGATCTTTTTAAAAGAAAAGAAAGTATATTTATTTATACAGTATATTATTTTATAAAGAAGAGAAATAAAGTGTGTATCATGGCAACCATCTTGTTTGGCAGAACCATACTGCCGCCTTTTCTTAAAGGGACAGCGTCGTACTTTAATAACTTGTACTTCTCTATTTGGACATCAGCGTTCTCTATTTGCTTCAGGAAACACAGATGTTACAGTTTCCATTAAATTTGAAGGAAAAAAATCCCACCAGAGTGGGAAGAGTAAACATTTTTAATTTGGAAACATTTTTGAAAAAAAGTTTGATCAAACCAAACAGATTGAAGCTAAAAATGTTCTCACGCAGCAGTGAGAGTCGATGTGCTCCAAGGTCACACTTTTCACCCATAAACTGCTGCTGTCCCCCTCCTCTCTTTTAGGCGCATGCACACGCACCACCTGGCAAGGCGACTCATTTCTCAGGCCATGAGGATACAAAAGAGGCAGCTGCACCCAAACCACGCACTCATATCGTACTACGAGTGACCTTCATACACCCACACCGACAGCTGCCCAAGGTTACCAGATACAAAACCAGACTACTACTCTTCAACATTAGCCTCAGTTGGTTCCCTACATGAAACAAGTCATCTTGTTTATTGTGTTGCACTGATAGGAAGGAAACAGAGGGGAGTGTCCTTGGATTTCAGCAGTACACAGATTTCAAGGCTAGTACTGACAAATATTTTATAATTTGCTCAGTGAAGATGGCATAGCCAAATTACATAAACCCAAACACACCCACAAAATTTTACATCCATGTTTCCATCTATGAGAATCAGATATAATTACAACTCCACGTATAAATTCAGATAAGCCCATGTATTCACAGGTGGACTTAATGACACGCCCACAAGAAAAACTTCATGAACATTTTTAATCCGCAACAGAAAAAAATTAAAGTGCACCAATGTGCCTGAAATAATAAAAAATAATAATAATAAATCAATACATCGTTACTTAAACTCAGTCAACTTATGTCCTAATATCTCCATCTCTCTCCACCTTTCTTTTAGTTCCTGTTAGTAAATTTTCCGTGTTGTTTCCTGCAACTTCATATCGTTTGCTCGAGCGAAAAACCGCTGCACCATAGCGCAACAATGAGAGCGCCACCGCCAACTAGTGGAATGGAGGGGAAAGTACATAATTCCCATACACCATTCTATAAAAGCCTGTTCCCCAGGGTCATACATGCTCCTCCAGCATCACCCCCCCCCACCCCCCCCGTGGCATCACCTCACTATTTGAGAAGCACTGCCATAGAGGAACTCAAAGACAAACCATCCTTCGACACACCCACTTTTCTAAAAATGATGTTAGACCACTTTACACGATCAACACACATTGAGTATACAGTAACATACATAACAGTGAACCTCTTAACAGAACATGGCTGCCACCCACTCCAATACGGTCTGAATTCTACAGCACGTCATCAGCAGGGAGAACACACACACGCAATTTTCACCCTCCCACAAATAACATTCTGGTACAGACATTGACAGCACAGCGGTGACGGCGTTCACTACAATAGCGTGTGCTGGCTAGAAAACGTCTTGTGATTTCTCTCTCTCACACACACACACACACACACACACACACACACACACACTTCATTCACCATTACTCCTTAAACAAGTGAGCTGTACAAACATGGCAACATTTTTAGAGAGTCAAAGAGCAAGAGATAGAGAAAGTAGACAGTGATAAAAACTGAAGGAGGGGGACACATAGATGATGAGAATGAGAGAGAGAAGGGGGTTGGGGTTCTATGCCCTCCCCCCCCTGGAGTTCATGGGTCAAAGTTCAGAACTAAAAATGCAAAGTGATGTAGACAATGAAGACTTACAAGGCACAGCATGGCGGTAGAGGTTATTCCGTATGGTTTGTTGGAGCCTGTAGTCCTCTGAAGATTTCGGAAACCTCAGGCTCAGGTAATGCTTGAGGTCCTTACTCAGTTTATTTCCTGCGGAGCACAGTGAGAAACAGAATGATTACCTTTAAAGTCTCTTTAGAAGACTGGATTTAATGTTAACTTTTATTCTTGCCAGGAGATCTATAATTCAGGTTGCGTCATTATATCGCTTTAACAAGCTTCCTGAAGAGTTTTATTGTACGCTTATTGATTTGGCAGCAGCTTTTATCCTCTATGACTTGGCAGAATGGAGTCGAGCCGCGATCTCGGTGACTAACTGATCAACAATTGCAAGAGAGCAGAAGGTAAAAGTGAAAGAGTTGAAAACTAATTTTGACACAGTGAGCCGATGCTCTACGGCGAGAAAAGGCGGAACAAGCAGTGGTGACGCAATGATGACTCAAAACGTGGGAGAATTGTTCATGCCATTCAAATAAGAAGCAGAGAACAGAAATGCACTTAATTTTTCTTTCCAAAATTCAGTTGTGCTCCAAGTTCCTGTCCTCGTCAGAGAGATTTGCCATCTCACTAAATTACACACATGGCTTACATTCCTCAAGGCAACAAGTAAAAGATTTTCAGGTCTTTCGGAAACATTTACAGCAGAGCCTCGGTACTCGAACTTAATCCGTACCAGACGGCTGTTCGGTTTCCGATTTGTTCGAAGTCCAAATCCGCTTTTCCTATTATAAATAATCTTAATCTGTTCCATCATCTTTTGAACAGAAGATAACAGTACCGTAACTCCTACCATAGGTCCGCAAATTAAGTGAAAAAAATATTGAATACCGTACACCATGTTATGGTCTGTGTTGTGAGAGACTCTGGTTTTGGCTGCACTCTCTCCCTCTCTGTGCGCGTTGAAGTCACACGCAAGTGGAACTCTAAACACACACCTCTGATTCCACTTCATCACGGGGTATAAAGACTAGCAGAGTGCTCATCCCGGTGCTATAAGATTGTCCCTCTTCCCCATGATTTCTCTGGCTCTCAGCTTCGTGCTCCAGCAGTTCCCACTTTAATTTGATTTCAGTGTTTCTCCGCATCTCTACAGTGACTACGATTTCCCCGTGAACAATAAAGCACACCCGTTTTGGGGTACATAACAGAGAGGGAGAGAGGAAGTGAATTCCCTTCCATAACTGCTTCAGGTAAATCAGCCAAAGGTGTTTTTTTTCTCTTGCTACCGCTTTACATGGTCAGATCAGATCTGCCATTTCAATGACCGAAACATGACCAATCCTAAAGAAATTAATATACTTCCAAAAATGCTATGCATCTTTCCTTCACAGACAATTCATGAAGTACTATCATGAGCCTTGTACTTCATTCAGTTCTTGTTGATAAGCCTGAGAGGTCCAGAAAAAACATTGACATATATAATATATATATATATATATATTTATATACATACACACACGCACACACACACACATATATATATATATACATACACACACACACACACATATATATATATATATATATATATATACACACACACACACACACACATATATATAATATACATATATATACACACATACATACATACATACATACATACATATATATATATATATATATATATATATATATATACACATACATATATATATATATATATATACATATATATAATATAGTATGTGTGTGTATTATATATATATATATACACACTAATATATAATATACACACACACTATATATATATATATATATATATATATATACACACACACACACACACACACACACACATACATTATATTCACGTTTATGCGTGAGATTTGATGTTCTGTAGCATGTTTAATAAACAATACCAAAAGGATAAACTTTGACAGTACTCTTCATGTTTTTTTACATTGAACTTGGAGCGACGGCTCCAAGATGGCGCTGCCCAGAGGGCTACGTTGCGGAGTTCTCAGAGTCAAATTGTTTCTTTGTTCGTTTTAATTTGTTTTGCTTGTTCATGTTTTGCACTATGGTCGACTCTACTACAGCTATAAGATGAGAGTATCTTCAGGCATGTATAACTAAGCAAAGCTAACATGCTATTAGCAGGGCTAACATGCTATGGGAGGCAGCTCAATGCGAGCCGCACCCCAGCTAACAATTAGCCCAGGCGGGAAGGGGCCAAACCACAACTCCGGTGCTTGGGATTGCAGGGGATGTACTCTCCTCAAGCCATGTTTCACAGAAGCACAGTCCTGTAGATCCCTCTGCGCTGCAATCTGAGCATGAAGCTCGTCCATCTTGTTTCACAGGGATAGAACCTTTTCAAGCAGCATGGCCGGAAGTGCTAAACAAGCGCCGGAGACTGAGAACGCTGCCTGGGCTTATTGTTAGCATAGCAGCTCATGACAGAAGTTGTTGCGTGCCTAGTTGCCCGAAGCTGAAGCTGCTCATAGCTGTAGTCTGGTCGACCGATCATAGACGAGCATAGTGCAAAATATGAACAAACAAATAAAACAAATTAAAATGAACAAAAACAATTTGTCTTCGAGAACTCCGCGACGTTGCCCTCTAGGCAGCGCCATCTTGGAGACATCACTCCAAGACGTCACTCCAAGTTCAATGTAAAAAGACATGAAGCGTAATAAAGTTTATCCTTTTGGTGTCATTTGTTAAACATGCTACAGAACATAAAATCTCACGCACAAACATTCTAAGAATTAACTTAGGTACTGTACTGGAATTGAAAAAGACTTTTAAACGAGTGCTTTACAACAGTATATGCTGTACAATGTTTTTTATCATCAATAAAAAGAGCAAAAATTGAAAAGTTTTTCTTAAATCATTACTACATTAATACTGTATTAATAAGTAAGACTGTCTGTATGTGTTTAAGAAGCATGTAATAGATACATAGTATTTTACTTCTGGCTGCTCATTCGCGCAAGTCACGTGATACATGGTGTTTTACTTCCAGGTACAGAACTCGCGGATTATTTTGATTCGCGGGAGGGCTCAGAACCGAACCCCCGCAAATGTCAAGGGTCTACTGTACAAGGATCCCTCACTGTCCGCGGTTAAATGGGACCGAGATCCCTCCACCACCGCTGAATCCACAAAGTAGCGAAGAATCCCTGTCAAGATTTTACGATGGGATACAGCATACCTGCACTTTTAAAAATCTGTGAATCATTTGCAACGTGTCTTTCAAAAATCCATTAAACTGTGTGGTGTGAAAGATTTACTCCTTTCTCATTCATCACCTGAAATGAATCAGTAGCTCAATGAGTGCAAATATATTCTGTATTCAAACCATCAGTGTCTCAGTGCCCATCGTATTAGTCTGCACAAACCCGAGTGTAAAAAAATATCCTAGATTTGTTTTTAAAAAGCACAAAATATCGCTGTGCTTAAAACTGATTGATGTCTGTCTTACATCGCCACGTGATCCAGGGAACCTAGAAGGAAATGTTCAATTGAGTAGAATTCGGTAACTAAAGTAATAAGGAGAAACACTCAGTGCCGAGCGTCTGCAGAAAGACAAAGAATACACAGAACATAGAATACATGCTGTTTTCATCAGCAAGCACTTATCTTATTGATTGAAGCAGGTAAGTGTATTTGGTAGTATTATTGTAGGGACATGAGCCGTCTGAGAAAAATGACAGATGTGAGAGATGATAGAAAATCTCTGCAACTGAGGCTCATGGTTTCCACTTAGCATTAACAACAGCTCATCGAATTAGCAGCACTGAAGGAAGCCGTATTTTGTATTAACTCGCCTCTCTTGAGACCTTAAGCTGCACTGAATCTGTTACCATAGAAACAGGCTAGGTTTATCAGTGAGTCCTTGTTTGAAGATGTGGAGTCTTTAATCAAATGCAAGTTTTTATTTTTTTGTTAATAAATATTACTCTACAAATAATTAAAACAAATGGTAAATATTCAGAAAGGTACATGATCCTGAAATCTTACATTTATATGTGACATTTTGTAAACCTTCATTGTAGGCAGAAATCTTATGAATACTCAGAATACTGGGAAGTTCAGGTTTAAGAGCTTCATTCTCAAGCTGTTACAGTAGGAAACCTTTATGGAATGAGTCTCCAGTGTTAGTCATTTGGAGGTAAAGCTACAGGTTCCTTTTATTATTATTTTTTAATTTTAGAATAAAGTGAGGAAATCACTGTTTATAACCGCTTTGACATTAGTTATTAAATGAACTAATGTGTTGTGGATTTTACACAACATTAAATTTAACTATACAGTGGTACCTCACCTTACGATAGTCCCAGCAAACGAAAAATCCAGGTTACAAAAAACATTTTCCAAAATTTTTTTGTCTCTGTATACGAAACAAGTTCTCCTTACGAAACGCATCATTAAAACGTGCCATTCAAACAATGCACGAACTGCTCTCCCATTGACGATCTTCCAACATCCCGCCCTGCTGGCCTCTCATTGGCTCGGCGAGATGACACAGCTCCCTCCCTTTGGCCATCTCCCAACATCCGCACCGCTGGCCTCCCATTGGCTAGGAGGGATGAGGCAGCTCTCTTGAGCAGCAGCTTGTTTCATGAGTTATTCGAGTGTGCTCATTGCAAGTTTGTTTTTTGGCTCAGGCTTTTAGCCTTGCATAAACATTTGTAAGATTATAACTCTGCTAAGAAGACATGGTCAATTAAAAAAAAAATTTCCAAACAATGCACGAGTTGCTCTCTCATTGACTATCTCCTAACATCCCACCCCGCTGGCCTCCCATTGGCTTGGAGGAATGACACAGCTCCCTCCCATTGGCTATCTCCCAACATCCCACCCCACTGGCCTCCCATTGGCTTGGAGGAATGACACAGCTCCCTCCCATTGGCTATCTCCCAACATCCCACCCCGCTGGCCTCCTATTGGCTAGGAGGGATGACGCAGCTCCCTTAAGCCGAAGCTTGTTCATGAGTTTTGAGTGTGCTCATTGCAACTATTTTTTGACTCAGGCTTTTAAACTTGCATAAACATTTGTAAGATTATAACTCTGCTAAGAAGACATGGTCAAGTACCTTAAAAGGTATGCTTTTATAATTTTTAAAGGGTAGTATTGGGGGTTAACATGGGGGCATAAGTTCTACTTATGAAAAATCCAAGTTACGAAAAAGGGTCTGGAACGGATTAATTTTGTAAGGTGAGGTACCACTGTATATCAATTAAAGAAGTCCCCCAGTGTCACTAACTGGGTTATTAAAGGCCGGCCATCTCTCTCACTGTTCATGATGTGAGGTTCATGTAAAGGAACCATTGCTGACTTTCATCAAGAGTAGTTGCATAGCCATCTGCGTGCTTTTTTTTTTTTTTCCTACGATGGCCTGGCAAGCTGTCCAGGGTGTACTCTGCCCTCGCCCGGAGTTGGCTGGGACTGGCCTCCTTTCGACCCTCATTAGGATTAAGCAATTACAGAAACATGAATGATTGAATAAATTAAAGAAGGATGTAATTCTTAATTTTAAAAAGTGTCAAAATTGCTGTGGCTTAAGATGGATTTTAAAAAAAAAAAAGGTATCCCTGTGCAGAATGCTGAAGGTGGTGCATTTGATGACACATACACTGGACAGCAAACTAAAGACACACCCACCAACCAACAGTCTAAAAGAAATCTGTACTCTCCAATTTGAGAACACACCTGCCACTTTGCTGTTTCAATGTCCACCCACATATCTGCAGCCTAAGGGCATGCCCACCTACCTGCAACCTAAAAAATACATCCACCTGTTGGCAGTTTACAGACATAGCCACCTTCAGACAGCTTAAAGACACATCCACCTTTTTGCTGGCCAGACACACTTACTAACTGCAGTTTAAGGACCAATCCACTTCTTTGCTGTCTCAACACTCCCAATTAACTGCAGTGTACAGGTATAGCCACTAGTTTGCTATCTAGACACAGTTACTTTACCTGCAGTGTAAAGACACACCCAATTGTCTGCAGTCTCAAGACACAACCAAAACTGTAAGGCAGTTGAAACCCTACTGTGAATAGAAAAGAAAAACCACAGACATAAAAATTCAATAGTCTTGAATGGGAAATTATTGATGCCATTTTTAACACCTAGTACTACACATTCTTTCACACTCATGCTATTACCTGGCACAGTATGCATTGGTGTGTGTCTGTGTGCCACTGAATAAGCCTCACACCATAGCAGGCCATGTGAAGAATTTCCCACCCTCAGCTCAACCATCTGCTTCAAAGACACAGATCGCTCACCCAGCAAAGAGATGCCGATGGCCAAATGGTGTTTGTGTGTTAATGCCAGTCCCCTGGGTGCTCACTCCAATGCCAGCCCGCTTATTAACACACACAACATGCCTCAGACAAACAGTCAGGAGCTCAAATGAAGGCTCAGTTACAGACTGGAATGAGGAGCAGCCATTCTGCTGAAATGGAGCTTCCTGGTTTATGCAGAAAATATTAAAAGACCCGCCCCCAAAGTACAGATTGAATTTAAACTCACTGTTGCAGGTCTCTGCCAGTCGGTCAAAGCGACTACCAACGATTAAGCACACTCACCTTCAGCACAGAATACTGTTCTCATAACATAGAAGAGCTTAGCATCTGGTAGAACACAGGGGTGGAATTGACGCTGAAGGCTGAGAGTTGACTTGGAGTTCAATGTGAATGGAAGCAGGGAATTTTCTCCCAGCATTCCAGATATCACACACTATATAAATAAAAAACATACTCTATCTCAGTCAAGGCTTCGAGTAAGCTGATTGAAAATGCTTCCTGACTGTGGCGTGGACGACTCGGGACTAGATTGCAGAGGGATGCTGGTGCTTCTAACAAATTCATCTGCCACTCTTTACCACTTTTATAAGGAAATTGCATCAGGTCTCAGTACCCTCTGGGTATTTCGGTCACCACTCATTTTGCCTTCTCCAAGCATTCCGCTTCCTTTAATCTGATAACATAATGGAACGGTGACAGGGTTTTCATCTAAAAGGAGCCAAGCAGAGCAAGTCGACAAGGAAGTGTTTAAAATTGTATTAGTGTGCTGGGTACGGGTAATCCGTATCATGAAATACACTCACTCTACAAACGATCTACAGGGTGGAACTGTGTCTTGGATCAACATGAGGTCTGCTGGAGTGCAGGCAAAGGAGGCTGTTGCCATGGCAACACAGAGAGACGGATCAGTAGTAAACAAACCTGGGAGCCTTAAAGCTTCAGTATCGGCTTCTTCGTTTCCTTCCGCTGGCTTGGGAGTCAAATACCTATCTAATCTAGGGTCTAGAATTTTGCGCTGGAGCTAATTATTTAGCATTGGAGTGGTCACAGCCTTAAAACTAATTACTGCACACCTTGGAATACATCTCATTCATCGATATACAGTACAACTGAAATCAAAGCTATCATACATATCAGGTTAAAGTCTGTTCAGATACTAGGCCATGTCCAGCCAAGCGAAAAGCTCAGATATACACAAGCTCATCTGCTTAAGGCAGTGCTTCTCAAATAGTGGGGCGCGCCCCCATTTAAATATATATATTTTTTTTTTTTTCAGGCACATTGGTGAACTTTAAATCTTTTCTATTACAGATTTAAAAACAATGTTAATGAAGTTTTTCTTAATTCTAAGTTGAACTGTAGTTCTTTCTTTTTTGTTTTTAATGTTAATAAAGATGCAATGTTATGCAAAGGTATACTAATAATTTTATATAGACAAATATTTAATTATTTATAGTCACTCATGGGGCGGTGTGTGTGTGTGTGTGTGTGTGTGAGGGGGGGGGGGGTAAATGTTTTTTCTTCCTCGAGGGGGCGCCACAGAAAATAATTGAGAAGCACTGGTTTAAGGTGTTTTGTTTTTTTTAACCCCAACTGTGCAACATTTCAGGGCCTGCACTTCACAGAATTCTGAACACAAAAATATAAACATCCACAATTGTTTGCTTTGTAAACATGAAAAATAAATTCAGTCAGATAAACACTCTACTTTAAGAGGAATTACTAGTACTTTTCAAGATTTCTCACAAGGTCACAATTCATCTAGAAATAGATGGTTTTTTTTAATGTTATTTCATAAAATACACAAGTGTGATCAATGGAAAATTTCTGTGGAAGGAAACTCATGTAGCACAGTTACAAAAAAATACAGTGGTACCTTGCCTTACGAAATTACAGTAGGCCCTTGACTATTTGCGGTTTTGCACTCACGGTTTGAGTATTCGAGGACTGCCAAGTAACTGACACGTCTCTCAAATTCAGCCAATGGCTGTCCTCCTTCCTGCTGATTGGTTGTGATGATGTAAGGCCCCTTTTTCCTCATTCGCGCACAAGTTGTTAATGAGCCTCTTTTTGGGGTGTTCACCAGTTAAGCTCAATGATGCCACTCAAACGCTGTACGTCTTCTCTGGCTAAGCGATAGAAAACGCTGGCTGTCTCTTCTGAAAAAAATAAGACTTTCTCCTGAAGAAACGACAATTTCCTCTGAACTGTTGTATTAAAGTCTTTTTCAATTATTATTCCAGTACAGTATCTAAGTTAATGTTTAGAATGTTTGTGTGTGAGATTTTATGTTCTGTAGCATGTTTAACAAATGATACCAAAAGGATAAACTTCATTACGATTCATGTACTTTTGTATTGAACGTAACGTCTCCAAGATGGCACCGCCTAGAGGGCGTCATCACGCAGTTCTCAGAGTCAAATTGTTTTTGTTTGTTTTATTGGTACATGTTTTGCACTATGCACATCTATGACCGGTTGACCCGACTACAGCTAAGGGCTGTAGGCCAATATACTATCCTGAGCTAATATGCTATGGTAGCTGTGTTTGTGGCAGGTTATCCAAGTTTGGGAGGGGGTTGGAACGGATGAATTGGTTTTCTGTTATTTCCTATGTAAATAATTGTTTGGGGGTGATTTTTTTTTCTTCCGAGAGGGGGTGTCACAGAAAATAATTGATAAGCATTGCACAAGGCGTTTTCGGAGCACGGAGGAATACATGAGGAAGAATATGAGGCTAATCGGCCTGGAAAAAACATTTCCCTAGCAGAGTTCGGAAATGAAAAATTTGCTCGTTGGTTAGGGCAGATTTTTGGTGGGATCGAAGCTCGTATCATGGAAAATTCACTATTAAAGACACTCGTAACTCCAGGTAGCACTGTACTACCATTATGATGGCAGTCGTAACTTCAAACAAATCACTTTGTCTCTGATTATTTTCTTTCAACCACAAACATGTGACAATTTACTTATTTGATCGTTGCCGAATAAAAATTACCCTTATACCTCCTCAATTTTAGGTAATATATTTGGAAAAATAAAGGAACATCATGTAGAAATTGCACTGGTGAACTAATTGAATATTTTATTCAGGACTGGAGTGATGTGAGGCAGATACATCAGCCTGGGAAGTCCATCTTCACTCCAACTGAACTTGTGTAAGAAATGAAGTGATTGTGTACATTTGTCCTGAAAAGACGCCTGTTGGCCTTGAAGTCTGAAAATGCTATAAATTCAGTGCTCCAACACAGAGTGGCTCTAGACGTCTGCTGGAATGAGGAGTCGATCCCAGCCTGGACTGCAATTTCTGGATCAGTCAAGGCTTCCTACAAAAAGACTATTTCTAGTGCATGTGTTCATCTCTATCCAGGCAGCTGATGCCTTTTCTTATGCTTTGGGGGAAAAAATTAAACCTGATTAGCTTAATACTGGCCTCATTTTCCAGAGAATAAACCTGACAGTTGTGAATACACTCTGGATGCACTTTGTCCTACTGTAAGTATGTAATTCCAAAGAGAGAGAGAGAGAGAGAGAGAGAGCGAAAGCGAGAGAGAGAAAGAAATGGGGTGCTTCTCATAACCATAAATGGCATCCTTGTTTCCGCTCATGTGTGGGTTAAGGGGAGACACGAGAAAATGATCTGATGAGCATCAAATCAAGGAACCATGATTTTAGAAAAATTAGATATTGTCTTCTGAAACATTCTCTGAACCAAGGAGACAACAAAACTGTTTTGAAAACCGACCATAGACACACACACAAACATGGAGAGAGAAAGAGAGAGACTCACTTTCTAACTACAAGTGTAGGAGTGAGAAGGATTACACAGGATGCGCAGACAAATGAGTCAATGCGAATTTTTTTTTTTTTTTTTATAAACAATGACACCACTGTTCGAGGTCCAGACACTTCTCGATTATCAAATACTAATCCTCAAATACAACTTAAGTCACACTCAGAACTGCAAACCACGAAGAAAGTAAGGACTTAGAAGTCCTAATATTTAGAAATATCAAAAGTCTCTCTTTGGACTGTATAAATGCTGGCTGCTACCGTATTTTCCGAGCTATAGGTCGCTTTGGCTGAAAGTGCGACTTATACTCCAGAGCGACTTAAATGTGAAATTATTACATACAATTCTATTCGTCATAAACATAATTTCACATTTGTTATTTTTAAACTTACAACCACAAGAGGGCACTCTAGGCTTGGGTACCAGTACCTGCTCATCCACCACTGAAGAAATGGCCTCAAAAAGAAAATCCTATTCTGCGGATTACAAGCTGCAAGTAGTGAAATATGCAGCAGAAAATGGTAACTGAGCATCAGAAAGAATGTTTGGAGTGAACTGGAGAAAAGCAGAGATTATTATTGCAATGAAGAAAAACAAACAAACAAAAAAATAAAATAATAATCGCGGGCTAAAAGCAAGATGGCCACACAGCTAGAGGAACGCATTCGCACATGGAGGCTTGAGCAACGTGCTGCAGGGGGAGGCTTGTCAACAATGCAGTTGCATCTCCACGTCCAGTTAGTTGTCAAGCAGATAAATAGAAATGACTTTGCGCGAGGACTTTCTTGGTGTTACCGCTTCATGCAACGCAACCCCTTCTCTCTATCAGAGTGAGGACCACAACGTCACAAAAACTGCCAGCAGATTTCCAAGCTAAGGTAGACAGTTCCCATGAGTTTGTGACTTATAGTCCAGTGCGACTTATATGTTTTCTTCTTTATTATGCATTTTTTTTGGCCAATGTGACTTGTACTCTGGAGCAACGTATAGTCCGGAAAATACGGTACTTTAAATCAAATCAAATCACAGTGACAAGTATGGTACCAACAGTATGTGCAATCTGATCCGTCAATAACTCGTGTACGGCGCAGTGCACATCCAACTAGCAACTTGGTCATTAGCTTGCTGCACTGTGGCATTCAACAGCTTCCAGAGAAGTAAGTGTTTTCTTGGACATAAACGTTATCCAGTGGATATTCTAATGAATTAATAGTTTCCCAAATCCTGTGAAATACTCTGTGCTAGTCAGAAAAATGTTTTTTTTTGTCACAGTAAGGGAAATAAGCCAAAAGCTATCAATACCCTTACAGACACAGATGAACATTCAGAATCAAACAGGAAGAGATAGCACCCCAACTGGAAATCTAAAAAGTAACAGTTCCTGTCAGGAAATAAGAAAAGTGACCATATCAAACTAATACCCTAAAATCATCATCCTTGTTTGTTTGGTCTGTACAAAGAAATCTCAGCCCATTGTACTTTAGACCTCATTCTAGGCTCAGTCGGTAATGAATTTAGTTAATAAGTAGTTTTATTCCACGAATATCATTTTCTTTTAGATTTTCCACACAATCCAATCCTGAAATATCATTTATTATTAATATTGTTCATTAGTTCAATCAATGGCGAGTTCACCTGAAATTCTATTTTACTGTCATGGCTGTTAACCAGCCACATAATTTTTTGTCCTGTAGCCAGTGAACACACACACACAAAATATCGCTCTCAATTATTTACTATCCATGCGCAGATGTGCATCTAAACAGAAATGCAAAAACCTTGAAGATTCTGAAGCTTGTATCCAAAAAAAAAAAAAAAAAAATGGAAAGGAGCAAGTACTGTGATTTGTGAGTGAAGTCTCTGAGACAAATAATGATGTAAAATAGTATTTCAATTAATTGTGATAGGGCGCTGGATCGCTGATCCAAAGGTTGGGGGTTCGAGTCCCACTCTCCACAAGATTGTCACTGTCCCCCCCTAGTGCAGCTAACTGGGTTATCAAAGGCGGGCCATGTCTGTCACTGTCTATGGTGAGAGGCATGTAAAAGAACCATTGCTGACTTTCGTAAAGAGTAGGCTGCAAAGTCGTCAGCGTGTTTCTGTCCCTTGCTAAAGGGGTTGTGACGGGAAGGGCATCCGACGTAAAAAAAAAACCTTTGCCAAATCAAACATGCGAATCAGATGATTCGCTGTGGCGACTCCTGAGTAAATGGGAAAAAGCCGAAAGGAAGACAGACAATTGCATGACACCGATTTATTTTTTTTAATGGCTAACTGTGTTGAGATTACATCTTTGTAACAATTAATTATCATGACCTTGTGAGGTCTGTGCAGGAAATATGAACACCTGCTACTCTACAATTGTGTTTGCACTTCTGATGTGTAATAAATGTGAAGTTTCATGTTCCTTTGACGCGGTTGATGATTTCTTTCTCTGGGACTACAAAGAAAACCGATCCCTCAGAAAACACTTTGAAGGATGTGGAATTCCACATAGTCATATTTGATTGACAGCCAGCATATAGCTAAGAACCTAAAAAATTAAGCTGTTACTCCTCCACTTAATTATAAGTTGTCCTTCATCGAACTTTCCAGAAACAACTTTTCGCAAACTGCGTGTATGCATGCGAGTGCCTAAAGCAGAAACAGTCGATCCAAGATATATATATATATATATACAGCACACAGCTGCTGTAAAATAAAAAAAGATAATCACTTATTCCTGCAATGCTTTCAGCAATTCCTCCTCCTCCACCACACACACAGCAAGCAAAGTGTGTGCGGTTGTCTCTCTCCGGGTCTAATTACCTGCATACGGCAGAATGGTGTGTTTGGTATTACTGCCACTTTCACCCCCACCCAAAAAAAGCTGTCCTGCAGAAAACCCTCTGGAGTCCTACACACATTACCAAGTTCACTTTAGTTCTCACAAACAGCAGAATAGCAGCCTGCGGTCCTTGAAATCAGCCTAAAAAAGTCATCATGCGAGTGGAAGCGCTTTCCTGACTTGCTGGGGTTTCTTGTTTGTTTGTGTATTTGAATGACTGCATCTACTGGAGATGTCAAGATGCTTTCAAACAAACACTGAGCGGAAAGGAGTTTGTCCACTTCAGAATTTTAACGGGTTCATCGTTTGGCCCATCCATCGCATTACGCCACATGACTGTTGAGAATGATAACAATAATAAAATTGGAAATGATGTCTCCCACCACAGCATCGCCCAAAAAGAAGGTTAAATAAACCATTCAGTATATCCAATCGCAGGTTGATTTCCGTGGTCATGTGGCTTGTGGTCGAGGCAGTGGAACACTGGAGCAGGAGAAAGGACCTGATCAGACAGACATGCACAAAATCCTTATCTTTAACTTGGTCGTTTTTAAAGTGGTTAAGGTTCATGTAATTAAGTTTCCTGTTTGTCCTGAATGATTTCTTGTTTACAAAGTTTTTCCTCTTTTTTTTTTTTTTTTGTATGTTGAGTTGATGAACATCAGGCAGTTTTGCTTGGTCCTGGTCGATGTAGTTTACTGAATTAGCAAATTTATTACAGTGCTAATAGTAATACGAGTAGTTATAGAATTCAAAAAAAGAAGAGCGGCGTTGTTTATTGGCCATATATTGGCTAGATAAGAAGACCTTCCAGACTTTGATTTCTGTTGATTTGCTGACTGGATGGTGGCCATCACATTTACTCCTAGTTAGCCATTTGGTAGAAATCAGCCTTTATGATTATGAAGTGCTAGATATCAAAACACTGGCCGGGGTGTTATTATAGGCACAATTTCCCCTTTTGTAAACATCACAAAAACAAAAGAATCAAGTGCTGTGTAGGGGCATGGTCTTAGAGACTGGAAGAACAATCAATGCAGAAACAGACACTGCTGTATCTGTGGACGGATCCTTCCATGATTTCAAACATTAACAATATGAGTCATTTCAGTGGTGGAAAACAGGCGGATTATTTTAACGCAGTCGTTTGCCTTACAGGGTTACAGTGTGCAGCCTTTTGTGGTTGAAGACAAATACATTATAATTTAAAATGAGACCCATTTGAATCATTTTTTTGTCAGGATGAAGAAAAACCGGACCAAAAAGACAGGAAATGGCACCCAGGCCAAAAAGTAAATAAATAGAAATAAAATACCAAAGTTGAACTTGAAATTGTAAAACTTTTATTTTGTAAACAGTACTCAAAATTCTTAATTACATTTTCCCCTGACGTATCAAATAAATATCGTCATATACAGAAATCATCATTAGATAAATAAAGTCATTTATTTATTTGGAAAAAAAAAAAATTTGCTGCAACAGACAAGATCATCTACCAAATGCCAAGAATGTAAATGTATTTTATATTCTCAGGTCTCTACAGTTTTATATATATATATATATATATATATATATATATATATATATAAAATTACACAAAGTAAATAACACTTAAGGTAAAAATCTAGAAAGGCATGAAGTTATTACTGCAGAATTCACAGTGTGTACGCACACGTGTTTAGAGTTCATCACTGCCTGCTGCATGGTTGAGATCAGAGGTATACCTCATCACCATAGTAACCCTGCACCAAACAGCTATTCTGCTTAAGTGTTTGATTATGCTGCTCCCTACCGGTAGGTAGAACAACACACAAGCACTCACACCCTGAACAACACCAATACACCGCATATACAGTACAATACTCACAGAGATGCATGCATAGACACCTTAAACATGCTTATATACACATTCTATATATTATATAAAATATATATATATATATATATATATATATATATATATATATATATATATATATACACACAGTATATACATACACATGCATATGTATGTTAGGGGCAGTGGTGGTCTAGTGGTATAGGGCGCTGGATCGCTGATCCAAAGGTTGGGGGTTCGAGTCCCACTCTCCACAAGGTTGTCACTGCCCCCACCCCCCCAGTGCGGCTAACTGGGTTATCAAAGGCGGGCCACGTCTCTCATCGTCTATGGTGAGAGGCATGTAAAAGAACCATTGCTGACATTCGTAAAGAGTAGCTGCAAAGTCGTCAGCGTGTTTCTGTCCCTTGCTAAAAGGGTTGTGACAGGAAAGGTATCCGACGTAAAAACCTCTGCCAAATCAAACGTGCAAATCAAGATAATTTGCTGTGGCGACTCCCGAGTAAAAGGGTAAAAGCCGAAAGGAAGACAGACAGATGTATATATACACACTAGTCCTTCTCAAAAAATTAGCATATTGTGATAAAGTTCATTATTTTCTGTACTGATATAAATTAAACTTTTATATTTTAGATTCATTGCACACCAACTGAAATATTTCAGGTCTTTTATCGTTTCAATACTGATGATTTTGGCATACAGCTCATGAAAACCCAAAATTCCTATCTCAAAAAATTAGCATATTTCATCCCACCAATAAAAAAGTGCTTTTTATAAATAAATTTAAAAATAAATAAATAAATAAATAAAAAAGGCAACCTTCAAATAATTAAGTTCAGTTATGCACTCAATACTTGGTCGGGAATCCTTTTGCAGAAATGACTGCTTCAATGCGGGCGTGGCATGGAGGCAATCAGCCTGTGGCACTGCTGAGGTGTTACGGAGGCCCAGGATGCTTCGATAGCGGCCTTAAGCTCATCCACAGTGTTGGGTCCGGTGTCTCTCAACTTTCTCTTCACAATATCCCACAGATTCTCTATGGGGTTCAGGTCAGGAGAGCTGGCAGGCCAATTGAGCACAGTAATACCATGCTCAGTAAACCATTTAGCAGTGGTTTTGGCACTGTGAGCAGGTGCCAGGTCGTGCTGAGAAATGAAATCATCTCCATAAAGCTTTTCAGTAGATGGAAGCATGAAGTGCTCCAAAATCTCCTGATAGCTAGCTGCATTGACCCTGCCCTTGATAAAACACAGTAGACCAACACCAGCAGCTGACATGGCAGCCCAGACCATCACTGACTGTGGGTACTTGACACTGGACTTCAGGCATTTTGGCATTTCCTTCTCCCCAGTCTTCCTCCAGACTCTGGCACCTTGATTTCCGAATGACATGCAAAATTTGCTTTCATACGAAAAAAGTACTTTGGACCACTGAGCAACAGTCCAGTGCTGCTTCTCTGTAGCCCAGGTCAGGCGCTTCTGCCGCCGTTTCTGGTTCAAAAGTGGCTTGACCTGGGGAATGCGGCACCTGTAGCCCAGTCCACTGCTTCCACAGGTCCCCCAAGGACTGGAATCGGCCCTTCTCCACAATCTTCCTCAGAGTCCGGTCACCTCTTCTGGTTGTGCAGAGTTTTCTGCCACACTTTTTCCCCCCCCACAGACGTCCCACTGAGGTGCCTTGATACAGCACTCTGGGAACAGCCTATTCGCTCAGAGATTTCTTTCTGTGTCTTACCCTCTTGCTTGAGGGTGTCCATGATGGCCTTCTGGACAGTAGTCAGGTCGGCAGTCTTACCCATGATTGCGGTTTTGAGTAATGAACCAGGCTGGGAGTTTTTAAAAGCCTCAGGAATCTTTTTCAGGTGCTTAGAGTTAATTGGTTGATTCAGATGATTAGGTTAATAGCTCGTTTAGACTACCTTTTCATGATATGCTAATTTCTTGAGATAGGAATTTTGGGTTTTCGTGAGCTGTATGCCAAAATCATCAGAATTAAAACAATAAAAGACCTGAAATATTTCAGTTGATGCGCAATGAATCTAAAATATATGAAAATTTATTATTTATAAGTACATTACAGAAAATAATGAACTTTATCATATGCTAATTTTTTGAGAAGGACTAGTATAGATATACACTGTGTGTATAATAAATAATGAGAGAGAGAGAAAGGGGTGCACACACTCAGGTGAAAACATTAATATTAAATCGTCAACTCTATTACTCCATGAAGAAATATTCACATAACATTGACCAATCTTGTTTTTATTTATTTCTGGAAAGGAAAGTGATTTAACTGCAATGTATTGTACACAAGTTAACATTTTTACTCATCAAACAAAGATGAACAACAATGTGTACGTATTTCAAAGAACAACAAAATTAGGGTCACCCTACCCCCTAATAGCTAGTGTTACCACCGCACGTTTGACTGAAATGACTTTGGTGAGATGCTTCTTGTAGCCATCTACCAGTCTCTGACCTCAATCTGAAGAAACCTTGCCCCAGTCCTCAAAGCCGAATTCTTTCAAGATGTGAGATATTTGAGGTGTTTCTTGAATGCACAGCCCGTTTCAAGTCACCCCACAGCATCTCACTGGGATTAAGATCCAGGTTTTGCTGGGCCATTCCATGAGTCTACACTCGGCCAGTTCTTGGTAGTTTTTCCGGTATATTTTGGATCAATATGTGGCAGTGTCCAGTTCAGCTTTCAATTATTTTTACAGATGGTCTCACATATTCTTCAAGTACCCAGTACACAGTACTGGTACACAGTAGAATTCAAGGTGGATTGGTGAGCTGCAACAAAGTATCCCCAAACCATGACATGTCCATGCTTCAAAGTTGGTCTGAGGTTCTATCCCTAGAATGCTGTATTTGGTTTCTGCCAGACATATCTTCTGTTCTAGTATCCAAATAAGTCAACTTGAGACTCCTCTGTCAAAAAACATTCCAGAATTTCTGGTCTTTGTCTATGTTCTCTTGAACAAACTTCAGTCTGGCCTTAATATTCCTATTAGAGAGCAAAGGTTTCCTCCTTACAAACCTCCCACAAAAGTCAAACACACACACACACGTCAGGCTTCAGCTCAGAAAATAATGTTATACTCAACCAAGGTAACCTTAACAGGGCAAAAATGACCGACTTATTTGGGATCCTGGTATTTTTAATCTCAATACATGGAGTGCACCTTTCTTCTAAGCAAATAGAATACATAGAGTGCGACATACTGCAGAGACATTCATTGTCCTTGAAACATGTCTTCTTTCTGTTTTGATGTGGCTAATGTGGAGGAAAACAACTGAAAACATGGACAACAATGGCTGACATTGGGATATAATCTTGTCAATCTATAAACTCACACACAAACAAACTCAACAGCTCAATTCTTATGACATGATAATCCAAGCTTTGCTCTCCAATTTATGGCATGATCTAAGCAGGTATGAGAATAAATAAAGTAAGTAAGTAAATAAATAAACAACTCATTCCTCTCATGAACTTTGTCCAACAGGAGCAAGCAAGAAAGCTACTCTCTCTGGTGGCAGAGGAAATTGTTTACCACTCTACAGATTGCTTTTATCGATCTGAAGCATTCTTAACAGAAATACGCTCCTGAGCATTAGTCTTAGACAAGCAGCGCTGTCATTGACGTCTGGGTCACCGATGTCTTCTAGATTTGTTGTTCACGACAAACACAGATCACTGGATAAGGATGAGACCGAAGAATGTACCAAGAGGTAGAGAGAGAGGTGGAGAGAGAGAGAGAGAGAGAATGTTGAGTGGCTACTTCACTTTCTGAGAAGGTCTCAAACAATTTCTCGGTTTTCTCAGATTTCGAGGGAAGGGGGGGAGAAAAAAAAAAAAAAAAAAAAAAAAAAAAAAAAATCACAAATGATATTCCAGCTCCATTAAAGCATTAGAGATCTGTACACGAGAGTTATGTACAAAAATATATCTTTTACTACAAATTAAGTGCATCATCAATAAAAAAAAAATTATTATTCTACAATCAATAAAAAAACATAATAAATAAAAAGATCTGTTGAGTTTTCAGAGGCTTGGAATACAGGGATCCCTCACTTTCCATGGTTAATTGGGACTGAGATCCCCACACGACCATCGAAATTCGCGAAGTAGGATCAACCACACCGACTGACGTATACGTACATGTATATGAGATCAATAAATACATATTCAATACTATAAATGCTAATATGACAATTCGGCATTCAAAAATAATGCACAAGATTTCAATAAAATATAAATACACATACATGAGGAGAAGACGACACACAGACATACACGTGTGCAGATGCAACAATGTAAGTACAGGCGGACCCCAACTTGGGAAGACCCCTGTGTACGAAATCCCCGGGTTACGAAAAACATTTTCCTGAGTTTCCGTCCCCGAGATACGAAACGACCCCCTCTGACGAAAAGAAATTCAAAATTCAAACGCGCCAATCGACGCGCGAGTTGCTCTCTCATTAGCTGTCTCTCAACATCCCGCCCCGCTGGCCTCCCAGATCGAGATAGAAGGAAGCTTCACACTTTAGATTTTAGTTCAGTTTTTTAAGTTGTTTTAATTCAGTAAATGTTTACTAAATGTGGGCACATTTGAGCTCATCTGGAATGCCGATCCCTCAAGGAATCAAATTAAAGTTGAGTTTGTCAAGTGGGGAATGCGCTTTGAATTCACATCTTGTGGGCGTGGCCCGCAGCGCACGCGAGAGAGACAGCGAGAAAGACAGCGAGAAAGAGAGAGAAGGAATAATACTATTATTTAAGTTGTTTAATTCAATAAATGTGGGCGCATTTCAGCTCATCTGGAATTCCGATCCCTCAAGGAATCAAATTAAAAGTTGAGTTTGTCAAGCAAGGAATGCACTTTGAATTCCACGTCTTGTGGGCGTGGCCTGCAGCGCACGAGAGAGAGAGAGAGAGAGAGACAGAGAGGTGTGTGTGGGTGTGTGTTAATAAAAGAATGTTTAATAACGGTTTAATAAATATGTTCATAAAATGGTTTAATAAATTATTTTCTTTGACTTGTAACACATACAAAATTGGTGAACTTTTATCATTTTTAAAAGGTTTATCCAGTCCAAAGACTGGAGCCTTGGAACGAATTAGGCGTTAAACATGTAAGATGTGACCCCTACTTACGAAATCCCCGCTATACGAGAAGGGCTCTGGAATGGATTAATTTCGTAAATTGGGGGCCGACTGTAGTTTTGATGGGGGGTTTTGGATTGTTTTTTTGGGGGGATAATTGGCATTGTTTTTGTGGCATTTTCCTTAACTTTTCCCCCTATTCTTCCTTAATTTCCATATTTTTTTCTTCAATGAATATTTATGTTTATAATCACGATGCACTGAAGCCACATAAATTGAAGCGCAAAGTAGCGAGGGATCCCTGTAATCTGTTCATATCTACATTGGGAGAGGATTCCATCTCATTGAGGGCACCATTTTTCACTTGTGTTCCTACAATAGCCCAACATTATAGAGATTTCAGGGAGAGGGAATAAAAGTTTAATTGGTTGAAATCTCAAACCTCATCACTTGAGTGGCTCAGAACTTGCCGTTCAATCTTACACACTGTACCTTTAATATAATTCTGTTCAGGGCGTACTTAAGATTGGCAGTTAACACCAACATGTTTTTAGGCATTAAGATGAAACTAGCCACATGTGCAGGCGGAGGTTAATTCAGTCATGTATCACGAGTCGTTTGTGTGGTGACATGTGTCACCTTAATGCCTTCAGATTTGATTTATATATTTATTTGAAGTCATTTTGTTTGAATTCTGCTTTTGAATGAGAAAGTAAGTCAAGTGTAGGTTGCATTTATTTCCTGATGTGCAATTCTGCTGGCAGCTCATGAATGAAACATTCAGCATCTAAAGCTTTAGTTTAGAAGTATGACTTGCTTTTCTTTTACACAATTTACGGTTTTAATATTGTAACAAAAAAATAGCCTCACAAAGCATGCAAAACCCATCAGCACATGAACCACATTATAAAAAGGTATGATGTCACTTTTTAGCTAATTCTGGGAACAAAAATTCTAAATGGCAACTGTGGTGGTCATACTGGATACCGGAACGTGATGAGAATCCATAGACCTGAGTAATTACCCAGCCATATGATCCACACCAGAGAGGAGGTGATTGGTGATGGTGTTTCTGACCTAGTGCAGTGAATATATATACTGTATATATGGTCAAAGACGTCGAAGAAGGAGAGGCGGGAGGCGTGTCCGTAGGCAGAGAGAGAAGAAGAAAGGCACGAGTCCAAGACTGAAAGTACGAACTTTGAATGGAATCTAAACTATGGGCCGAGGTCAGCGTTTGTGAACAACAGTTTGGTTTCATGCCAACATAGAGCACCACAGATGCAGTGTTTGCCTTGAGGATGTTAATAGAGAAGTCCAGAGAAGGTCAAAAGGACCTTGTGCCAGAAGGACCATTGTGCCTTTGTGGATCTGGAGAAAGCATATGACAGGGTGCCAAGAGAGGAACTGTGGTATTGCATGAGCAAGTCTGGAGTGGCAGAGAAGTATGTTAGAGTGGTGCAGCACATGTATGAGAGATGTAAGACAGTGGTGAGGTGTGTTGTCGGTGTGACAGAAGAGTTCAAGGTGGAGGTAGGACTGCATCAAGGGTCAGCTCTGAGCCCCTTCTTGTTAGCTATGGTGATTGACGGGCTGACAGACGAGGTTAGACAAGATTCCCCATGGACTATGATGTTTGCAGATGACATTGTGATCTGCAATGAGAGCAGAGAATAAGTGCAGGAAAATCTAGAGAGATGGAGGTATGCCCTGGAAAGGAGGGGAATGAAGGTTAGCCTCAGTAAGATAGAATACATGTGGATGAATGACAAGGACCCAAGAGGACGGGTGAGGTTACAGGGAGCAGAGATAAAAAAGGTGGAGGATTTTAAGTACTTAGGCTCAAAAATCCAGAGCAATGGAGAGTGTGGAAAAGAGGTGAAGAAGTGTGTGCAGGCAGGTTGGAATGGTTGGAGAAAAGTGTCCGGTGTGATGCGTGATAGGAGGGTATTCAGCAATAATGAAAGGAAAAGTGTACAAGACGGTGTGGAGGCCAGCGATGTTGTATGGTTTAGAAACAGTGGCACTGGGGAAAAGACAGGAGGCAGAGCTGGAGGTAGCAGAGATGTTGAGGTTCTCTTTGGGAGTAACAAGGATGGATAGGATCAGGAATGAACACATCAGAGGGACAGCACATGCAAGATGTTTTGGAGACAAAGTCAGAGAGGCTAGATTGAGATGGTTTGGACATGTACAGAGGAGGGATAGTGAGTATATTGGTAGTAGGATGCTGAGGTTGGAACTACCAGGCAGAAGGCCGAGAGGAAGACCAAAGAAGATTTATGGATGTGATGAAGGAGGACATGAAGGTAGTTGGTGTAAGAGATGAAGATGCAAAGGATAGGGTAAGATGGAGGCAGATGATTCGCTGTGGTGACTCCTGAAGGGAACAGCCGAAAGGAAAAGAAGATGATCATGGGAAAAATGAATTTCACTCTTAATTTGTGCACACATTGCCATTAAAAGCATGTGAATCCGAATAAAACTTCACTTGTTCACCGACACTTGTGAAAAGTCGACATGATGCCGGAGGAGGAGCTTTGGCGTTTTTACATGGAAAATTGCACCTTCAGAACACCTTTGGAACGATCACGGATTGTGCAGAAAACACACGGAAAGACCGCGGAACAAATGCGTAAAAGCGCTTGGATCACCTTTGGAACCAGTGCGGACAGCAAACGAAGACCTTCAGATAATTCACGAAACGTTCACGGAAAGCACGGAACATTCGAGGAATGACCACGGCAATACTCCTTTTTAGAAGGAAGACCCACGGAATGATCGCGGAACAGGCAGAATGCAGGCGGAACGTTCAACATGGAATGACTGAGGAATAGCCAGCATAAGCACATTTCAACGCGGGGGTTGGAGAGGGGAGAAAAAAAAAAAAAAAAAAAAAAAAAAAAAAAATCGGCAAATACCAAAGGATTTGCTCCTGATTCAGCCTATACACACGCGGATTACACAAAGGAAGCTCATTTTCTCATTCATGTTCATAACTTAATATGTCTATCATGTAAAATAATTTTCAAATTTATGCTTGTAATTTACAATAAGTTTATAATTTACAATATGTTTACTCCATGTTTATAATTTACAATATGTTTAATATATGCTTATAATTTACAAGATGTTAATATATGTTTATAGTTTAAAAGATATTTGTTAAAGCAATATATGTTTATTATTTACAAGATTATTAGAATGTACTATGTTTGTAATTGACAGGATATTTATTAAAAGGACAAAATGTTTATATATTTTACAATATGCTTATAATGCACAATAAATTTAAAATTTAACATATGTTAATATGTTTAATATCAATAATGTATATAGGCTCCTTTTATTTGCAACTCAATAAATCCTTCCAGACTAAAAAACATGCACACAAGTCCAAACCACAGTGATAAGTGATGTGGCTCTTTTGATAACTGCATCTGGCTCTCAGATAAATCAGATGGCCTTTCTTAAAGGGTACCTGTAGTGAAAGCGCTCATGTACCCAATTTGATGTATTAGCTAGTGACAATACACCTATAAGGCGTTTATTATATTCTTTCACAAATCAGATTTAAGCGATTCAAGGGCTTCACTAATGTCAAGCTTCAGAGCACAGGAGTTTTAAAACAGCACATTTGAAGTGACGTCATGTCATATTGACAAAGCCTCGACCTGAACTGCGAGATTGCAATGTAAACATAAGGCTATATACCTGACATATACAACACAAGCTCACGGAAACTTGGAAAAAACAGACATAGTAGTTTTTTTTTTAACAATGGACAAAGACAATTTCATAGAAGGATTAGAAGGTCATTTATATGAACCACTGAAGAAAGACTGTCCACATTTAGTGAAATCGGACCAGGAAAGTGACGACTCTGAGGACGATATTGGAGAGTTGGCAGAAGCTCTTACACGGGAAAATCGTAGCAAACAACCAGCAAATATTTGGTGCTCTTGTGGAAAATGCGTGCGTCAAAAAAAACGATCAGGAGTGCTACTGATGTAAAGAACATGAATCGCTTGAGGAAAATATACTGACATTCTGCAATTGGCTATACGACTGTCAACGATGTTACGTTACAATGACCTTTAACCCCGGTGAAAAGAAGCCAACATGTCTGTGCGCTCAACCTTCGTGAGCAAGAAATGTCATATAGAAGAAAAGAAAATGTGGACTTTTAAACATCGTGTGATGTCGGTAGTTTATTTATAAGTATAGTGGATATTTTTTGAATGCTGTCAATTTTGGGTACAGGTACCCTTTAACAGAATAACTAATAATAAATTCACTGTCATTTAAATAAAAATACAGAAAAGCCATCAAATAAAACAAAAACACAAAATTCTCACGCATTTTAATCTATACATCTATTCTCCACTCCACTTGTTGCTGTGGCGCTCAGCGGAGAGCCAATTCTTTCTGTCTCGCAATGTGCAGGAGGGTCCGATACCTTGAAAACTCCAATTTTATTGGATTATATGCAACAACCTGTGCAAGTTGTTTTTGGGTAAAGAGGTAAATTTCCCTCGTTTTTGATCAGCTCTTTTGTGCAGAGCGAACCCTTTCAACCAAGACGATGGTGAAAAGGAAAAAAAAAAAAAAAAAAAAAAGATGAAGAGTAGGCTACAATCGCTGAATGAAGATTTGGAAAGACTTGCATGAAGCCAAGCAGAGCTGGCAAACAGGTGATTGTCAAAACTTGGAACACGCTTCCTGTCACATACCAAACACTGCAGCATGTGAGTCACTGCCCTGCAATATACAATAACTTGGTCTATTTGATGGCCAGGTAAAATAAATAAATAAAGCCCTAGTGCTTCATGTCAAGGTGTTCGATTGAGATGTGGTGAAGATGTCTGTTCTTCTCGCTTCAGGTTGGTTCATCTATTCAGTGTGTGGTGCGTTTGAGAGCATTATCTGGCTTTATTCCGACTCCCCTATAAAAGAAAAGATCACGGAACCAAAGGGAACGCTCTCGGAAAATTTTTACGTGAATGTGCTTTTGAACATGTTCAAAAGCACGTTTGCAGAAAATTTTGGTATGACGGAAGAGGAGGAATACCTTCGGAATTGTACGGAAGGACACGGAAGATGATGGACTGACTGAGGCACATTGGAGGATGACTACGGTTTTGCTTCCGCGAGTCTGCCACGCTCCAGTGAAATGGGGGTATTACAGAATTGCAATATAAATCACACAGATTTCATAACATCATATTGGACAGTTCCTGGTGGTTCCTGTTCCTAATGTGGGTCCATTTTGTGTGTTATATTTATATCCATGTTCGAAACAGGAGTGAACCCCAACATCTGCACACCAAAATCAAAACAAGCAAATAAATTTGTAATGTGAAGTGGAGCAAGACAAGCTACACCATCCCCACCAGAATCTTCAGCAGCAGCATCATAATTAAAACTTTGTTTTTCTGTTAAACATTCAAATAATTTAAAAAGTTACTGAACATGTGTTTGTCCCAGCACCTTAAGAAACCGAACACTATTAAGGATATAAAGAAAATAAATTGCTCGTTCAGAGTCGCGGTCTGAAGTAAGTGTTGGAAGATGGTTCATTATTCTGCTCCATGTGTCCTTCACTTCAGAAACAATTTGACGCATGCAATCTTGGCTGATGAGGTCTTTTTCCCCCCTGCCAGTCATCCAGACCATTCCAGCCCCATGCACTGCTCTAATAATGCCACCTTTCCCAAAAAGAACACAACAAAAGATGAGGGTTGATGCTGATTAACAACAGCGTTAAATCCTAATCAAGCAAGGCATCACGCCAAAGTACGTTAGTAAAGAACTCAAACCCGTCCAACATCTATCCATCAGCAACTGTTTAAGACAGAGGCACGAAAGGAACAATTGGAAAGCAGATGAGTTAAGAGTTGTACTGAGTGTGTGTGTGATTGGTCCTCTTTCAAGTCCTAAATGAGCTTGATTTGCACAGACCTATTGATTTTGTGCCATTAAAAACAGACAGAGCGAGTTGTGATTAGCTCCCAGGTGGCTTTCATCAGGCTTTCTGTTTGACTGCTGACCAGCCGTGAATAAGGGGGTGTGTTTATATATAGCACATGTTCTGTGGATCTGATCAACCTGAAGTGGATGGATGAAATTCATTTCTGAACCACAAATGTATCATACTGGAACTGGGCCTGATTCCACCCCAGCATCTTGCTTCCAAATGATTCAATTTCCATTCGATGTAATACTAGAAAATGACATGATATGGATTGATTTCATAATGTCCGATTCATTCAGAGGCAACATGGTGGCGTAATGATTATCAAATTTGCACCACAGTAAGAAGGTCCAGGGTTCTCGGCTCAGGTGTTTGTGTGGAATTTACATGGTCTCCACCGTGCAGGTGTTGGCTTCCTCCGTGTAGTCTCGTTTCCATCACAGTCGAAAGACATGCACACGAATTCGTTCACGTGAACAACATAGTTAGTAATGATGTACTACGTTAAAAGGTGCGAGCTCGCCATCGATCCTTTCTGTTGCTTTGATTTACAGGCTCGCCACCGTGTTCATTTCGAAGCCCTCTTCATGTGTACATCGCACAAAAACCTCACATTGTAAGTGATCCCTTTGAAATCAGTTTTCTTTCTTTCATACTTTATACATTTTAGTTCTGGTGACATGGTTTCATTAAAAATTAAAAGAATTTATAATAACGGCTCCTGATTGTCAATCTCACATTATACAATTCATGAACAAGGTTGTTTGTTATTCATATCGCAAGGACTTTGTACTCAGTGCAGAGGATTCTGGGTAGAGAGATCTTGCCATTTTAAGTACCAGAGCTATAAGCAAATGACCTTGAAAGTGTACAAGATATACTAACTGTTTATCCGTTTTCCAACAACTAATTTATTCTGAATTATATTCTGTACATGATGATTGCTTTGGTTAATTTCCAAATTGTTACATATAACATTACTGGCTATTGTTATGCACGGAAAAACGAACTGCAGGGTAATCCCTGTGCAGCTCCATGATTAAAAAAATAAAGTGCACCGGTTACCATCCAAAAAGTGAACAATGTTCCAACAGCAGCATGGACTGGAACGTGTCTTTCTGATGAGAAAAACTACAATAATTTTACAAACCATTCTAATCTTTAATTGGTTACATAAACAACATGCCACAAGTTTATAATAAAGGGTTAGTGTCAAAAAACATTGGCAAGATAAGAGAGTTCCTGTTAGGACTTCACCAATCTCTCTTTCTCCCTCACACACAGAAATATGCCCAGAAGTCATTTTTACTCCAGAAACAACGACAAGTCTCCCCAGTGGCACATCAACAAGGTGTTTGACTATCAACCTGGAGATTGCAGGTTCAAATGATACCCCCATCCATACGGTATGGGCACTGGGGGTCTACGGAAGCAAACTGGCCAAGTTCTCATGGGAGGGAAGGAAGGCATACACTCACTTCCCTGTGATTAACAGCAAACACCCGCTAATCATGGGCGTCTGTGATTTGTACAGGGGGCAGATCACGCTTTCCCTCCAAGTGTGTTAGGCTACAGCATTTTATAAACAGGAAGGTGGCAGTGTTGCACATAAGGGAAGGAGCATATATATGCTTACGTATAGTGGTTGCAAAATATGGAGACCATATTTGCTGGGGGTGGGGGGGGGTGTCAACTGTATCAATAAATGTCTGTCATTGTGGTCACAATAAAAATAAAGCAAGCTGTGGACGTAATGGAGGCAGACAGTGGAAGTGATGGTACATTAAATTAGTCAGAATTCCTTATTGTGAATAGACATGTTAAACAATGCTGATGTCCCACTCCCTCACTGTCTCAGTCTCAGACCTGTTTGCTGTGTTCGCACTGATTGTGACATGGTTTTTGATGGCATTCTCATCATCTCGCAGCAAGATGTCTGCAGTTCTCTCTCAACCTCCACACACACACATACCAACACCATACCAATCTCACCACACCGCTCCATGTCCATAATTTCCCTCCAACACCGACAAACATTTCCGACTCTGCCAGCAGGGGGCATAATTTATTAAAATCAACTGGAGGCCAGACACCACTTGAACGTCTTGTTTTTAAAAGCACCAGCGGAAGATTTGTTTGTGGCTTAAGTGTGGGACCACAGGAGGATGTTTATGATCTGGATGAAATACTGAATAAAATAGAAGCATAAAACAAAGATAAGAATCTAATTACATTAACACATCAAGGTTTGGGTTTACTATGATCATTTCGATATGGACAGAGGAAATGTTTTCAACTTAAGAGAAAAAGCTAAATCAGAGAAAAAAAAATTTTTTAATATATTTGTGTTCTCCAAAATATAAATCCATGGTAAAATAGGAAAGAATATGAATAGAAATTAAAAGTTCATGTATTATAAATCATTACAAATGTATAAAGGATGCATTCAAAAACCTGGCAGAA
This sequence comes from Plotosus lineatus, assembly GCA_024760905.1. Classification (NCBI taxonomy): domain Eukaryota; kingdom Metazoa; phylum Chordata; class Actinopteri; order Siluriformes; family Plotosidae; genus Plotosus; species Plotosus lineatus. The sequence continues at coordinate 21,922,012 of CM045732.1, read as the reverse complement.
AAGCGATAAACAACAGACAATTGCCATATTATTATTTTTTTTAAATATATAACCATTCTCTCCAACTTACAATCTCTGTCTTTCTCACATGACCCTGAAGCTGTGACCCACTTTCTTACACACAGACACACACACACACACACACACACACACGTGAGGGGACAGTCTGCTGTGTCACATCTGCTTCCATCTAATTTTAGCTACAGGAACACAGACCCTCCAATGAGAGATAACAGGGGGGGGTGCATAAGAACAACAGACAAAAAGAGTTTTATATGACATTGAATACACTGTACAGGACAGTTTGCAGTTCAATCTGGCAACTGCAGCATCACCCCTCAAGTGTACCTGACACCAGAACCACACCTCATAGCTTAAAGTAAACATGTGAGACCTGAGCGAAGAGAAAAACACTGCATATACATCAAACACACACACCAGCTGGCTGGGACACCAATAAAAGTTTATTGAGTGTGACATTTGGACCGAATTAATCGGATCCACAAGCCTATAGCACAATGATCCTGAATACAAAAAGCATACAGAGAAGGAAATGTGTGTGTGTGTGTGTGGTCTGTGTGATTTTGACATCACTGTGATCTCCTTCCAGTGCTGTTGCAGTCGTTTAGTTCGTATCTCTTGCTGACTCATACTCAAGCACTTGGCCAGATGAATAGGCAGAGACTTGGCAGATGTTTTATTCCTCTGATACCGCAACAATTTGCCAAAATTATTTTTTACCCCCAATATTAAAATATATATATATATATATATATATATATATATATATATATATACACACATACACACATTATATAAACTTAATGCTTCTCATCAGTCGTTTTTTCCTTTGGGGAGGTGAAGCATCTTTTTTGTTAATGTTTTTGTGCAAAAATACCTTCTGACCAATCAGTCAGCCTGAACTTCCTGTCCTACAGTGACAGCTAACAAAATCTTAGAGAAGCTTCTACAGCATGCATCAATTGATAATAAACGTCTCCTTTCTCTTCTGTGCTTGACTCCTGATTTATTTCTGCTGTTTCAGGACTAAAGCCCACATGCTGGACACAAAACCCCTGACTGCTGCTTTAAGCAAAATCCATTTACATTTATTTATTTGGCGCTCGCTTTTAGCCAATGAGATTTACAGCTGAGGTCGTATACAATCTAGACATTAAATGTACACGCATTAAAACCTTCTGCTTTAATCAGAAAGGAGGCCTGGAGTGAAAAACTGATGGCTCATGATGTTTTTTCCTTCCAGAATTCACTGCAGGCTGCGTACAAACTGGCTATTTCGCCACATTACAATCTCCTCATATACACAGAGATGTAGCTCGAGGCCAATATTACACATTTGATTATTTTCACAGTCAAAAATTGACCTTTGACATTTTAAAATTTTTCTCAGGTACAGAGTGCATAATTTGTCAATAAATAAGTTTTCATTCATCCATAATCATTTTAAATAAAAGTACCTGAGCGTTCAGAACGTTAAAATAGGCTGCTTATATTTACATGAGGAGCAAGTCCCCCTT
>CM045732.1:21902974-21915474 GCA_024760905.1 Plotosus lineatus | reverse complement strand
CGATTATTTTGGAACGATATTGAAGCAGAAGGAAAACAGTGCTCCATGGGACAAGACCCCCGATCTCGAAAGGAAGCAAGTTAATATTGAATCAGGACCTCTGATCTTTCAAACAGGTACTGTAATTCCACTTTAAATACAACATCCCACCCATTTAAATATTTAAATACAATTGCTCCGTCAGCTGCGCGCTGCGTGTGGGCAGAGCCCGCGTTCGGCAAAACACACCAGAGAGACAGAGAGAGAGTTGTGTATGTGTGTGAGAGAGCGAGAGAGAGAGAGAGAGAGAGAGAGAGAGAGAGAGAGAGAGAGCCAGATCGAGAGAGATAGTGTTTTGTGTGTACGTTAATTAAAAATGTTTAATAATGGCCCCCTACTTACGAAATTAATCCGTTCCAGCGCCGTTTTCGTAACGTGGAGTTTCGTAAGTAGGGGGCACATTTTACATGTAAAACGCCTGATTCGTTCCAAGGCTCCCAAGACTACCCTATAAACCCTTTAAAAATGATAAAAGTACACCAATTTTGTATGAAATGTGTTAAAAGTAAAAGAAAATTTATTAAACATTTTATTAACATATTAAACCATTTTATTAACATTTATTAATTAAACCAACACACACACCTGTCTCTCTCTCTCTCACACACACACACACACAATACAGTACACAGTGAATGTGTATTGTATACACATTAAATGTTTGTGGCGCTGCAGACCATGCCCACAAGCAGGACGCCTGAGCAAGACTTGGAATTCAAAGCGCATTCTATGCTTGATAGATCGGAGGTCCAAACTCAATTTTAACTTGATTCCTTATGCGCCACATTTATGAAACTTACTGAATTTAACACCTTAAATCTAAACTAAAAAGTTAAGCCTGCTTCTGTCTGTCTTGCTCTCTCACACACACACACACACACACACGTCAGCAATGACGTGGCTACAGAGGAAACTGTAGTTTCTTCCAGAGAAAGTCTTTTTTCTTCAGAAGAGACATCCAACCTCATTACCTTTTTCTGGTGCTTAAGCGGGCATTTGAGTGACATCATAGAACTTAACTGGTAATTAAAACACACTTAAAAAAAAAAAGTCTCATTGCCAACTTGTGCGCGAATGAGGGAAAATGGGCATTACATCACCTCAACCAATCAGCAGGAAGGAGGACAGCCATTGGCTGAATTTGAATCACGTGCGAGTTGCTGGGGAGTCCGTGAATACTCAAACCGTGAGTGCAAAACCATGAATAGTCAAGGGCCAACTGTACACTGAAACGTTTTATTTTGTGATAAACAACCGTATACATTTTAGTACAACAAAAAGCAAGAGCCACATGAATCCCTCTTTCAAAAGTTTGAAAATATTTGTCATACAAAATGGTGTGGCTTCCATATGGGTCTGTTCATACTGTATAAAAGATTTTAAAACGCTCACAGAAATGCAAACCGTAAAGACAGAACAATGAACAATCTGCTGCATTTGGGGGCAACCTCGAGTATATCTCTTTAACTCATGAAGATGTATAAAATACCAAAAGATTTGCAGAGATCAGCAACACAAGCACATTACATTTTTTCCTTGATGTCTCCTCTCCATCATGCTGATCGTTCACTTGCCTGGGTCTTGGTCACTTGTATCACAGCAGAAGAATGTAAACTGCTCCCAAATCAAGGCTGTGCAAATTCCAATTGGAAAAAGAGATGGAAAGTTTTGCAGGTTGCTGAGAAATACTCTGGCTTTCAGACAGAATGGAAAGGTTGCCAGAAGTTGAAAATTTCACCTTTTTTTATTCCACCAGCTGTTCCATGACCATGAGAGTCACATTAGCAAGTGACAACTCTCTTGCATCACTTGTTAGTGGAGCAACTACAACTACTGCTTCATGGTTTTCATTTCATACTTCGTTTTAATGTGAAGCAAAAACACATTTCCTGAAGTGTATTGACCAAAGTCACCAACAATTACTGCTTGATTCTTTCAAGCCTTACTGCCCTTTGTAATACTGCTCACCAAAATTCAATGGATGTCTGACAAAATAAGACGAACCTACAATTCCATTTTTGTATGAAACAGTAAATGGTTGGGGAAGTGGTAGCACAAAAAAAATTGTCAGTCTCCTACTTTTTTTTTAACTGCTTTTGAGAAAAAAGGCCAATGTACAGCACCCGAAAAGACCCAGACCAGCGTAGTTATGTACGTTTGAACTAACTTGCTATCATGTTTTGTCTGGACTAACTACTCGGTGCTTTGCCTTATCGCATCGTGCCTGCCTGTAAGTAAAAACACAAGATTTAATAAAAGAATAAATAATGCTGAACATGTTCATGTCTGCTTCAGTGATTGTTGTCACACAGAAATCCAAGCAGAAAACAGGTAATGTCCCAACAGAAAGTCTCTAATCAAGCGAGGGGATTTTCTTTCTCTGTTCAAATATTTACGCGACACTGAAATAAATTAGATTAAACAAACAGGAAGGCACAGGACTGGTGTAAAGAACCACGAATTCAGGCCAACTGTTTGCAATGTGATGCTTTGCTTTTCCCCAAATGACTACATTAAGGTCTTTAAAATTTTATGCTAATCATTTAAAAAAGTCAACAGTTGTTTCCAAACCTTATGACCTCAGCTTGTTCTAGTAGCCTCATTACCACCTCAGTTTTCTCATACCCAATTTCACTGGACTACGGCATACAAGTATCGTGTAGCAGAAAGGTGCGGAACGCAGTCTACAGGAGAGCTTCGGCATTTTTACAGGGAAAATGGGTGAAAATCTTGCGGAAAAGTAGAAATTCTTACACACTCGGAACGTTCACAGCATGTGTGGAACAGGTACGGCAAAGTACGCCAAAGTGACCCCACGGAACTTTTTTTTGCGTGAACATGCTTTTGAACATCTCAATATTTTGGCCTGCCGAACGCATATGGAAGTGGAGGAAAACTTGAGGAATAACTATGGATTCACACGGAATGACATGGAAGATGAGGAAATAATTGCAGAACGTTTGTGGATGACAACATTTTTGCTTCCATAAGTCTGCCGTATTCCAGTGAAATGGGGTACAAGTTAGTGTCATAGAGTGTAGCATTAACTTGGCTTTTCTAGAAAATCACCATAAGATGACATTAAAGAAGTTTAAAGCATAAAAATCTGGAGATGTAAATAAACGAACCCAGGGTTCATCCTTCATCTCCCTTTCATCTCGCCACTTCAAGTGTTTCATTACTGTCACCTGAAGTGGCTTTCATTCTCCTTTCTATTATCGCTATTGATCTCGCCTGCGACTCGCTGTTTCTAACCCCCTCGGCCTCTCGCACTCTTAACACACACACGGTAATGGAGCAGATTTGCTGTAACTGCTGTCTGTTATGCCAAATGGGAGAAGCTGGGAAGCTAGATGGTCCTCTGTGATTATTTCCTCAGGGACTCAGCTTTGCAGCTGCCAACAGACACTGACGATGGCAAACAGCCAACAGTACACTCCGAACCACAGAACCACACACGTAAAGACTATCTTTCTCTGCCTCAGTACTCCAGATGTGCCAACTGCAGGATGTGCTGAATAGAGCAGGCATTTGCTTCCAGTTACAGATCTAAATCCTGAAGACAGCCAGGATCACCTACACTGAAAGACAACCTACACCTAAAGTGCACACTTATGTACATGTGCGTAAACACACGCATAGTTCAGATGCACTCACAAATCTGGAGCACACAGATGGACTCCGTGAGCCCCGGAACATATTTCACACATAAATCTGGAAAAGTGTGGATTCTGCCACAAAACAAAATGTCTAAAGATTTTGTGCAAGTTATTAATATCATGGATATGTTTGTGTCAAAAAAATGTTGATGTTTTCAAAACAACTGACTTCGTTACCTCAACTTGTTTATTCCATAGTTTATTTGCCTCTTAATTGGCATTATAGACTCATTTACCACAGCTTGATTAGTTTCTCTACAGGTGTAGTTATGCTCAACATGAAGGACAGACACTGTCAGATCTTCCCATCTGCACTTTTCATTTATTTCATCCATATTTTTGCACATTTACAAGAAAGCTTGCAAATGTGTAACCTGGGAGCAGTACCACCAGAAACCATGAGGGGCACCAAAAGTTCACAGGAGAATCATGAGGAGATTGTAATAATAGAACTTTCTGTAGAGAGGTTACATGAGTTTTTAAGGAGAATCCATATTGCACTGGTGGATCAGTGGATAAGGCAAAGAGTTACTGATCCAAATTTCGACAGTTCAATCCCCAGTAGCACCAATGTTGGAGCAAGGCGCTTAACCCTCAATTGCTACATTGTATATAAATGATCACTATAAGTCACTCTGGATAAGAGCATCTACCAAACACTATAAAAATGTAAATGTGTTATTTCAACCTGCTACAGGAACAAACATTTGAAACAAATCAGCTAAAGGCGACTGAATGCAAATTGGACAAGAAGCGGCAGTCCATACCGTTTGTGTTCACGACCAGTCGATGAGCAATCAGATTAATACAATCTTTCATCTACATGAAAAAAAGTATTTAATAGCCTCACAGAAACCCGTTACGTTTTCCTCTTTAATATTACGACAATCTCCACAACCACTGCCATGTTTGGGCCTCATCTCTGAATTCCGTAAGCCGCTGTCTCACCAACACAACCTTGCGGATGCCCACAGTAACTGAAAAAGGAACACGCCATGGTGTAGAAGCAGGGGGGGGCACACAAACGCACACCCCCTTCGTTTTAAAAGGCATGATTCTGCTACAATAGATGAGGTGAAGATTCACAGCCTTACCGTGGGGGGGGGGGGGGGGTCGACACCCATATGAACACCATGAGCATCACATAGTACCTTCAGTGCTTGTCAATGTCGACACATTGTTCATGGTGGTCATTCGATGCTAGCAGGGGTGTCGTGCAAAAAGTGACATGCTTCGTCTTTCCGCAGAAATGCAGCGGAAAAATCAAACTTTAGAATTTCCTGCGAATTGCTGCAAGAGGCTGCAGTACAGACTATTCTCTGCAGCAACTTGTGATATATGTGATCACCACGTTTTGCAGAAGCATTTCATGAACTTCCGTGGGTCAAGTCCGTGAGAACGAGGCATTAGCACTACCTCAGATTTTAATTTAGTCTCATAGCCTTAGTTACTGCAGCATGTTCTATTAGCATCATAGCCTTGGATTCCTCAGACTGTTTGGTTAGCAAGATATTCTCAGCTACTTCAGCCTTTTCAGGCAAAAACCTTCACTTCATATCAGCCTTATTTACCATTTTTTTTGCTGTTAGCACCATAACCTTCAACTTTCTCCACTTCAGTAAACTTATTATAATATTTTTGAAATATATAATTATCTTCCTTAAGTTATTCTCTATAAATGAAACTGTTCTACAGTTGTGATGTGCTAAATAACAAATGCCTTCACTTCCCAGAGTGACCAACCCAAACTGACAGCTGTACAAACCAAGCTGGAAAAACATTGAAGAGCTTTCTAAAAGCACCTAAAACCTAGTTTAGGTGGCCAACACACAAGATGTACTGTCCAAGATGGCCCTGAAGACACAAAATATATGAAAAAACTGGTTGAGATGTAATTAGTTATTTTGAAAAGTGATTATGCATCGACGTCAGACTCAGTCTAGTAATCTGTCTGGTTTTTCTGTTTAACAGTATATAAAATATTCCACCTTGCGGACAGCAGTGTTATTTCGGCTGTAGTCTGGGTGTTCCAGCTCCTCTGGCCTAATGTTTGCTAAAGTTTTAGTGATTCAGTCATGTGGATGAGCGTCAGAAGCTGGCGGAATATCAACACCAAGCTTACATGGCATTCAAACTCAGAGGGTTTTGAGTGAAAGAAAAAAAAAAAAAAAAAAAAAAAAAATTTATAGTCGTGGGAGATGGACAGCTGCGGGTTTATTTATTTATTTATTTTTTTTTGTGACTCTGACCACATGTAAACATCGACATGTATTTAAGCACCATTTATAAGCATGGAGCTCCTGTACACCCCTCTATATTATCTTATAACTCATCACCAAATCTGATTTTATTCATCTCTTACCTTCAGAAGGTAATGAAGAGCAGATTTCGATCATCATGGAAGCAGGTCATGGAAAAAGAAAAAAGGGAAAAGGTTGTGTTAGACATGGGGAAGTATTTAATAATGTCAGATTTACCAGCTTTGGTTTCTCCAACAAGAGAAACAGAACAGTTTTCTAGCTGATGTCATGAAATCCTCCAAATCATAATATTTTCAAGCAAATATAACTGTTCCTATATGAAATAATAAATAGGGTCATTGGATTACTTTACAACAAACAGATTTAGATAATAGTAAAAGGCAGGTTCCAAATGGTACCAAAACATCAACCCAAAATGCTGTCAGGATTATCCAAAACCTGTTTTTAGTTTTGTTCCCCAAGTAGATCAGTGTATTTTCATACAGTAGGCCCTCGTAATTCACAGGGGTTTGGATCGGGCCCCTCCCACGAATGAGGATAATCCGCGAGTTCTGTACCTGGAAGTAAAACCCCATGTATCATTATTTGTGCGAATGATCAACCGGAAGTAAAATACCATGTATCTATTACATGCGCTAAAAAATATGCTTCTTAAACACATTCTATAGACAGTCTGTCTTCCTTTCTGCTTTTTTCCTTTCACTCGGGAGTCGCCACAGCGAATCATATGATTCGCACGTTTGATTTGGCAGAGGTTTTTCCGTCGGATGCCCTTCCTGTCACAACCCTTTTAGCAAGGGACAGAAACACGCTGACGACTTTGCAGCCTACTCTTTACGAAAGTCAGCAATGGTTCTAGACAGTGAGAGACATGGCCCGCCTTTGATAACCCAGTTACCTGCACTGGGGGACATTCTATAGACAGTCTTACTCATTAATACAGTATTAATGTAGTAAAATGTTGTAATGATTAAGAAAAACTTTTTAATTTTATACTGTGATATTTATTAATAAAATATATAAACATTACACAGCATTTTATATATACACACATATACTCCACGACTTACGTTTTTAATTGGTTCCGGACGGCCGAACGCAAGCTGAACGTAAACGTAAGTTGTTAGAGTGACGTCTGACGCTCATACTGTACTATACAGCCATAAATACCATTACCGTATCTGAAACACCCCTAAATCAATTATTATAAACATAACATTGTAAAATAATATCAACTATATCAAATAGCATTAATTTCAAATAAATTATATTCAAGCAAAATAATTTCAAATTGATAAATTTTAATCAAGTTCACTCATCAAATATCAAATACAGTATCAAATATAACCTTTAACATTCTCTATGATGCGATTTTTCTGCTTGTAAATGGTTCCGACGGTCGACGGATGGTCACATGACATGAAGCTGAGCCGACTCACTTTACATGAAGCTTAAAACAGCCAATCAACGCTTACAATATGTGAGGCGCTCAATACCGAAAGTAGTGCACTTGTTAAAAGTAGTTTACTTGCTTGAAACAAAGCGCGGGTTATACGGACATACGGTCTTTTAAGTGCGCAAGGGCGCTGTTGAAGTCGTTTAGTATTCAGCCTGCAATGATGTGAATCAGCAGAGTAGAGAGTTCTCGTTCTTGGGTTTTCATTCATTTTACAACTCAGATTGTGCCGATCTGAGCAGATACTTAATTCATCTCTGTGTATTATATATATATTTTTTTTTTAAACGATATATATATATATATATATATATATATATATATATATATATATATAAATGCTTATTAGACACCCTCTAGAGGGGGGCACTGCATTATTTATGAGGCGCTCTATCAATGTAGGCGCTTGACTCAAGTGACGTTTGGTGCTTGTGGACAAAGCGCAGCTTATTCGGCCTTCCGATCTTTCAAGTGCGCAAGTGAAGGTTGAGTACTAAACAAGTACATAAAGAACATAAAAGTGTGACGTAAGGCTTTCAGCCTTACCCAGAATGCAGCATGAGATGGCAGAGTTGATTTATTATTCAAAGGGGAAGCACTTAAGCAGCGCACTTTCACCGAGGTGAATTGCATTCAGCCCGAGCAGCTCAGCCACGTCCCTCGGCCGGAGCGGGCAGAGAACAGAGTTAGAGAATACAGTACAATTGATGTCAATTAATCTTCTGGTGCAGAAGCGTGCTTGTGTTTATTGGGAGTTTTTGGGAGCAGAGTTAGATGAGCACAGCCGTCAAAATCAAAGTCCCCCAAAACACAGACCATAACAAAAAGAACATAAAACAACATGAATTGTAATAAATTGGATTAACATGCTACACCACAGTACATTTTATTAAAAAAAAAAAAAAAAAAAAAAAAAAAAAAAAAAAAAAAAATCACACACACAAACATTCTAAACATTAACTTGGGTACTGTACTGGAATAATAATTGAAAAATACTTTAATTCTAAAGTGGTTTCGAACAGTTTAGATGATTCTTCCTCTTCAGGCAATTCAGAGGAAACTGTTGTTTCTTCAGGAGAAAGTCAGAAGTTTTCAGAAGAGACATCCAACGTCATTACCTTTTCCTGGCGTTTAGCTGGCATTTGAGTAGCATCATAGAGCTTAACTGGTTATTAAAACATATTAAAGAAAAGGCTCAGTGACAACTTGTGTGCGAATAAGGGAAAAGGGGCATATACATCATCTCAACCAATCAACAAGAAGGAGGACAACCATTAGCTGAATTTGAATCATGTGACAGTTGCTCAGCAATCCGCGAGTATGCAAAGCCACGAGTGCAAAACCGCGAATAGTCAAGGGCCTACTGTATACTGCACAAGAATGGCACAGTCTGAGTGAATCACTATTTTGGCATAGTTGACATTCCCGAATCCCGAAACGCTGTTCCGAAATCTAAGAAATTCAGTAAATTGCCAAAATAATACAAGGAAATCTATACAAAATGGCCACAGCATACATCCAGGCATGTAGTCAGCATGACCCCTACTCACTCATTCATTCATTCATTAACCCAAGGTGGTTAATCCATCATCCAAGGTAATTAATCCTACTATGGTCATGGGGAGGTTGGTGCCCATCTCAGCTGACCTGAGTGAAGACAGGGTACACCATGAACAGCTTGCCAGACCAGCATTCAACGCAAACAACCAATCACTATCACACCACGGGGCAATTTACACTACTTGCACATGCATGACTGTGCAGGTTTCTAAACTATAGGAAAACGCCCTTCTCAACACTCCTCTCTTCCTCCTAGTGACTAGTCAGCAATACTCATCCATTTAATTTCATCCATTTATGCTACATCTCATGATTCTGACATGAAGCAGCACTTTCTGAGCAATCAGAATCGAGCATTCATACCGTACTTCTTATTCCCTATTTGGATACTGTGCTTTTGTACAGCAGTAGTCATCTTTCATGGGTAAGGACTCTATCGTAAAAAAAAAAAAGGTTTATGGAGTTTCAGGCATCTTTAAACACTTAAGCCATGAAGTCTCCAACACCAGCGGCTTTAAGATTTTTTTTAAAGGGAGTGTGATGTCTGTAGTGTCTGCTCTCTGCTCTGTACTCAGTGGAAATGGATATTCAGATGAGACATTTTTCATGGCTTATTGCCTCCATTTGCAGCCCCTGAATGAGGATGATTGTGCATCTCAACTTTAATGTAAACCACGTGTGAGTGTGTGATTCTGTGTGACAGGCAGACTGTGTGGCCGTAGCCCAGCAAAAACACTCTGCAGCACTCGCAAGGTTTTTCCCTGACATTTAGCTTCGAGCTCTGGCGTTAAAAGTGTATCACATCCTTCCAAGCAATGCTACAGTACCACACACACACACACACACACACTCCTATGAGTTCTTCTGAATTGCAATAAACTATAAAAATCCATCAGGTAAAGTAAATCCAGCATGATGCCTGTATGTGTCAGTTTTAATGCATTTGGGTTATAAATCTCACCTTCATAAAGATCTTAAATTGTCAGTGGTGGCAGTGGAGCTCAGCAGGAGTGGGACTTTAATCTGTCATATAAATGACCAGTGAATCCTGAGTCCTGACAGCTAACTGCAACAAAGAATTAAACCCAAAGCCAGGAGAATTAAAAAAGCAAGAACTCCAGGGATGTCCATAATCCAACAGCACATTTTAGTTCTGATTGGGTCTGCTCAAGATGCATCAAGCCATGACTCCAATGGCACCGATTACCACCGGCAACATGTGCAATGATTACCTACTAAACTTTCAGCTTGAACACATGCAGCAGAGAGCACCATTCTAGTAGTTGAGCCATCCTTCTAATTCTTACATTTGCAAAAGAAAAACAATGGAGGGGAGAGGAGAAGAAAGGAAGGAAGCAAGTAAGTGGCACACCAAGACAGAGATCAGAATCAGCTGATGTTCATCGCAGCTATGTTAAATCCACGCTCATGCTAAAAGCCACAGTTTATCATCATTAGTGTGGACGTGTACATGAAAAAGCTTGCAACATACAGTACACGTAAAGTCAAGAAACCACAACAAAAACATTCAAAACAAACTAAATCAGACATTAAAAACATCAGAAAGCTGAACATGCCCAGTGAGAAGAAGCCAACAAAAGAAAAGTGTAGTGCTAACATGTTCATGTTCCAGCCTTCACTCCAATAAAGTAGCTTTGGGAGGGATGAGCGGACAGTGGGCAACTGCTAAAAACACACTGATGGAGGTGATTCAGAAAAGGGTCAGAGCCCAAGAGCTAAGTTACTGTTTCTAGATGACCACCACCACCACAACAAAAGAAGCTACAGGAATGGGTGGCGTGTGTCCGCACATTAGTTCCACTTGACGTCTGACACACTCCGGTTTCATAACGATAACTTAGGAATGCTTGCTCGGATTACACACACACACACACACACACACACACACACACACACACACAGCTGTGTTCAAAATAATAGCAGTGTGTATAAAAAAGTAAATAATGCTCTAAATCCTTATCATAGATTTTATTTCCATACACACAAATGCACTTGGAACACGACACAGTCTATTCCAAATCAAAACATAAATCTTTGCTTTTCAGCTTTTTCCCGTTCTCGGGGGTCGCCACAGCGAATCATTGGAGTTGCACATTTGATTTGGCATAGGTTTTTACGTCAGACGCCCTTCCTGACACAACCCTTTAGCAAGGGACAGAAACACGCTGACAGCTTTGCAGCTACTCTTTATGAAAGTCAGCAATGGTTCTTTTACATGCCTCTCACCATAGAGAGTGAGAGACATGTCCTGCCTTTGATAACCCAGTTAGCTGCACTGGGGGGTGGACAACGACAACCCTGTGGGGACTTGAATCCCCAACCTTAGGATTACCGTATCCACTAGACCATCACTGCCCCCAAATCAAAACATTAAAGAAACAACAAAAATTTGATATTTTATTTAAGAAATTGAAGAAAGGTGAATAGACTTAAACATTTCTCCATTTATACAGTGAATGTGTGAGTTTATAAACAAGAAAGCTGAAGCTGCCTTTAAGATTTTGCTTCCCTTTGACTCTGAACTAATATTTCGTTGTATACCCACATTCTCGGAGACCTGCTGCACATCTGTGTTGTGGAGTCGACCAACTTCTTGCACCCGTGAGCAGGTTTTCCAGCCTAGAATGATTGGACCGCATTCCACAGTTCTTCTGTGTCTCTCAATTTTTGCCCCTCAAGCTGCATTTCTGATGTCACCCGCCAAGTCATCTATGGGATTAAAGTCCGGGGATCGGGCCGCCACTCCATAACTCTTTGCCAATGACTCTGACCACCTGACCTTATGCCTCACTTTATTTTTAATATGTTAAAGCCGTCATGTTTTACACCCTTCTTTAATCCTTTCAGTTTTTTGTGGTACTTCTTTTCCTGCCTTGTGAAGCGATTGATTCTTGATCAGAAAAAATAAAGTTCATCTGTATTTTAAGTAGAACATTGAAAGACTCAAAAGGTCTTTCTGTCGAATGTTACTTGCATTTCTTTGGTATTAAACAGAAAGATCACTGCTGATGAACATGTGAAATTGTGTGGGTTTTTGTTCTCCATAAGCAGTTACACAAACAATCAGATCCAAACACTTGGTGTCAAGAAGCTCGAGCATAAGTTGCACAACTCATCACCACCCAATCATTTATTACTGGGTTCTCTCACAGTAAAAATGAAAGCATACACCCTTGTTTACTCATCTCTGCTTCATCCCGAGGTCACAGGCTTCATATGCCAGCTCCACCCATCAGACAAGCTCTAAAAGGAAATGGGCCCTTATCTCTCTGGCACACCGCCCATCCTGCGCCATCGCCTTATATCCTGAATCTTGTGTTCTCTCTCTCTCTCTCTCTCTCTCTCACACACACACACACACACACACCAACACCCAATCCTGGCATCCATAAGACTAGCCAAACCGTTGTGGGGGTTCTTCAGCTCACAGAGCGTATTTTTCTCTCAAATTACTCTTGCTACTATTTACGCTCAAAACAAATGAGCTTTTATTGTTCAAATTAG
>CM045732.1:21780474-21900474 GCA_024760905.1 Plotosus lineatus | reverse complement strand
CATACACAGTCTTTGATGAGCATCATGAGAGGAGTCATGCAATTTACTTCACCGCTAAATACACTTTTTAACTATAAAAATTATATTTAATTATTAAAACAATAAAATTTTTTTTGCAAATTTTGAGACAGAAAAGGAATAAGATTCTGAGGTATGCAGTTACTGAAAATTAATCAACTCTGAGGCAACCTCGAAATCCTCAACTCAAAAATATTTACTGATAGATTACTGCAGTTCTCCCAGGAAGAATCTTTGTGTACGTTTGTGTGTGGGTCTTGGACTCATGGAAATGTCTTTGGCAGGTAAGAGAATTCCTTTCTGCGGGATGCATTCGGATTTTTATGCTCTTTGGTGCAGAACGGAGTTGCATGTGCTCAGAGCAATGCTTCCTAAACATCTGCAGAGCTGGACTGGGGTCAGGAGCTCTTCTGCATTTTCTGTTTTCACTTCTGATTGTGAAGGTGTGTGTGTGTGTGTGTGTGTGTGTGCGCACGCAAGATAATGAAGCGTGTGTGGTCTGATTCAATTATGTCACTCAGGACTTTCCATCAGCTACAAAGAGCTCTGCATATGGCCTGTACTTTAAGCCTTTATGTCCTTGTGTGTGTGTGTGTGGTATGTGTGAGAGAGAGAGAGAGATGCAGTGTAAAAAAATCCTCTTGGAAAATGCGTCTGGATTGTTTGACCGAGTTGGAGTGAGTGACGGGACGAGTGCATATTGAAACGCAATTATTTAATGTGCTACACTTGAGCAAAAAAAAAAACAAACAAAAAAAAAACAAAACTTAAACTTACCCAATGAGGGTTTAGGCTGCAGGACACGGGAAAAGGAGAGTGGGGGAGGGGTCAGTGTGTAGACATTTTACGTTTCTTTTAATCTCTCCATCCTTCTTCAATCCTCTCTGAATGTATCCATTTTCCTAAAATGTCCTAAAGCACTCTTCTCTATCTGGAACACTGAGGTGGTCTGGGTATTATACCGAAATTGATGAAAACATGGCTGGAGTTTAACGGTGTAGTCCAAGAAATGTTTGTCATGCCACACGAGCAGGGCACGAGGGGGGGGGGGTGATTTGAAGCCTTTCGGGTTGATTCACTGTGTCAGTAAACAAAGTGTTCTTGTCTGATTTTTTTTTTTTTTTAAACAAACCGCGAGGTATCACATGGCATCTGTTTCTGCTTCAAGATATGAGCAGAGCAAGCAATGCTCATACATTCAACTTTTTACCTCTCTCTTTCTATCTCTCTCCCTCTTTCTGTTGTGTGTTGGCCATTGCAGGGTCAATGCACAACATGACCGTTCACACTCACACCTAGGGGAAATTTAGACAAATAGTCTACTGGGCATGTTTTTGGACTGAACGAGAAAACCGGAGAACCAGTCAGAAACCACAGGAAGAACATGAAATTCCACATAGAAACACCTGAGCCTGGAACTCTAATCCGGGACATTGTTGCTGTGAAGTGTACATGCTAAACACTGCAACACCACCTTTGTAAGAATGTTTTCTATTAAACTGCGTTTACTTCAAAAGATGATTATTTCCTTTCAGCTTTTTCCCCTTTATCAGGGGTCGCCACAGTGAATGATTTGGACGTTTGATTTGGCATAGGTTTTTACGACAGATGCCCTTCCTGACACAACCCTGTAGCAAGGGACAGAAACATGCTGACGGCTTTGCAGCTCCTTTTTACGAAAGTCAGGAATGGTTGACACTAGCCTTGACACTATCCAAGAAGAGCCACAGGAGAGAGAGAGAGAGAGGTCAGTGCCCTAACTCTGGATTTACACCGAGTCACAATAACCAAGAACCAAAAAAAAAAAAAAAGAGCACACATGGAGCACGATCGGGGTATAAGGCAGGGTGTGTTTAAAAAAAAAAAAAAAAAAAAAAAAACTTTAAGAAATTGTTCTCCCAAGTTCATTCAGATCCCCAATGACAGCGCATCAAGGTCTGTAATGCTCTTTTAAGCTCTGATACAGGAAGATTTATGGATGTGGTGAAGGAAGACATGAAGGTAGTTGGAGTAAGAAGATGCAGATGATCAGGTGAGATGGAGGCAGATGATTCGCTGTGGCGACCCCTGAAGGGAACAGCCGAAAGGAAAAGAAGAGGAGACGAGACAATTTCCTCGCTCTATCACAATTGGGGTTAAATCATAATAGATTGTAATGATAAAATTATTATTTTAGTCAATATTTCTGACAGTCAAAAGTTTTGCAGTCTTTATCACAAATCCACTACATTCCAAGCACCAAGATCATCATAATCTGATCCCACGATCCCCCAAGCTCAATGATTCTCTCAAATAACAGATCTCGGACATCATGCCTCAGTGTAAACATGGGGGATCCCTTTTCTACAGTATGTATCACAGAGAAGCACTTTCTCTACTCATACTCATCATTCTAATTCCAAAGCACAAGGCCATAAAAAAAAGGAACTACAATACAGCTGCCAACATTCAGAAGCCCGAGACCCTGTTCTCCCCGGCAGTGTCACATATCCCTCCCAACCACAGGGAAACTGTGGAATCAACTTCCAGAGAAGATCATGACCATTAAAAGACAGACAAAAATTTAAATGTGAAGTCAATTCTTTCCTCAGTGCTTTCTGTCAGGGTCCTGTCACGTAAATGGTGCCCCAGCTGATAATTTGAGCAAAGACAAATAATACAATAAATCACAGGGGAATATACTGCGATCAAGTCACATCACTTTATAGCACGATCATGACACAGAAACAGGACAACTGGATTCAAACAGCAGGCTGGATGCTTAAGTCTGTTTAACAAGCTGAGCAGAGCCCATCGGGACAGATAAGAGGAGGGATTAAACAGGAATGTGTAGAGCGGGACAGGGAGAGGTGCTGGGGTGGCAGGGTGAGGTAACATTCCTGAGGATGAATGGACAGGAGGAGTGGCGGTGAACCAGTTAGAGGGAATGAGACTGTGACAAGATAATGAAAAAGGAATCGCAAAGTACAAAGCGTGTGTGTGTGCGTGTGTGAGTCACCAGACTCATCACATCAGTGTGTTTAATGGTGCATTCACAAGTCCGAGGGCAGGGGTCACCAACCTTTTTGAAACAGAGCTACTTCTTGGGTAACAATTAAGACAAAGGGATACCAGATCAATACACACCACTGAAATTACAAATTTGCTCAATTTACCTTTAATTATATGTTATTATTAATAATTAATGATATTCATCTCTGTGAAGATATTGATTTGTTTTTAAAAATATCGTCAAAAAAATTAGATGCAGCTCAATGGAGAGTGGCACTATGGAGCCATGGGCCTGTCCTAAATATAGCAGTGAACAGGTCCGCGGGCAACTTATATTGTCCTTGCGGGATACCTTGTGCCCACAGTCACCACGTTGGTGATCCTTGTCCTCGGGTATTGGTGGGGGGTTACAGTTACAATGATACAGAAACAGTCACAACCCCAAGGTTTCCCCCCAACACACAAATTTGCACATGATTCCTGCTTAAGTCTCTTTCATTGTCCAGAAAGAATTATTGATTATCTTCTTCATGAATGATTCATCAGCTCGACATGAACAACCGATAGGGCCATTTAACTGTGAATACAATGAAACAATATTTAAGATTAGTTTCTGGTCTGCGCAATAAATACGTTTTGAAAAACTCGAATCACAGAGAATCCCTGACACTGCTAGGTCTTCGAAAACAACACCATCATGGGAACACCTGTAGACCTGCTCGTTCAAACAATTTTCCAATCAGTTCACCATGCAGCAGCATCGTGAAGCGTATAATCAGACAAACCCAGAGATTGGGTTCATGTGTTCACATAAATCCAAGATCATTGGGAGAGCACAAACTGCCACCAAGCTCAGCAGTCTCTCATATGAAACAATTTTTTTAATTTAAAATAAAATATTGACAATCCTTTCTCATTGTTAAACAATCCTTTAAAATATTTCTGGATCCAGAATTTAACCAGAATCACTTCCAAAATCTAATGGTGTCTTTACTTCACTGGATCTCTGGTAGAATGTTCATTTAAGATAAATAAATAAATACAAAAAAAATATATTACTTTTTGTGTATTCCTGCTAACAAAAACATCCAAGCTCAACGTAAAGCATACCTCTTTGATAGAGCTAAAAATAAAATAAAAAAAAATATTCAGGGAAAATAAACAAGCAAGCAAATATATAAACAAACAAATAAATAAGTGGATTTTGGTGTCATGGCTGATGGCCTTGATGAGAAAGGTCAAAAATGGCTTGGCAGATTTGAGAAGAAAATAACTCCGATCATTGCTCCTTACATCAATGAGAAGTAGAAAAGCATCAAGATGCACACAAAAAAAAAAAAAAAAAAAAAGACCGTGACATAAAACAGTAAATTATACTCGTTTCAATACAGTACTTTAAAATACCACTTCAGTGTGAAAAGCAATCTGGGTACTTTCCAAGTCATGACAGCAGGCAGGAGGGTCTAAGTGAGACTGGGGATAAAATTCAGGGAGTATACAGTATGTTAAATTCTCTGTGTGCACTTGTTTTATGACATTACTCAGATATGGGTGTGAATAATAGAGATTAGATGCAGTGTGTGGGTATGGGCAGTGGCGGCCTGGTGGTAAAAGGTGCTGGATCACTGATCCTAAGGTTGGGGGTTCGAGTGCCACTCTCTACAAGGTTGTCACTGTCCCGTCCAGTGCAGCTAATTGGATTATGAAAGGCCGGCCATGTTTCTCACCATCTATGGTGAGAGGCATGTAAAAGAACCATTGCTGACTTTCGTGAAAAGTCGCTGCATAGCCGTCAGCGTGTTTCTGTCCCTTGCTAATAGGGATGTGTCAGGAAGGGCATCCAACATAAAAACCTACGCCAAATCAAATATGCGAACCATAGATTTGCTGTGGCGACCCCTGAGCAAAAGGGGACAGCCGAAAGGAAGAGATACAGTGTTTGGGTAGGCAGCACACACTAGAGAAAATCTTCACAGAGACCTAATCAAACAAGACCTTGTTATTTTTCAATTAATAAATGATATTCAACCAGTTGATCTGAAACTAAAAGGTTGCAATCAAATCCCAGCAAAACTCACTAGTTTTTCTCTTGTTGCTGCATCGCAATCAGTATTATTGATGTATACTGTTCAACTTTTTAGGATGAGAAATAATGATGGTGGTCAAATTATCCATCTATGAGAACTCATTGGCCGTTTCATCGCTCACTAATGTGAGCATTAAGGTCGAGTATTTAATATCGTTTCCTTAGCTTGGATTTTGTCATCTCCTCAAACTCAGTCACTTTCTTCCCTTGACAACCACCACAGTAATCACATCCAGCTATGCTCCTAACCAGTATGCTTTTACTGCACTGCTACACGGGGCCAGTTTTACTGCTAAAGAACTGACCGAGATCAATTAAAGATCCAAGAAGCACCTCTGCTTCAGTGCCACCACCCTCCAGGCCTCATTCCACATTATAAACCCTCTGCCATCTTCCCATGTGTTTATTTTTTCAGCATACTGGAATTAACCAAACATTTATCCAAAGCTGAAAGCAGCAGGATTGCGACTGTGCCAAAAGATTAAGTAAACAGGAGCCAATATTTCTGCTGTACTTGAGTTTTAGAGATGCTCTGATACACCACTTTTAGTGGGTACTTCCATCAAAAAAAAAAAAAAAAAGCCAGCATTTCGGTTTCAATCTAATTAAAAAGGAGACCAGAAGGCTATATGGAATTTAATTTTCCCCTCAGCCTCTGAGGGTGATGACCAAGACTGAAGAAGCAGGCCAATCCCTGCATAAAAACAACTTCTGTAAACAAAAACGGATTTCTTTCTGCATCTACCGTACACAAACAAACTTGCAAATACAAGAAAGGCTCAGTTGGCTCTTTTTAGTTTGAATACTAAGAGGATACACCCAACATTAAAACACACACCGCTTTGTTCCTGGAGGTGCTGAGAAATAATTGAAGCAGTTGGAGCTTGCAGATGATGCCAAGAGACTCCCCGACAGTGTAAAACTGCTGAATTAAGAAGGGTGGAGAACTATGTGGATTGATTTTTTTTTCCCCTTTGAATGAGAATCAGATTTAAAAACAAAACAAAACCTTTTTTTCCCCCCCGAAGCAGTTGGAGTATAGATTCACGGATTATTAACCATTCTTTCATTCATTTTCTAAATTGCTTAATACTAATTAGGGTCGCAGGGAGGCTGTTGCCCATCACAGCACTCTGGGTGAGGGCAGCTCACCAGGCCATCAGGCCACCAGCCCCTGGACAGCTCACCAGGCCATTGCAGGGCAGAAAACACACTGATGGCTATGCAGCTCCTCTTTACGAAAGTCAGCAATGGTTCTTTTACAGCATCACACCATAGACAGTGAGAGATATGTCCGGCCTTTGATAACCAAGTTAGCTGCACTGGGGGGACAGCAGTGACAACCCGTTGAGAGTGAGGCTTGATCCCCCAACCTTAGGATCAGTGATCCAGCGTCTTTACCACCAGGCCACCATTGTCCTGAATTATTAACCAACCCATACCAAATAAAGTTTTTTTCTATACTACTGCTGTGTGTACAATATTGGAAAAGGGTGCATGTATGTTAGGAGGGGATTACTTCGGATTGTCTCCATTTATAAAGTATTGCTGCTGGTCATCCTGACAGTGCAATTTATGCATAAATAAACCATTTCAGAACTATACTGCAGATGCTTAATTTAAGATGAATGACCATAAAAAGAACAATACGAGTAACTTTATCCTGTGGATTACCAGCAGGGACAAGCAGATGTTTCTCCCTGGAAAAGACTTGTTGGGTGGGGTTCATGTCTCTTGTGGAGAAAGAGACGGCAAATTCTAGTAGTTCGAAGGACGAAAATGCAGCCAGAGATGGTAAATCCAAAATGCTTTACACAGCTACTCTTTTGCCAACGTGGCTTCCCTGTATTCACTTGTGAAAAACACTTCTTTTTTTGTTCCTAAAACAATTTCTGCACTTGTGGATTATGTAGCTCCACAGTGGCTACAAAGGTGTTCTACTCCATGGGTCAGCAATACAGCCTAGCCAATCCAATGCGTTTGTCACTACCAGGTGGAAACAGCCAATCAGAAAGGCAACATGTCTCTGAGCACACCTAAAGTCTTTACACTGGCACGGATGGCCTGAAAGAATGGACTGATGTTGCCGGAATGAACTGTTGATGTTATACATGATCGTTTTTAATAGCGAGTAACATTAATGGTGGCGTAGTGGTTAGGGTACTGCACTCATGATCGGGAGGTTGTGTGTTCAAATCCCAGTTAGACCCCCACTTTGCCAAGACCCCTGGGCAAAGTCTTTAACACAAGTGTGCCTCTGTTCAACCAGCAGTATAAATGGATACCAGTAAAAGTTACTGGGAAGGTAACCTGTGATTGACTAGCACCCCATCCAGAAGGAGTTGTACTCCTGGTCGCTTCACGCTATGGAAACCGGATATAAGCACCAGCCTGATGAGCCACAGAGAAAAACAAAATAGCTTTTCATTAAAAAAAAATTAAATTAAATAAATAAACTCAATCCTTGAAACATACCAACTTAAACCACAATACATTAGCATTTTAACCAAATCATGTTTTCAAATAAATCTTTCCATAAATAGAGTAACATGTCTATGTCAAAAAGTTATTTACTTTTGGGGGGGGGGGGTCAGCATTAATATCACAGAAGTTGTTTCATGGACAGCTAGGATCCTCCTATTTTTCTGCAACCCTATGGATGCGTCGTGGCACCATCATGTATCCATGACAAATTATTTTTCTGAAAAATAATGAGTGCCTCATCAATCACCCAGATATATTGGTGAAACCAAAATAAAATCTGATCTTCGGTTCGTGTGTTGAGATTCACCATCACTCGTAGCACACCAGTTAACATTAGTATTATTCCACACTGACTATCAAAATCTGGTAATTACAATGAAAGAAAAACACTGCTGTATCCTCAAGAAAGGTCTTAACCCGAAAATTTGAATCTAAAAGTCATTACCTGATTCGACCGTTGGTAAACCATTACATTTTAACAACAGCTTGTGTCCTTCGAGAAAAACACTTCTAAGTAGAATCCCTTCAGAAAGCGAAGAACTACTCAAGGAATCCTAAATAAACCCTTCGAACAAACATAAGCATGAATGACCACCCATTTGATGCCAAGAACAGAACTTATGTTCTCAAAAAGCATTGCCCTTCCCCTATTTAACCCGGAGACGTTCTGCAATCTTGAATTCTCCAAACCTAAAAGGGACTCGAACCCGAGCCTGACCAAATCATGAAGACTGTCTCGTAAAAGTGAGTTCTGGGAAACAGATATGTGGGGTTCACTAGAGTCTATGGAAATAATGTCTTATCTTGTTAATCGATGGTCCTGATGAGAAAGTTTGATTTGACAAGCTTTTAATAATGTCTGATTTGCACTGCCGTTGGTTTTCCAACATTTCCTTCACCTAAAATTTATTAAGAGGACATAAAAATTCATGTTATTAAATTTATCCTGAAATTTCAAGTGGAATTTGTTAAGATACGACTCCAACAGAAAACACCAAAACTTTTAAACAAACATTTTCAATGCCATTAAAGTCCATGTGTTTAATTTCTCTCAGGCTGAATCTGGTTCATTTCCATCAGTCTTGCAAAATCATTTTGGGGGGGAGGGGGGAACACTGCGGGAGAAAGGAACTTGCTGACAAACAAACAATTAAAAGAAAACTTCACAAAATGTCTTGAGTCACGAGGCCTTGTTTCCTGGCTGCTGGGTAGTAAAACATACATATGAAAGTGTACTAGACAGCCAGTGAAGGATAAACAAAAGACATTTTAGGACAGGACAAATGCAAGGGCTCATTTGTCCTGTAAGGAAGAACAGGGAACAATCAGACAATAAATTTTAGAGCATAAAATCTGTTTTAAGACCTGAAACATCTGACCTCCACTCACTTAAAATATACTGTTATTAAAATTAAAACAAAAAAAGAACCATTTCTGGGGTTTTAAAAAAAAAAAAATCAAAGACACAGGGGGAAGATTGGATATGAAGATGAAGTCAAAATAACAATGTTAAAAGAAAGAAAGACTATTACAGTCATCAATCAGGACTAAGGACATCCTCCTCCTGACTGCAGAAACAGTGAAGAGCCACTCAGGATATGGTGGGGAATCAACTGAACATGTCTCATTATCAGCCATTATACATTTGGCAAGTTTACTTCATTCCATAGGGGCAGTGGTAGTCTAGTGGTATAGGGCGCTGGATCGCTGATCCAAAGGTTGGGGGTTCGAGTCTCACTCTCCACAAGGTTGTCACTGTCCCCCCAGTGCAGCTAACTGGGTTATCAAAGGCGGGCCATGTCTCTCACGGTCTATGGTGAGAGGCATGTAAAAGAACCATTGCTGACTTTCCACAAGAGTAGGCTGCAAAGCCGTCGGCGTGTTTCTGTCCCTTGCTGAAGGGTTGTGACAGGAAGGGCATCCGGCGTAAAAAAAAACCTTTGCCAAATCAAACATGCGACTCAGATGATTCGCTGTGGTGACTCCCGAGTAAAAGGGAAAAAGCCGAAAGGAAGACAGACAGACTTTAAATCCATAGCACCTTTGAGAAGTGCATTCATCACAGATTGCGTTTGTGGGTTCCAATTATTTGCGATTTGTGTTGCGAAATGGAGACATAGGCGCATGCATTCACTATCAGCAGGAGGTCATAATCATCATCTTCCACTTCTTCTGGGGTCAGGTCGTGGGGCAGCTGCCGAAGCAATGGAGGTCGGGACTTCCCTCTCCCTAGCCACTTCCTCCAGCTCTTCCGGGGGGACACCGGAACATTCCCGGGGAAGCCAAGAGACATAGTCCCTCAAGCGTGTTCTAGGTCGACCAAGGGGTCTCTTGCCGGTTGGACATGCCCGAAACACTACACCAGGGAGGCGTTTGGGAGGCATTCTGACCAGATGCTCTCAATGTGGAGGAGCAGCAGTTCTACCCCGAGTTCTCCCAGATGGTAAAGCTTCTCACCTTATCTCTTCTAAAGTGCTAGTCATCAAGATGTGCCCTCTGAAGTCTCAGTGGTATGTGTGTGGCCTTGCATTGCTCAATGTGAATAATTTAGGGTTTATCTGTACTTCACAGTCAGTGGCCAGAACAAAGTTGGACAGAATTTGGAAAAGGACAAAAAGCGACTGGAACAACCTGATAAATTAACAGCCTGAATGGTGCAAACACAAAAAGACCAATGTTTCAACACTGCTGTGTCTTCATCATAGTCAAACCGGACAAAGACATAAGCAATCATATGGAAAATCTGAAACAAATGTACAATTCTCATTGGTCCAAAAGGATTTCAAGTCTGTTGGTAAGTGGTCCAGGAAAGGGAGTTGCCAAATCCATGTCAAAGGGCCATGCCCCCAACTTCCTGCTAGGAAAAGCAAACATAGCTCAGTGCTAAAGTCAGTAAGAATAAGTGCAAATAAAAGGGCCTTTAAAGATTAACAACCAAAAAGTAATCCTAACATTTATCTAAGCGTAAGACGGTGATACATACTCAAAACATGAATTATGCCATTTCCTGACATTATGCATGGTCCAAACATGGTTCTGTAGCATCACTTAAAGTTCTGAGAAAAAGAAAAAACTGTATCATCTCCTCGAGGTGGTGACATTATCGACATACTGCCTCGTAAAGAAGCATTTTGGATTTACACATTAAACACAGTGGAGCCCTCTGGTATTAATGAAGAATTGAATTGGTTAGGTTTCCTTTAAGTGGTCAAATTATTGTATCTTTTTACTTTGTGAGTACAGTAGGCCCCCGTTTTTTGTGATGGTTCGGTACTGGCCCTTCCTGCGAATCAAGAAAATCCGTGAGTTATTGATGGGGTTTTAAAACCCAATATATGATATTACATGCGCTAAATTATGCTTCTTAAACACATTCTATAGACAGTATTAATCATTACTACATTTTACTGCGTTATTACTGTATTAATGAGTAAGTAAAAACTTTTTAATTTTGTACTGGCGACTCCCGAGTAAAAGGGAAAAAGCCGAAAGGAAGACAGACATTATCAATGAATAAAGTGCTTAGGCTCATTACCAGAAGCTAGAGAAGATGCAGGGCTTTTGAGTGGCATCATAGGGCTTAAATAATCATTAAAAACACACTAAAAAACATGCATTCACATTTCCAGCAGTCACGTTGATGACTTGTGTGCGCAAGAGAAAAAAAGTGGTGTACACATCATCTGCAACCAATCAGTAGGAGGGAGAAACAAACGCTCTCAGCCATTGGCTAAATTTGAATCACGTGCCAGTTACTTCTGGGTTTGTCACCAATCCGGAAGTATGTGGGGGCACGAGCGCTGAACCACGATTGGTCAAAAGCCTACTGTATTTCAAGATAGCAGTATTATATTGTACTTTGTGTCTAATTTTATGTCTACACTCATGTCTAGACATGGTGTTTGCCCATTATCATGCACAACTGTAATGTTTCCTCTTATCTATATCTCTCGATCCATATATCTATAATATATCTTGTATCATAATAATATTACAATATATACATATAAGCACTTTTTGTACTTAACTTTCAGAGTGATCAAGGTTTGCCCTTCCTAACAGGAACTTGGGGGTGTGGTCTTTGAACATGGACTTTGGCAACTCCCTTTTCTGGATCATTATTATAACATTATAGAATTGAAATCCTGTTGAAGCAATGCGAATTGTACATTTGTTTCAGATTGTCTACATGTTGTTTGCCTAGGTCTTGTCCGGTTTGATGCTGATGAAGATACAGCAGTTTTACCATTAATTTTTGCAGTAAAAATGCACGGTTAACCTTCCTTTGGACAGAATTTAGTCCGTCTTTGCTAGTCATTTATGGTGGTGCTAGTTCTTAATATTCATGGTACCGCTGCTGTGTTTTAGAGGTTGCTTGATATAACAGACACTATCTTACATTTCCTTTCCTCCCACACTGAAGAGGACACTGGGATTCTGAAGCTCTACATGCCAAGTTATACACTACAGTCAGCTTTAAAGTCTGACAAATGAATTTCAAACTGAAACTGTGATAAGAAAGCAGACAACCCAGAAACTAAGCGGACACATTCATGAACAATGATCTCAGAGCACATTCCGATAGAGCCGGTTCATCAACATGGCTGACATTCTCACACTTTTTTCTAGTTTCACACATGCTTCTGTTCTCAGAGACATATCATCAGACCTTGAATAAATGACGTACATGTTTGTATATTCAGTAGTAACACAAAGGTTTATGCTTTTAAATAAACTATTATTCTGGAATAATGTGTTTATAATTTAAGTTTTATTTTATTTTTACATATTAAAAAAGGTTTGATAATTTTATAGGAGTTTTTACTGTAAAAACTCTCGAAACACCAAGTCATTACATTTATTAAATTTTACAACTAGAATTTGACTACATTATTAGCCTGAAACTAGCGACTGATTAGCAAGTACATTGGTATTTTTGATGCTGCCCATTTGATGATGACTAGGATTGCATCATCAGTTTTCTATGTGATGTAAGGAAACGCAACAGCTCAATAAAATGGGGTGAAACAAAAATCTAAATACAGTTGGCCCTCTACTTACGAAATTAATCCGCTCCAGTGCCTTTATCGTAACCTGGAGTTTTCGTAAAGGTGCATTTTACATGTAAAACGTGTGATTCGTTCCAAGGCTCCCAAGACTACCCCATAAACACTTTAAAAATTCTTTAAAAAGTACACCAATTTTGTATGAAATATGTATGAAATGTGTGTTAAAAGAAAATTATTTACCTTTTTTTTTTTTTTTTTTTTAAATCTCTCAAACCACCCATGCGACACTTTAAAGTCCAGGGGTTGCTGGTGTGAAGAACCCCCACCCTCCCTTCACGAGGTCCTTAAATAAGGCGGTTGCTTTTTTCCGAAATAATCACCTCCGTCACTGTATCTCTGCTTTTAATGCCTCCTTCCGTTTCAAGATCGTTCCGAAATAATCGCTTCGGTCACTGTATCTCCACTTTTAAGGTCTCCTTCTGCTTCAATATCATCCCGATTGTAGAGGGGTTTCAGCCATACTCCTTTGCGATTTCGCTCAACCGCATCCCACTTTCATATTTTTTTTTATTATCTCCTGCTTCACTTCGATTGATAATGGAGCCCACTTCTTTTCGGTGTCACCGGGAATCATTTTCTTGGGGTCCATGATGGATAACAAAATATAACGCTGAAATGATCACGCTCAAAAAAACTCACAAGCCAACAGTCTTGTTCAACCCTCCTTCACGAACAAACAGGAAGTGACAAACAGGAAGTAAGGGCAGAGGAAAGGGTCCAGGTCAGCTCCCTCCTGGCCAATGAGAGGCCAGCGGGGTGGAATGTTGGGAGACAGCCAATGAGAGAGCAACTCGTGCATTGTTTGACTGGCGCGTTTGAATTGCGCATTTGGTGCTTTTCGTAAGAAGAGGCTTTTTCATACACAGAGGGCGAAAATTTAGGAAAATGTTTTTCGTAACCTGGATTGAAAGCTGAAAGCTCGTGGATGCGATGGAAATATGTAGCGACAAAATCAGCTGTCATTAATTTTTGAAGAAGAATCAAATCAAAACAATAAGGTTCATCTGCAGGTTTTATGAATCAAGTCAGTGATTCTGTTCAGGCTTGAGGTGCATTTGAAATAAACGCTTTTGCGTGAATGGCCGAAAATACAAACCAATTGGGGGGGGGGGGGGGGGGCTACGTTTCACACCTGCATTTACAGCATTTGGCAGACGCCCTTATCTAGAGCGGCCTACCTTTTTTTAAAATACACCGGAGCACTTGAGGGTTAAGGGCCTTACTTAAGAGCCCAACAGTGACAGCTTGATCGTACTGGGACGTGAATCCCTGACCTTTGGCTCAGTAAATCAGAGTCTTAACCACCTGAGCCACCACTGCCCAAACCCATACCTCCCAACCATCCCGCCAAGATCCACGTCCTACAAACAAAATGCAATAAACAAAACATTTAACAATCTTGGAGTGTATCTGACTCGTTCTGGGGTTATACAACTTTCATAAAACTCTGTCAAAGACACAGTAGATGACTCCGGCATTATTTTTTAAACAACTCCTCAATTCTAAAGACACTACTAATGGAAAAATTATTTAAACCTCAATTCCTGAGGTTAGAATGCCATGACGCTTTAAATAATTTATCCATATTTACTCGTTTGACCGGAGTTTTACCTTTCTGTTATTATTAAGATTAAGAGTACAAGTCTAAAACACTGACCACAGCACAGATCCATCTGTAAGCAGTGTTCAAGCCTTGTTTTTGTTGGACGCTTGAATGTAGGGTTCCCCCTCACTCAGACTGGATTTAAAAAAAAAAAAAAAAAAAAAAAAAAACCAAGCAAACCACAACATCCATTACTGCGGACTCCACTGGGCCACTGCCATCACACCTCTCTCTATAACAAACGACAGATTTACAATCTACCAAAATCCTGACATTCCACTACACCCCCAAATACTTGATCAGCATGAATAGGGGAAAAATGCGTCATATGAGAACCTAGTCTCAGGTAACCGCTAATCTTGTCACGGTTTCTGCTTCTTACTGACTCAGATCTATCATCCATAAAGCACATCTACTGATAAGAAAATTAGATCTACTAACCCTGGACTTGACTCTGTTCCAATCAGAGACTATGCTGATGAAGGCCTCAAAGCTGACAAGCTCAGACAAATTCCTCAAGACTGATGGTTCAACATCCTGCCATGAGGGCGACTCGTTACTCCCTCATCACCCTCGACTGTTGATCCAGGCGCTAATAAGGACATGACCAACTCAAGAAAGACGTCAATCTTGAGGCGTTAATAACAAGGCCTACATCTGCCGGCAGCAGTGATTTCCAATTATCGTGATGCATGGCCTGAATTTCACACCGTTTATAAAGTTTTTCCCCCAAAATATGCTTCACATCCTGAAGAAAAAGAGGATTCATGTACATAAATTGAACCAATACACCAGACAAACTGTTTCTTGGGGGGGGGGGGATTTACCAAATAGTTTCATGTCCAAAACATGACATTTGCTCAAAGACCTTGAAGCAATAAAATAACGTGTTAATATTTTCATTTTAAAAAAATAAATAAATAAAATGGTGCGTAGAAAATAGGATTTCAATTTATCCAGACTCGTTTTAAATGGCATTATCATAATCTGTTTAAATCTAAGGGCAGAATAGCGGTTATATAATAGCATAGCGGTTGACACGTCCATCTCGCTGCGACAAGGTTCCAAGTTGTGTTTGTAGTTCACATGTCCTCCCCTTGCCTGCTAGGGATTTAAAGGCATGCACATAAGGCTAGCTGCCCGTGCCAAATTTCCCCTAGTTGTGGATGCGAGTGTGAATGGTTTTGTGCACGTGTGTGCATATTCGCCATGCAATGGTCTGGCAAACTTCCACCTGCTTTACAAGCTACTGACAAGTAACAGGAGCACATTCAGCAAGAAGCGACGTAAATGTGCTATTGAACGATAGCTTCTGGTAAGGAGACTAAGCGCTTTATTCATTAATAAATATCGCAGTACAAAATTAAAATGTTTTCACTTAATTATCACTACATTTTACTGCATTATTACTCTATTAATGATCAAGACTGTCTATAGAAAGCGTTTAAGAAGCATATTTTATCATATGTAAATGTACATAGGGTTTTAAAACCCCATCAATAATTTGCAGATTTTCAGGATCCGAGGGAAAGGGCAGAACGCAATCCCCACGAATAATGGTGGGTGGGGGGGGTTACTGTATTTAATTCTAATCAGACAATTTGCAACTTTTTATACATTTGGTTGATACTCCTAGAGACTGAAAATAATATATTTATTTCTTAGTTAATCATAGGGGGTTTTATTTGTTGCTTTCTCCAATTGAAATATATGGAACACTGTTAATATTCAAGAATAAAAGCTGTACGTTTTGGTTTATTCTAGAACAACTGATCTGTTTAAAGCTGTGCAAATCCCCTTGTCAATGACATTACGCACTGTGTACATTAAACAGCTTCATGAACATCTGGCGGCATCTGCTTTGTCCAGATGAAAGACTTATGAGCCTCGGCACATTCTGTACAGCCAGCGTGAGACCGAATCAGAGTGTAAACACAGAACCGCCTGCTATTGCTGCTGTACTGTACATGGAAATCGGTTGCTTTATTAATCATACAGCTCTGAGTTTCGAACAAGCGGTCAGAGAACGTGTGCTGTTGAAATGCATTCTGTTCCAAAAATCCATTATAAAATGAAAAGGAGGTAGAGAATCTCTTTCTCTCATGCTCTCTCGCTCTCTCACACACACACACACACACCTTGGGGCACGAGTACCATCAACACTACATCTCATTATTTCAGCTTTATTGATCTGGTCAGTGCATTATATTAATAAGGAGCCTCCTCTCATCAGTGAGCACAACCATGAAACATAAGGATAAGAAAACGCTCACTGCAGCAGTTCTGTAAACAATATTAATGGTATAGTGGGCTCTGGTGAGTGTTCATATGGTTTGGATGTGAGCATGATGCATAAATACTCCACGAGTCTCCGTGAAGATGTCGCCTTGTGAGAGGATAAAAGGTGTCTCAAGCCCATCACTGCCTGTGCAGAAGATGGGGCATTTCTCCTTACCACTCCGAGTCAAGGAGCTGGGAAATTTATGCCCAGCCCTCTCCATGAGGTAGGAAGGGTGTTCCTGCCCATCACTCTTTGTAAAGGAGTTGGTGTTTCTGCTTAGCATTCCCTGTGAAGGAAGTGCACAAATTTTTGCCCGTCAATCCCCATGAAGAAAATGTGTCAACTAAGCCTGTTTACCATCGTGAGAACGAGCTCATCAGTCCTGTTTCAGTGCAGGAGACGCTTCTTCTGTGCATCAGTTATAGTGATTGACACTTTGCCATTTTTAACGACTGATCTCACCAATGGAGGTGTGGCCTCTAAACCTGTGAATACCAAGGCAACAGGAGTGGCTTTTCTGCCTGCGAGACAAAGAGGTGTAGCCACTGAGATGGTTAGTCCCAGTGAAAGGAGAAGGTCTACTGCAGTGGTTCTTAACCTGGGTTCGATCGAACCCTAGGGGTTCGGTGGAGGTCAAGACACACACCTGACTCATATTCATGACAACACGCCCTGCTTGGCCATCAGTGGCTGCAGGAAATTTGGTGTGCTCAGTTGTAGACTTGTGACTGTTGTGATGGTACGTTATGCGATTTCTTTCTTGATGTTTTAGTCCATACTATGTTGAGCAAAAAAAGAAAGCGGTCAGATGAATATGTACAACATGGATTCACATGTATAATGGAACGTGATGGGAGTCAGCGTCCTGTCTGCATGATTTGTGAAGTCGGACCCCCCGCTGACGTGTTTATAATATCAATAAATCCATATTCAATGCTATAAATGCAAAAAAAATTAAAAACAATTACACATTCAAAAATAATGCACGAGATGTAAATAAAACAAATACACATACAGATGCACACCTCAAAAATGTAAGTAGTTGTGACGGGGGAGTTCATGCATTGTTTTGGTTTTGTTCTTTGAACACAGTGATGTTAATGCACAGTTCATTTTGGTGCTCCAGTAAAAACATACTTTTGTCTTGAATTTGGAGAAAGAAAAAAAAAAATCATTTTATTTTTCTATAAAGAAAGGTTCGATGAATAAGCATATGAAACTGGTGGGGTTCAGAACCGCCAACAAGGTTAAGAACCACTGGTCTACTGCATCACTATTTACAGTGCAATTATAGTTGACACATTTACGTTTTCTCCAGTGGAGTTCAACATCAAATATAATGTTAGCTCAAGCCTTTAAATCAGTTTATTTTGAATTGAGCTTTGTATTTTTAATTTCCTTGTCTTGATGTTTTCAAAGTTGTTTTTAAACACAGCTACAGTCAGAAGTTCAATGTCCTGCTGCGTTTCCATCGAGCCTGTGGCGTGCATGATTCGCCAGTGAGGCTTTTTAATGAAAATCACTGGATTAATAAAGCTCAAACAAAAGAGATCTGGTTTGTATATTGGTGTCTAGAGAAGTGTGTGTGTATGGATAGAGGCAGGGAGTCTTTTTTTGTAAACCTTGGAGTCAATTTAGATTATAAACAGATCACTCACCATGATCAGTTATTTGCTTTCGCAGCTGTTAAGCAGTTATAAGCTCCTGGAATCCAAAAGCAAGCTCCAAATAACCACTGTGTGAGCTACTGCTAGTATTCCATTGATACGCACCACACAAAGTATTTATTCAACTTTTACATTTCAAACAAAGACTATTTAATTTATGTTAAGATTTAGCCACTGCTTAAAAGGTGACATTTCTGGTAGATATCTACTGACCGGTGCTCAAGCTTGGTGTTTTAAGATTAGTGCAGCCACTTGAAGGAGGAAATAAATAAATCTCCCCTGCATTTCTGAATTCACTCTGGAGCAGAAGACAGAAACTTTAAGGCTGAGTTTTTGTGTTCAGTGCCTTTCTCGGTCTAATTTCCACCTTCATTTGTATCACCGGGCTTGTTTTCTAGTTTGTCACACACACACACACACTTCGCTATTTAGTGCTTCAATTAATGCGGCTTCAGTGCATCGTGGTTTTTAAAAAAATAAATAAAATTTCATTGAATTAAAAAATAAGAAAATTAAGGAAGAATAGGTGACCAAATTATACAAAAAAAAAAAAAAAACCCACAAACAAACAAAAAACCCTAAACCAACACAAAACAACCCAAAATCTCCGTCTGAGCAGCCACGCTCCCCTCTGCCGGAGCCCAGTATTAAGTGTACCTCAGGATAATCTTCCCCCATTGCAGCTAACTGGGTTATCAAAGGTGGGCCATGTCCCTCACTGTCTATGGTGAGAGGCATGTAAAAGAACCATTGCTGACTTTTGTAAAGAGTAGGCTGCAAAGTCGTCAGCGTGTTTCTGTCCCTTGCTAAAAAGGGTTGTGACAGGAAGGGCATCCGATGTAAAAACCTCTGCCAAATCAAATATTCGAATCAGATGATTCGCTGTGGCTACTCCCGAATAAAAAAAAAAAATTAAAAGGGAAAAAGCCGAAAGGAAGACGGACAGGATAATCTTCTTGTCCTTTCGGCTTTTCCCTTCAGGGGTCGCCACAGCGAATCATCTGCCTCAATCTCAGCCTATGCTCTGCATCTTTTTCTCTTACACCAACTGACTTCATGTCCTCCTTCACCACATCCATGATGTTTAATAATATTTCATACTTATATTTATAATCTATCTTTCTGTAGATTTTATTCCATTTCTTTTACTTGTTCTTCAATTTCATTTCACTTTCAACCTTGGACAGCTTTGTTGGTATCTCCGGATGTTTGCAAAACAAATGTTGGTGAGTTGGAGAGCGTTTGTATTTATATTTTGTTATTTTTTCCATGTTTAATTGTTAATATAATAAGCATTTACAGCATTGGATATGTATTTATTGATATTATATACACATGTACGTATACGTCAGTCGGGGTGGGGGTAATCCCACTTTGCGGATTTCGATGGTTGCGTGGGGATCTCGGTCCCAATTAACCGCGGAAAGTGAGGGATCCCTGTATACACATACACATGTACATCTCAGCAGCAACCGTAAGGTGCCATACATCAATCGATCAACACAAACACACAGAACAAATAATGAGAGACCAGATCATAAAACAATCAGATAGACAGACATGCACACACACACACACACAGAGAGAGAGAGAGAGAAAGAAGAGAGAGAGAGAGAGAGACAGAGGGAGCGAGAGATGTACATAAAGCGGATTTCCCAACTGTGAAACCCAGGGAAAGCTCAGAAACAATACAATGGCTACAATAACAAACAATCCTTTGCTATAAGCACCATCATCAATGTAATAATCTCACTCAGCCATATTCTCACACTTACACACTCACTCTCTGGGTCATAAACTCTGCATTTCCAATAAGCTCCATGACACATCTCCAGCAGTGGGAGGCAAAACACAGCGCCTGCGTGTCCTCTAAATGAGAATCAAAAGTAAGTTACAGGAGGTGTGAGAGGTTTTATAACTTTGACACCATGCATCTGCTGTTGCACATAGCCAGGAACAAATGCAGAGGTGTAGTGAGAAAAGACCAACAGAACTGTAGGTCAAGGCAAGTAATATAATGAAAATATCACAAGATACTTTTACTAATCAGATCACTGATGGTTGTTGCCCTTAAAGTCAACCAGTCACACAATAGATATAGGCTTGAACATAAGCGTCGCAAAGAATTTTAGATTTCTTTTTGATGTCTCAAAATCTTTAGGTATTTACAATGTCATACCACTCTCTCAAATAGAACTGCAGTCTTGTAGCAAAAAGACTGTTTTCGTCACATGATCAATTACAGCTTCATTCATTTTCAATAACCAACCTCTATGACCTTCAAAAATAGGTCAAGGTGACCGAGTTTCAATAGACTGATAGGGCCATTCAATAAAAATATCAACCAAATCCATGAAGAACAAGCACTGCTATAGTGTTTACAAGACATGTCCAATCACTATTCACTTGTAACACTGATGGTTCCTCTCATGCCGAGGAACTACGTAGAAGTAGAAGCTCAAACTCCCACAAGACAAGATTTTAAGAACAATGATCAGATCATCCACTATTCCTGCAGTGGGACACATAAAATGACTACTTGCTCGAACAGTTCTAGAAACTATGGAAATTTTCCTCTGGTCCCAAATGCACCCAATATAAACAGTTCCTGTGCATGGACATTTCCCCAAAATATAAAGCCAGTTGTGTACAAGTATATGGTCATAGAGTTTTTTTTAAGTGCAACTTATTCAATTACGTAAATTGATCAGTATGAAATCCATCACCTCTACTTACTCAAACATGGTCATGTAGACCAGTTCTGAATTGTAATGGAATAGAAAGCTTTAAATTGTGGAACTATTTACTGCAAAATCTGACTGGTTGAAGTAGATGAATGCACTTTATTGAATCTCCTCTCTAAGCAATTTCAGTCTCTACAAGTTAATTTACAAAAAGCAGCCTTGGAAAAAAAAAAAAAAAAAAAGGCTTTTCTTTGCAGTATTTGAAAGTACAAGACTCCAAGCTGTGCTGGGAACACGAAAGTAAATGTAAAAGCCTTTTGTTTTCGCAACTAATTTCACAAAGAGCTTAAAAAATAAAATCATCAGTTAGCTTTATAGCTGCGCCAGAAATTTATATCAATATAGAAAAACACCTTTCTGGCCAACGAGTGCCAATCATAACGTTTAATTTCCCATCCTTCCGCTCTGTAAATAACCGGCATATGGGTAATATTTCTGTCGCTCCACAAACACCTCTTTGAAAACATTCCTGCTTGACTGGAGATCAGACAATATGAATGCCAATGAAGGCATGTTTACCTTACCATTCTAAACTAAACATAAAATATATCCCTCAGGGGGCATCAACTGTAAATAGCTGAGGTGTTGCAACAAAAAAACTACTTATTTACAAAGTTCTGGATAAGTAAACAACATAACTGAATAGCAACCGGTCATGGAAAAGTTTTAATAAAATAACCACTAACCTGTGGCTTTGTTTGGATGCATATCTGATAACCAGCTGTGCACTTGTTAAGCGAGCGGTTCGACTGGAATCTGTGTGTTAATATCACACATCACTCCTGGTTCATCTCTCAATAATTGAGGGGGGGACACGGAACAGACCTTTCCTCCTTTTTCTGGTTAATCATTACCAGCTGGTGAGTTGTCCACCAAACCCCAGATTAAATCCTCTTTCTAATAAATGACATTAGTGGTTTCGACAAGGCAGGTCAGATTAAGCCGTTCATTCATAATTCTGAAAGGTGGTATTGGTCACAAATCACAAACACAGCACAAGCTCTGGTGGTAGAAACATCCGATACAAACTGAGTATTAAAGCTTGCAGTGTTATTCCAAGCCAAATCCACCAATGGCCCACGTCTCTGAACCAAATCTGAAGTTGAAGCCTGCATCGTGACCTCGACCGGAAGCCATCACCAGATTGGTAAATTCCTGATCAAGAAGTCATCATCTGACTGGCTAAAAATGCAACAGAAGATTTTGGGCTTAATCATCGATTTTATTTTTAGCAATTACGCTCAACAATTCGCAGCTGCTGTGCGTCGGCACAAAATCACGCATTGATGACCTCTAGTGTGCTTTGAACTTCAAGTTCATATACACATGAAAGTTGCCTTCGGCACATGGGCTGCTCATGTCCTCAGAAATAGTGGGTTTATTTTCTCTTAACAGGTGTTTGGTGAATCAGCAGAAGAGGGAAGGATTTCTCCCATGAATCATATCATGGCCCAGTGATGTTTTGTTCAGTACATGGAAGGACCGGGAAAGTGCGGTGGGTATTAGCCACATCATTACATCGTAATCGTATTTCGATCTGAAATAAAGGTACATAACAAATCCTATGTTGGGTTGAGATATGCAATATGCAGTGATGAATAAACAGGTAAAAGAGCAATGTATAATATTGTGTGTCAGCGTGGGTGGTGTATATCCAAGTACAGTGCTCCCTCCACCTGTTTGTTTTGTAAGAGGAGGAATCGTGCGAGTGAGAGGGGGAGGGGGGGGATAAAGTCAGTTTCTCTCAAACCTATCTGACCAGTTCAGGCACAAGCTTCTGTCTGATGGCCACCTGAGCAATTGTCTGTACAGAATGGCAGCCATCTACAACCTGGCCTGGCTTTACTGTAGATACTTTCACTTCAAGTCAACTGATAATAGGGAAATAACAAAAAATTGGACACAGCCGTGCACACAAGCCTACATCTGGTGAGTGGGTCAGGAAGCTCGGGGCTTTTAAACTGTTATGAGTCGAGATCAAGGTTTACAAAATGAAAATAAGAATTCCAAATGCTAAAAATGTTAAATTGTAAAAGAAATACTGATGCTTTTTTTAAACACCGACATGAAATGGATTAATTTTGAATAAATTTACAAGCAATCTGCATGTAGTGATTGTACAGTACTTGTGAATGACTCCACGTAGTGTTTTCTAACTGTGTTTGTTTACTCAAAGACATCCTGTCTCTCCTTTATAGAACACTGACATCACCGAACTGATTGACTACATAAATGTTCATTTCTACAATCTTCAGCTATATTTCTAAACTTTTCACAAAATCTAAAAAAATAAATAAATAAATAAAAAAAAGTGAACACGGTGGGAATTCTGAACTCAAGGCAATGAGAGAGAAAACAAAGAGATTAAAGCAGAAAATGAAGTAAACAAGAGGCATCTTTGTAGGGAGCAGAGAATAAACCAGCAGTGTGAACCAGTAGGGCCAGATTCCTGTCATTCCAGCTGTGGTGAAACATGCACGTATCATCTGAAACCAGTGTGATATGAGGAACTGCACGATTCTGCCCAATGTTTTCAGCCACACCTGACTTTTAACAAGGGGAGAAGCTCATCAGAGCTTCCAGGAAGGCAGTTCATGCCAAGTGTCTGATCTTCAGGACAGATTTAAATTCAGAACCTTCAGATCGTTGTGAGATATTAACCACAGAAAACCATAGACAAAGAAAAAAAAATTAACAAGCAAAAATATATTTTTACATTAATATCATTATTAGCTCTGCTGGTGTTTGTTATTTTATGATATTTGTTGGTTTAATATTACAATTCGAAACTAAACGTAAAATACATCCATAAGAGGATATCAGCTGAAAATAGCTGAGGTGTTGCAACAAAAAAAGATAACTTGTTTGCAAAGGTGTGGAGAAGTAAACAACATAACTAAAGAGCAACCAGTCATGGAGTCAGGGGGCACAAGCCAGTGTTCATCCTCACACTTGTCCCAAGCCCAAATAAACACAGAGGGTTGCGTCAGGAAGGGCATGAGGTGTAAAATGTGTGCCAAAATAAATAAATAAAAATTGAAATGCAAATCAAAAACGAATTTCATACCGGCTCAGTCGAGGCCCGGGTTAACACCGACAGCCATCAGTGCTGTTAACCAACAGGGTGCTGGTGGAAATTGGACTACTGTTGGTCGAAGAAGGAGAGGTGGGAGGCGTGTTCGTAGGCACAGAGAGAAGAGGAAAGGCATCAGTCTAGGACTGAGAGTAGGGAACTTCAATGTTGGAACTATGATTAAAAAAAAAGGTAGAGAGCTGGCTGACATGATGCAGAGGAGGAAGGTGGACATACTGTGTGTTCAGGAGACCAGGTGGAAAGGTAGCAAGGCTAGAAGCTTAGGAGCAGGATTTAAGCCGTTTTATCATGGTGTGGATGGGAAGAGAAATGGAGTAGGAGTCATCTTGAAGGAGGAGTTTGTCAGGAATGTTCTAAAAGTGAAAAGAGTGTCAGACAGAGTGAGGAGTCTCAAGTTAGAAATTGAAGCCGTGATGTTCAATGTTGTTAAGTGCTTATGCCCCACAGGCAGGATGCGAGCTAGAAGAGAAGGAGAGATTCTGGAGTGAGTTAGATAAAGTGATGCAGAGTAACTCCAGAGGTGAAAGAGTGGTCATTGGTGGACATGTGGTGCAGACAACAGAAGGGACAAGGAAGTGATGGACAGGTTTGGTATCCAGCACAGAAACACAGATGTTGAAAGATTTTGCAAAAAGGATAGAAATGGCTGTGGTGAATACTTTCTTCCAGAAGAGACAGGAGCATAGGGTGGCCTATAAAAGCAGAAGTAGGAGCACACAGGTGGACTACATCTTGTGCAGGCGATGTAATTTGAAGGAAGTCAGTGACTGCAAAGTAGTAGCGGGTGAGAGTGTCGCCAAACAGCATAGGATGGTGGTGTGCAGGATGACGCTGATGGTGAGGAAGGTGAAGAAGGCAAATGCAGAGCAGAAGACAAAGTGGTGGAAGCTGAAAAAGGAAGAGGGTCGTGTTGTCTTCAAAGAGGAGTTGAAACAGGCTTTGGGTGGTCAGGAAGTGCATCCAGATGACTGGACAACCACAGCTAATGTGATCTGGGAGACAGGAAGGAAAGTAGATAAGGAGACTTGGTGGTGGAATGAGGAAGTGCAGGAGTGTGTACAAAGGAAGAGGTTAGCTAAGAAGAAGTGGGACATTGAGAGGACCGAAGAGAATAAACAGGAGTGCAGAGAGACACAGCGTAAGGCGAAGAAAGCGGTGTCAAAAGGCCAAGCAGAGGGTGTATGATGACTTGTATGATAGGTTGAGCAGTAAGGAGGAAGAAAATGCTTTATACAGGTTGGCACAGCAGAGAAATAGAG
Source organism: Plotosus lineatus (assembly GCA_024760905.1). Taxonomy (NCBI): domain Eukaryota; kingdom Metazoa; phylum Chordata; class Actinopteri; order Siluriformes; family Plotosidae; genus Plotosus; species Plotosus lineatus. The sequence goes on along the minus strand of CM045732.1, from coordinate 21,875,178 downwards.
ATGGGAAGGACGTGCAGCAAGTTAGAGTGATTAAGGACAGAGTGGGAAATGTATTGACTGATGACAGAAGTGTGCTGGGAAGATGAAAAGGCAGTTGGTCCTGATGACATACCTGTGGAGGTATGGAGGTGTCTAGGAGAGGTAGCAGTAGACTTTCTGACAAGAACATTCAACAAGGTCTGAGAGAGTGAGAGGATGTCGGAGAAAGGGAGAAGTGTGCTTGTGCCCATTTTTAAGAACAAGGCAGATGTACAAAGTTGTGGCAACTACAGAGGGATAAAATTGATGAGCCATATGATGAAGTTATGGGAAAGAATGGTGAAAGCTAGATTAAGGGCGGAGGTCAGCATTTATGAACAACAGTTTGGTTTCATGCCAAGAAAGAGCACCACAGATGCAGTGTTTGCTTTGAGGATGTTAATAGAGAAGGTCAGAGGGAGCTGCATTGTGCTTTTGTGGATCTGGAGAAAGCATATCACAGGGTGCCGAGAGAGGAACTGTGGTATTGCATGAGGAAGTCTGGAGTGGCAGAGAAGTATGTTAGAGTGGTGCAGGACATGTATGAGAGATGTAAGACAGTGGTGAGGTGTGCTGTTGGTGTGACAGTAGAGTTCAAGGTGAAGTTGGGACTACATCAAGGGTCAGCTCTGAGCCCCTTCTTGTTAGTTATGGTGATGGACAGGCTGACAGACAAGGTTAGATAAGAATCGCCATGGACTATGATGTTTGCAGATGACATTGTGATCTGTAGTGAGAGCAGAGAACAAGCGCAGGAAAATCTAGAGAGGTGGAGGTATGCCCTGGACAGGAGAGGAATGAAGGTTAGCCCCAGTAAATCAGAATACATGTGTGTGAACGAGAAGGACCCAGGAGGAACGGTGAGGTTACAGAGATCATAAAAAAATCATAACGTGTCCTGACAGTGACAAAACTCAACAAACTATCTTGGTGTGAAATATCCACAGCAACACTGCGTGTTCTGAATCTTTAGAAAATGTCTCTTATCGGGTCTAAAATTGTTTCACACACCCGGTGTAGGCCGGTCATAAATGAACCAAAAAAAAAAAAGACGACAACCTCTGCATTGCTGAAAAGAATGATTTAACCAAAGAGTGGCATCAGGTTGCTCAGAAAATCTTCATGACAACAAAGCATTCAAAAACATTTGAAAGATGAGATGAAGGAACGTCACATTGAAATTACAAGTGTCCGTCATGCCTTAAAATCCTCCCAAAAATAACAAAGCTTACACCATTTCTTCCTTCAATAGACAGAAAACAATCTTCACGTTTCAGAACGAAGGTACAATCTGTGCTCCTATTCACAGGGTTTTTGTTTTTTTGTTTTTTGGGGGGCTCTTAAGATATTCCTGGTCAAAACTAACTTCTTTTCGAGTTTTTAAAAAGACACGACACCTTTCAATGGGAAAAAGGAAAATTCAGGGCAGAATTCCAGAGTGTGGCAGCAGATCTGCTGACTTCAACCCACACTCTTACGAGACCACATGAGGGATTTCAGAATAGCATCAAACGTGTACGACTTTGCTGCACGTGCTCACTGTGGGCTTGGATTCAAGAAGGAGGAGTAGATCGACGACATGGTGCCTCGGGTAAGCTTTACAATCGTGTGTATGCTGTGAAAGAACTGCTTTGAGTGCAGCGGCCATAAAATATTTATACTCTTTCACCACACACCTCTTACGATAAATAAATAAAAACTTCACAAACTCAAACCCTAAGAAAGACTCATCTGAAATTCTATTTGGTTAATTTTTTAAAAACGTAACATGTGTGCATCCTCGTACTTGCTACATATTGAGAAGCAGAATACATTTTTAAGCAATACCGTGAAGAAATTTTGACTGATCTTCACTTCTTGAATCAGAGGTTTGACTTTTTTTGTGGTGAGGGATAGACTTAAAATTAAGGTAAGGTTAGGGTGAAGTTTGGCATATAGTTGTGCTAGGTCAGATTTCAGTAAAGGACCAGAGAGTAGATTATGTCAGTGAACATCACAAAATATATATCTAGGTTGGACCAAAACCATAAATGTTTCAATGGACAACTATTAAGTACAGCTTTTACGTTAAAAAATAGAAGATAAAAGGCTTCATTTAAATTACTGTTATTTAAGTTAGACCTAGTTGTAGCATAGTAGCAATTAGCTACATGCTTCTTGATGGTCACAACATTATTTGCTTGCTTCAGATTTCCCTGACATTGGTTGCCATGGTGACAGTACAAGACTGCACAGCACAACCAGCCCAACCGATGATTCATAAGACGCTAATATGAGCAATTAAAAAGGTGTTCACCACAAGCGAAGGAACCAGCCCACTACAGACCTGTCGCCCTGACCTCCCACCTCATTAAGATCATGGAAAGGCTCCTCCTTGAACACCTCCGCTCTATGGTGAGCCCCACCCTAGACCCGCTGCAGTTTGCCTACAGGCCCAACATCGGAGTAGAAGACGCCGTCATCTACCTTCTGCAGCGGGCACTCACCCACCTGGAGATCGCCGGCAGCGCTGTGAGGGTCATGTTCTTTGACTTCTCCAGCGCCTTCAACACCATCAGGCCAGCGCGCCTGCGGGGGAAGCTGGAGGACGTGGGAGTGGACGGGCATCTTGCTGCCTGGATTATTGACTACCTTACTAACCGTCCACAGTACGTGCGGCTGCGTGGCTGTAAGTCAAAGGTGGTAGTCTGTAGCACGGGGGCACCGCAGGGCACCGTCCTCTCACCCTTCCTTTTTAACATCTATACCTCGGACTTCATATATAACACAAACAGCTGCCACCTCCAGAAGTTCTCGGACGACTCCGCCATCGTGGGCCGTGTGTCAGAGGGGAACGAGCTGGAGTACCGGTCGGTCATCGTCGACTTCGTGGACTGGTGTGAGCGCAACCACCTGTGCTTGAACACTAGGAAGACGAAGGAGATGGTGGTCGACTTCAGGAGAAGCACTCAAACACACACACACACACATTTACTAGTGAACATCCAGGGACAGGACATTGAGACAGTGGACAGTTTCAAGTACCTGGGTGTTCACCTTAACAATAAACTGGACTGGTCCCACAACACCAACGCCCTGTACAAGAAGGGCCAGAGTCGCCTCCACCTTCTGAGGAGACTCAGGTCCTTCGGCATATGCAGAACCTCTGCTCAGGACATTTTATGACTCTGTGGTAGCCTCTGCAATCCTCTACGCTGCCATCTGCTGGGCCCCGGGCAGCACAGAGCGGGACAGAAAGAGACTGAACAAGCTGGTCAGGAGGGCCAGCTCTGTCCTCGGCTGCCCACTGGACTCTGTGGAGGAGGTGAGTGAGAGGAGGATGGTAGCAAAGCTCACATCCATCCTGTCCAACAGCTCTCACCCACTGCACCAGACTGTCGAGGAGCTAAGCAGCTCCTTCAGTGTACGACTGAGGCATCCTCAGTGCAGGAAGGAGCGCTACCGCAGGTCGTTCATTCCCACCGCTATCAGACTGTACAACGCCACTTTGTAACTGTCTGTGAAAATACCGGTTATGTGCAATAAAAACCCCGTGTACTTTAATCAGCCACATCTACCCCACTGACTGTGAACCATATCAACCCATCTACTCTGCACTCAGATACATTACACTTTAATATAGGCCAATCTATAAAGTTGCTCCATTCTTTTCTTTTCTTTTATTGTTTAGTAATTTATACTATTTATGTATCTATTTATTTATTTACTTATATAATATATATGTATGTGTGTATGTTCGTACTTGTACCTATTTTTGCACCCCCTACTGATAGTACCTCAAGAGCCTGTAACAGTGAATTTCTCCATTGTGAGATTAATAAAGCTGTATCTTATCTTATCTTATAATCAGAGTGATGTATTCATATTTACAATGAAGGATTCTAAACAATCTATTTTAAAAGGTTTGTGAGTTTATTGATGTGGGAATGAGAGATTTCCTTTCGGCTTTTTCCCTTTCTCAGGGGTCGCCACAGCGAATCATCGCATGTTTGATTTGGCATATAGAGGTTATCTTTTGTGTCACCTTGTAAATTCATGTCATCTCCGTGTTTCCACATGGAAGCCACACTTGGCCAAGCATCTTGAAAGCATGTAATTTTTAAGAACACTCCACAGTGATTAATGACTAAACAATGACAACATCTGGGAAGCTGAAAGTATCAATGATCACATTTCCAAACAGAACAGTTTTAAATTCATTTAGCAACTGAAACAATCCAAAACACATAAATAAGAGACTATAAAACAAGATTTTTCAGTAAGCACAAACATAAGTCAATTTTCATCTGACTAACACTGTATCATGCTGGATCTTTGGGAAACAACAGCAACCATACTGGAGGACCCACTCCAGATCAGAACACAAAGCCCAAAATCAAGAAAGAAATGGAAGCATGACAGGGGTCTTTGTGCTATTGTACAAACCCTCCTACACAGATCTGACCCTCCTGATCCCAAAGAAACCTTTCTTTCTTACTCTTTAATGCACTCACACACTTGCATTCCTAACCACATCCCCCTTTCTCCATAAAGGTCGCCTATGCGGTCAGGATTTTGGCTAACCATTAATTAAATGGAGCAAAATAGTAACAAAGAAAGGAAACGCCCAGAAGCAACATACAAATGGCTTAAATTTAAACAATGTGTGCCAGAAATCATTAGCATCCCCGGTGGTTTTTAAAGACCAAGTTAAGCACTATTTACAGCAGTCAAAAACCAACAGCCAGTGATTCAGCAACAAATCTTGCTGCTTTTCATAAAATAAATCTAGAATAAACAGACGAGCTGGCCAGCTAGTCATGAATAGCTTAGCATGAGCTCCATCTACTTCCATTTTTTTGTTTTTGTAGAGAGATATATCAAAAAGGAAGTGAACCCCTCCTCTATAGTTTTAACTGATCAAACTAATTATTATCATCATTATTATTATGATTATTAATACCGTATTATTATTGAGATTACAGAGTATTAATTATTTGCAGCAGCTAGCTATGCAACACTAAGAGCAAAATAATTCTTTAATTATCAAAGAGAGTAAACTTGTGGGTCAGTCAGAAGTTGAACTTAACCATCAGCAGATTGCACAACACCTTGAGATTCCTCTCATCATAGTCAACAAAGGTTCACCAGCAAAGACAAGCCATCAACAACAGTTCAGGTCGAGGTGGGCCCTCTCCCAGATGTCCTTGAGCTGTCAGGTAAACTGTTAAAAATAATCCCAGCATCAGCCTTCAGAAAACAAGAACAAAACTACAGGAGCCCTTCAAGTATAAGGAGTCCGCACCAGGCACAAATTGATTATTATAACTTGGCATAATTACAATAAAACATCTCCCCCTAGTAAGTGTCGGATAAATATTTCACCCCATGTTAAGCATTTGGATTTTTATTGATTTTTTTTTTTTTTTTTAAACATAAGAGATCCCACCTCTCCACCAAGTTTGAAAGCAGATGAATAGTTTTTGCATAAACCTGCTAAAAGAAAAAATCCTTTCATGATTGCCGATTAAAAAGCTTTTAATACATTTCTGGATCCAGATTGTGATCCAAATCTGCTCCAAAATGTTACGGTTCTTGCTACGCCCATTATCGCATCACTCCACCAAGTTTGGTAAAAAATGGTTCAGTAGATTTGCATAATCCCGCCAATAGCTAGACAACCAGCCAAACAAATGCAGGTGAATACATACCCACCCCATGCTGCCGCTGGTAGAGATAGCAGTAGTAATAAACATCAAATTGTAGTTTGTAGCTGAAGTGTTTTTTAAAAAATAAATAAATAAAAAAGTGGGTATACTATGAGCATGTATAAATTACATTCCACTTACGTCCAGCATAATTATAATATTGCACAATCTCGCAAGGCAAAATAAGTGTGTACATGTTTGCTAAAATAAGGGGCAGCGGTGGTCTAGTGGATAGGGCGCAGGATCGCTGATCCTAAGGTTGGGGGTTTGAGTCCCCACAAGGTTGTCACTGTCCCCCCAGTGTAGCTAACTGGGTTATCAAAGGCGAGTCATCTCTCTCACTGTCCATGGTGAGAGGCATGTAAAAGAACCATTGCTGACTTTCGTAAAAAGTAGCTGCAAAGCCGTCAGCGTGTTTCTGTCCCTTTCTAAAAGGGTTGTGACAGGAAGCGCATCCGACGTAAAAACCTATGCCAGATCAAATGTGCGAATCAGATGATTTGCTGTGGCAACTCCCATGAAAAGGGAAAAAGCAGAAAGGAAGAAAGAAAAATGCTTGCTAAAATAAGTGAGTATACGGTATATACTCGCGTCTACACCTGACTATAGCCCTGCTTGTAGCGTATGACTCCGAGAAAGTCTCAGGTCATGTTCTTATTTAACTAAAGACACCTTGTGCTTGTATGCTTTCCTTCACCATTGTGGTCTGGAAAAGCTCTACAGGTCCACTTCATTATTCCACAATCTGCTTTTCCCCTCTCTAAGCAATCTGGACGGGACTTGGACAGTGTTCATCAGTATAAGCATTCTGTCCAAACAAAGAGAAAAGACAAAGGTGAAGACAGAGAGAAAAGTCTGAAAGCTAGTTATGCTGTGTGTGTGTTAATCATGAAACTCGAGACACGGAAATAAACAGAATCTCTTGGGAAACGGACAGCTTTTGGTCGGGTGGGCTAACAATTAATTTTTCACCAACATTATAAAACCCCCATTGCATGTGCCACAGCAGGCATCAGGTCTATCTAGTCAACGTTATAAATACATTATCAGCTACGTGAACATGTGAACAACACCATTTTGTATGTGGAGGGAGGCTGCATGTACACCAAAAATATTCAGCATGATAATTCGTTCATTGATTCATTCATTTTCTGATTCACTTAATCCTGATTCGGGTCACAGGGAGACTGGTGCCCATCTCCGCCAACTCTGGGAGAGGGAAGAGTACACCGCGGACAGCTCGCCAGGCCATCGCAAGGCAGAAACACAATGACTGCTATGCAACTTCCTTTTCTCGAAAGTCAGCAATGGTTCTTTTGCATGCCTCACACCATAGACAGTGAGAAACATGGCCGGCCTTTGATAACCCAGTTCATCTTGACAATATAAATGGTAAATTTAAATGACAATCAGTTGTGCAGCATTTAGCGGTTTTAATTCTCAAGCAAAGAAATAAAACCATTCATTCTATAAAAGATTCCAAAAGATGAGTCAAGTGGGTATCATCTACAAAGTGAGCTCAGCTTGATAATCCCAAAATGTCCTGGTAACCATCAGAGCATCATCGGTTAGTCCATGCATGTGGAGAAACTTCAAACATGTCTGTTGAAAAGTACTCACGCCGAAATAGAGGTTCATATTTTCAGTGTCGACGGTACTGAATGTAGATCAACTGAAAATTAAAAATTTCACATCCTTAAAATACGTGACGGCACAATATCATTGTCCATATTATTGGTTATATTAAAACAGTGTCCTTATTATTTGTGAGTTCGGGAACAACTTTATGAAGCTGTTTCCAGTGCTTGACAATTCAAAATGTTTCTCGTAACATGCTTAGTTTGTCATTGCACGTGTTAAGGAATACGGATCGGTTATAACTAGGCCAGAATCTCTACACTTTTCAATGTCCGTGGACTTGCATTTTTTTTTATGCAAATAATGAGAAGTGGTGGAAAATTAACCATGACATTGCAGGGCCCACAGGACAGCCTTCCTTTAATTCATGTCCAAAGTGGCTGCTGCACGGTTTCTGGCTATGCTACAACAACGTAATGGCATAAACTCCACAAAACAGATCGCTGACAACTTTTTTGTTTAATTTGTAGGACAGTTGTGGGCATATCATACAATCCTTGTGTGTTAAGCAATGAAAAAAGGGTCATAGACACAAGTCATGGAGTTAATCATTCATTTTCTGAAGCACTTAATCCTTAACCTTAAATAATAATTTAAAACAATTAATATAGTCGCGGGGAGGCTGGCGCCCATGTCAACTAACTCTAGGTTACGGCAAAGTACACTTAGGACAGCTCACCAGGCCATTGAGTTATGAATGTTCAAATTTGTTTTTCCGTCTCAGGTAGTTTTCAACTTTCAGGTCCACTTTCTGGGTCTGTTATTGGATTCCCGATCACGTCCGAAAACTGTTAGGACACACACATTTTATATAATATTTGTTGCATCTGATGTTTTGATAATAATATGGTCTTCTTACAATAATCCTATGATTGCCCAACATTCAACCCAAGACATGTTTACATGTTTTTGTCCTGCAATAATTATGATTTGACTTACAAACCTTTTTTCCTGTCCACATAACACATTTCGTCTCCATTGGTCACATCTGCTATAGTTTTGCGACATTGTTACCACAAAAATCATCTGCAGGTTATTTGTAAAAGGGGTTTAGCAACAGCAGGAAGCTAATTAGGGTTAATTATAAAGCAGGGAATCTCTTCACAGCTTAACTTTCTCGCTCAGCAGGACCTGAAACTCAAAAAAACAAAAGAGAGCGGGTCATCTTTTCAACCTGTCAGCCCTTACAAAAAGAGTGGCCATTTGCTCTTTGCTACTCAGTAGCAGGGCACATTCTAGCTCTGTTAACAGAGGTAAAAATAATAATAATAATAACAACATGAGACAGGCGGCACGAACAAGGAAGAAGTTTCTTTTGCTTTCGAGTCAAGGACATCGTCTCAGCTTTAACAGATGATTTGCTCGAACATCGGCGTTGTGTAAACAAAAAGCAAAAAGGATAAAGACTATCTCCAAGGCCAAATCTAGTATTTCTATTTATCAAAAGAAGGGCTTGTACGTCCTAAAAGAGATATGCAGGGAACAAAAGAAAAATAAAATACTTGCACTGCATTTTTCCAATTTCAGTAACTTTACGGTCCCGTCTTCTCAAATGGCTCATTCGATTAGCTGTCATATTTGCAATTCCCAAATTCCCGAAACGACAAATCAAACTGCTCAATAAAAGCATTGGTCTGGAAAAATTATACATCCTACCTCAGAAATAAAAGGAATGACGTTTGAATAAATTAGATAGGTTTTTATTATTATTTGAGAAAACGTGACACCCTCGAGATCAGGGAAACACCGGACAAGTTTTCTTGCTTTCAGCAATTTCATTATAATAGAAACCAGGATTGGATTTAGCCCTCTGCTGATTAAACCCAGGTGCTGGGGAAAAAAAACAAAAAAAAAAAAACTCAATTATAATTCCAGCTTTGATTCCTGGCTTATGGCTATTCTGAGCAACAACATACAGATCAAAACTGGGGTAGGGAATCATGATGGGCCTGTGGAAAGACTCCTTACCAACCTGGTTGAGTGAAAATAAAACATCATATAGAGCGCTATAAAACAGCCAAGAACCCTTTACACATAAAGCATTTACATAGAAGCTGAAAAGCCTGAAAAATTCAAACCATGAAAAATTCATTCATGGATGTTTTTAATGCCAGTTACACCATATCTCATTCTACCAAAGCTTAAAAGAAAACTGATTGTTTTGACATGTCAGGTTAAAAACTCTTCAAAATAGTCATGATAAATACAGTTCTGTATTTCTTGGGCATTGCCATCTTAGCATAAACAGTTCACTTTGGGATTGATGGCATGTCCAGACTGCTAAAACCCTGATTCCTTCTGGTTGGTTTGAGTCGTCAAAAATCAGTGAAGAAGTACATTAATATTGGACTGCTGATATGATTTGTTTTGTTATTAAATAGAGCCTACTCCTCACTCTGACCCATGAGTCTCCTCGAACAGTATTCTCACTGTTCTGTCCATTACCTAAACAGGCTTGAATGTGATCCCAGAGTCAATATTTAAACTGGGTAGGGAAACGAAACCCCTGCTTGTGTTCCTGACTCCGGTATGGCCATGCTGTTTTGACTCTGTTGCAAATCCAGCATCCAAAATCGCCTCACATCAAACAGGTGGTTTTGGTTTAGAGTGATATGGAATCCGAGTTAGTGAGCTTAAACAGTAAATAAGCACTGATGTGATTTCAGACTGGGATGTAGACAGAGATCCTAAGTAGAATTTGCACCAAAGCGAAACTGTTTTTTTTTTTTTTTTTTTAAGAAGTCAAATAGAGTCGTGCCAAAAGAAAAATATTTTATGTACCACATTTTCTGAACTATAAGTCACCCTTTTTTTTTTTTTTCATACTTTGGCTGAAGGTGCGACTTGTATTCCACAGGTACTTAGATGTGAAATTATTACATAATTCTGCTCGTCATAATACATACCATATTTGACGTGATAAGCGCCCAGGGCACTTAAAAAATTGGAGTGGGTGGGCGCTTATTAAAATGTTACCAGCGGAGTGGAACAGTAAGTGCTTATTACCATCGAGGTGGAAAACATGAATAACAGAACTAATAACTGAACAATAAAAGAGTTTTACTGGTATTTGTGTTATTCATTTTGTGGTATCAACCAAATTATTTACATTAAAGCTGAAAAACAGCATAATTTAAAAAAACTCCTTACTTTTCCCTCCCGGTGCTGTTCCTTTAAACATTCTCCGGAAGTAAAATCAAGCCAATCAAGAGGAATGTCAACTTTAGCACATGGCATGTTGAACCAATCAACACAAACAAACAAAAGCACATGGACTGGAACGTGTCTTTAAATTTATGAAGTTAGTGAGCAGGAGAATCAGGTGAGAAATACTCATCACTTTCTGATAGGTCCATATCTGGCTCATCGCTCCATTCATTCAGAGCATCCCATAGTTTTGCTGTAGCAGTTTCTCATGGTTCATCGGTTGTTGGACAGTTACCAAGAGAACATGGCAAAATATTTTCCTGGTTTTTAAAGCACGGCGGAACAATCAAATGTATGAACATTATAGACATTCCCCAGTGGTGGGGGGGAGGGGTCTTGAAATACCGTGTAAACTCACTTTCACAGGCAGTGAATGCCTCATTTTATGATTACCGAGACTGACTAAATAAAATTGGTAAGTTTGATCTACCAATTTGCTCCCAGTACACGTGGGCGGTTATTCGACGCAAGATCAAAAACATTGAGGAGGGTGCTTATTGGAACAGGACGCTTATTATGAAATACGGTAATTTCACATGTTTGTTATTTTTACACTTCCAACAACAAGAGGGCACTCTAGGCTTGGGTACCAGTACCTGCTCATTCACCACTGAAGAAATGGCCCCAAAAAGAAAATCCTATTCTGCGGATTACAAGCTGCAAGCAGTGAAATGGTAATCAAGCAGCAGAAAGAAAGTTTGGAGTGAACAAGAAACTTGTGAGGGACTGGAGAAAAGCGGAGATTGTTATTACTGCAATGAAGAAAACAAAAAACCTAAATCACGGGACGAAAGCTAGATGGCCACAGCTCGAGGAACGAGCTTGCACATGGGTGGCTTGAGCAACATGCTGCAGGGAAAAGCTTGTCAACAGTGCAGTTACATCTCCACGTTCAGGCAGTGAAATTACATACAATTCTGTTCGCCATAAACAATTATAAAATAGTCTATAATCCAATGGTACGAGTAAAACTGCTAATTCTATAAATTTTGTGTGTTTTGAGATGAATAAATTTTTCCAAACATAGGGAAACAAACTAAGAAACTGTATGGTACATAAAAATCCAAGATGGTAAATTTTTCACCCCAGAGAGCAACATGTGACACTTTAGTGATTTTTAGTCGAAATCAATGTTTTTAGTAATACATTAAAGTGTCCTCCCCCCATTCTCAGGTGCTTTGCCAAACCGCTAAAAGTCATTAGGAGGCCAGTGTCCATCTCGTCAACATTGGGTGAGGTACACCCTGAACAACTTACCAGATTGTTGCAGGGTAACATACAGACACATACAACCACTCAATCACACTCATGCATCGGGGAAATCGGGAACAGTCTTTGGAACAGCTTAATGTGCTTTAATGTGTTTAGGACGGTGTGCGGAAACCTACACAAGCACAAGGGGAACATCCAAACTCAATACAGAAACATCCTTACTAAGTGCGGGACCCACAACCAATCATAACTCCGATACGCTGCTGCGGCATATAAATGAAAATCTTTTGGATGCATTTTCCCTGAAAGGTCACATGACTACACATGCAAACTGTCTTGCTGACTCAAAGTGTACACAGCCATGAGATCATTTGCAAGTCAATAGTCAAGAGCTGTAACACCCAAAAGCCACAGTATGAAACGGAAAGCATGAATGATGTGACCGCATAACCACCTGTATGACTCTGTTTCTGTGAAAGTTACTCAGTCATCAGCAACAGAATGCAGTATATCCTCATAACTTGTTTATATTACTTCATGAAGTGGAGGTCTTAAAAAGTAAACACTCAGCGGAGTAGAGAATCAATAAAGATTAATAGGAGTGTTAGTTCTCCGCAGTAAAGCCACGTCTGGACTACTCTGACGAAATGCAGACAATGTTTACATCCTCAATTACATAAGATACGACAAAGGTCACTTGAAAGGCATGTGTCGTGTGCTGGCACTGTAAACAGAGAGCGAGAGAGAGAGAGAAAAGCAGCACTGTCATTGAGCATATAAGATAAAAATCTAAAACTCAAGGTTTGCCTTTACCATTAGCTTATCTATGCACACAACATTCAATAATATTAAATTCTCCAGTGAATTTTTTCCCCCCATCGACAATCTAGTCTAATTTTTTGCTACATTACCCGCAATGCTGTAGGAGTGGTAAGGCTGGATTTAGGAACTTTAGTGACTGACCTCTATCTCCGGTGGGGTATAGCTGGTAGTTTGCAGGTTGAAATGCAATGTCTTATCTCAGGATTTTTAACATGCAAAGTTGGGGGGATAAAATGACACCTTGATAAAACTGTGTCTTTAGCTATTCAGCTAGCATTTCTTATCCGAGTGATAACCACACATGGTGTAATCAGCCATACCAGTTTGCCATCTTTCCAGAAACAGGAAAGGAACTGGCAGTTGAGGATTCCACTTTACGTTGAAATTTCATGTTCAGGAGCAAACATCTCTAAAAATTGAAGCTACCCTAGGTCTAGCGCCCCTTCTGGCTGGCTGTAGTAACATTTTTCGCACCGCCCATCCCCATGTGTTTCAATACTAAAAAAGGCAATATTCCACATCCCTTTTCTATTCTAAACACAATTGAATTTTAACAACTGGGTTCCTCTGCACATTGTTTAACATGTCATTCTACAGTTTTCTAAGAAGGCATGAATACACTGAGCGACTATTAGAGTAACAGCATGGCCCTTGCTGTTGGGAAATGGGGCCTTGCCTTTCATTCCTAATGCACAGATTCTGGTTCCAAGTTTAATACAGCAGAAAAGTTTTGACTTCATTTCATTAAAACAAAAGGGCATTCTGTCCATGGTTTCTACAGTTAATGGATCAACCAAACTTCACAAGTAATTCTATACATACATATTTACTGTGTGTCAGAGTTGTATTTGTTTTTTTTGTTTGTTTTTTTTGTAGCATGTGAATAACAAATGTTTGTGGGCAGATAAGACCAAAAAAGAAAACCTTTGGCAAACATTTCTCAGTTAGGAGCAATTTTACCAAAACTTCAGGTATGATGGAAAAAAACCCACCAAGAAAGTGATGGCCAGGCAGACAGAAATAGGCAGAGAAAAGAGAGTAACAGTGAGAGAGGGCTGAAACACGAGAGAGAGTCAGAAAGATAGAGAGTCAGGAAGGGAGACAGAAAAACATGGATGGAGAGACAGCAAGAAGCAGGGAGGGTGACAGAAAGCGTGACCGAGAGCACGAGAGAGAGCAAGAGGGAGAGACACACCACTCACATACCGACACACCACAAAGCCTCAGGAACAGAACAAATGTGCAAACCCATTCTGAATAAACCAAATTTCACAAACACTACAAGGGAAATATTTGATCTTTTGGGGAAAGCAGACTAAATTACGTAATCTGAAGTAAAATGCAGTGTTATCAGGCCCTAAAGTGACCAAACATCACAGCTGGTTATCTGCTCACAGTGACCGATCCAAAACTGAAACACACCTTGACCATGTGTAGACTTACTACATACAAAACTGTCAATAGGTGAGAGACAGAGTGTGGTCACCTGACACACACATACATACACACACTTTCACTTTGTACTTGTTTAATGTTCTCGATTATTATTTCTTATTAAATTTGTTTTTTTACTTCTATTCATATTTTCCTTGTACTGTATAACGTATGTAGTCCGTGTTCCTTTTTTTCTTAATTTATTTTCCCATTTGTGGCTTCAGCTGTTTTGTCAATATTTGTCATGCAAATAACACACTGAATATAAATTCAATTGACAGATGGGGGTGGGGATTGAAAAAGACCGTGATAGAGAGAAACACAGGCAAAGAAAAGAGAGATGATGAAAGATGGAAAAGACAGAGACAGACCCTGGGATGGCAAGCAGACAGCATGATGGATCAACAGGGACAGACAGATCAGCAGAGAGACAGCAAGAGAGAGATAGAGAGACATGCAAGGAGACGGAGAGGGAGAGAGGGAGGGAGGGGGAGAGAGAGAGAGAGAACCAGTGCCACTGGTGTTTTGGGAACATGCTCTTGGAGTCGATTGGCTCATTTCCTGATATTGTCTAAAGTTGTCTGGTGAAACAGAGCAGAATGGGCGGGGCACTTAACCTCAAACCCTTTCCATAACCTAAAACGTGACAAGAGAGAAGACTACAGGAAATCAACAGCCATCAACAAGAAGAAAAAAAATGAGAGAATACACGCTCAGTGCTTCCTCCACCTGAGATTTATAGTTCAGTCAATGACATGCAGCCTGCTGATCTGATTTAACTTTAAATTCACTTTGTTATTTCAAATACAGATTTTTCTGTAACATTCCGTTAATGGATCGGACCTCCATGGTTGACGTGGGTCACAGGTTCCCATCCCTTTCTCCTGCACATTTCAGATTGCCTTTGCTCTAACACACACCAACCAGACCCAGCACTGGTAATTGGTCGGTTAATTGGATCACAAGCAGCAATAAAATAAAATAAATAAACCTGTGGCATTAATAAGAGTCCAATAGTGGAGACGTTCTCTGGCTGGTCCACCCAGGCAACTTTTATGGGTTTACAGTTAATGAATCTTCTTTATCTGAAAGGGTTGCAAGTTGTTTAGGCATATGTGAAAAATGGGTTTAATCCAGAACCCTCAGGAGTTCTTCAGGGATAATTTTCCTACCTGTAGTGTTTCAGTAAGAACCTCTTCAGGCGTACATAACAAAACGTTCAATATTTAACAGTTACAAGCTCAAACAAAAGGAGGACACACAGAACCCTGGAGTGTGGGGGTTCTGTCTCTCTTTATAAGAACCTGGATCAGTTCATCATTTTCTGTAACCGCTTCATCCTAATTTGGGTCGCGGGGAGGCTGGCACCCACCCCAGCCAACTTTGGGTGAGGGCAGAGTACACCCTGGACATCTGGCCAGGATATCGCAGGGCGGAAACACGCCGATGGCTTTGCAGCTACTCTTTACGAAAGTCAGCAATGGTTCTTTTACATGCCTCTCACCATAGACAGTGGGAGACATGGCCAGCCTTTGATAACCCAGTTAGCTGCACTGGGTGGTGGTGGGTGGGGGGGGGGGGGGGGGACATTGACAACTTTGTGGAGAGTGGGACTCGAACCCCCAACCTTTGGATCAGCGATCCAGCACCCTATACCACTAGACCGCCACTGCCCTTAGAACCTGGATCAGTTCTACATTAAATGGTGTACTTGAACATTTAGAACCCATTAAGCTGCAGTAATAAAAAAACCCATATACTTGTAACACTTGTGTTCTTTAGTTATAAATGGTAATTCGGCATGGGTTCTATGTGGCTTCTTCCGACTTGAAACAGTCCAAAGGTCGTCAGGATAACTTTAAAAAGAACAATGTGAAAATCTAGAAAAGGATTTTTGAGCGGTCGATCTGGAAGAACCTGTATTGGTTCTGTGTAGTCTTATCTGACAAGGTTCTTATAATGTTTTTCAACATTCTCTACAACTATGTGCCGTACTTGTATATAAATTAAAAAAAAAAATTAAAAATTAAAAAAAAGTAAAAAAAAAAAGTAAATCTAGAACCCCTCTGGGTTCTTCTGCTTTCACACCTTGGGATTTTTTTTCCCCCCAGAAATGTTCCAAGTCGAACACTTTAAGGATTTGTAATAACGGTGACCCCTTGAAAATAAATTCTAGACTGGAGGACTTCCTCTAGTGTCACTCTATGAACTCTTGTGGGTCAACGCTCCGAATAGAACTTTTTAAGAGTGGGAAATAAAATGGACCGAAACGTAACCTTTCCGAAGTTCTTTAACAGTAACACCAAAAAAAAAGCACTGCTTGGTTCTACTGTATATAGCATAGTGGAACCTATTCAGTCAGGTATGAAACAGAACCTGTATAGGTTCTAATCATGCAGAACCCGTAAAGAACTTCTATGAACCCAAATGTGGAATAAAGAGGTCTGGTGATGGTTAAGACACTTGGAGCAGGAATTGATTAATTGTTTATTTCTCAGAGCCTGAATGAAAACAACAGCGCGAGCTGGAAGTAAACAAAGTAAACGTAAATAAATAAACGTGGCTTACCTGGGCGGACGGTTTTGAGTCTCACGGGTCCGCTGGCGCTCTCCAGGGCGCTCAGCACATCGTACAGTGGCAACCCGGACACGGGCAGCTTCTCCACCTCCAGCACCAGCTCTCCCTCGGTCAGGATGCCGTGCTCATAGTTGATGGATCCTGGACCCGCGCGGCCCACATACACGAACTCTCCGTTCTCCGCTCCACCCAACAGCGGCACGATCACGTCTCCGCGCGCGTCCCTCCGCACCGCGCACTCGTTCACTCGCCCGCTCCAGTGGCTCTTCTTCTGTGTTGCTTTGGACATGACGGGACCAGGGGACAGGTCTGTACGGAAACAGGTGGGGAAATCCTCCCGGTGAACAATCCGATTGTTTTAGAAGCGGAAAAGTTTTTTCACGTTCCTTCCCAACATGAGCGTTAACGTTTCCTTAAAAGTTTGAACAATAAAAAAAGATTTAGTAGAGGGGGAAAAAAAAACCTCAAGCCATCACTTATCCGATTTAATCAAGTTAATATAAAACTCTTGGACTTCACCAACTGCTTCTAATTTCCACCCGTTTTATTCCTCATTTTGTCTCCTCGCGCACGCCTGTTTTAATTCCACAAGTTATCTCCCTTCACAAAACACTCCAGAAACTCTATACGTTTTACGAATGCTTTATTTTTTCCCCTCTCCGGTTGTTTTAACACAACTCACGGCTCCTTTAAGCAGGTACACCGTCCTCTCAGGTCCTCCGCTTCTTTTTGTTATTAGTAAACGCTCCGTGTGGCACTCTGGTGTGCTTGCGTGCGTGCGCGCGCTCGCTCGCCGGCTGTACTGACAGAGTCGCGCGTCAAGATTCCGAGCATGCGCACAGACTCTCTCTCTCTCTGGCGCCCTATGAAAGGAGGCGGGAGACCTGGGAGGGCATTAAAATCACCCGGTCCTAGCGCCGTCCCTTCATGCTCAATGTTTTCAAAACAGAACACAAACACACCTCCATCACTATCATATGGAAGGAAGTTAGTTTCCGCCACCGGAAAACTTCCTAATATATTATAATAAATAATAAATACAATGCCTTGATTATGGTTTCATTCATTCTCTGTACCATCTCATCCTAATTATCGTCACGCGGAGGCTGGCCCCTATCTCAGCCCACTCTGGGCGAGGGCAAAGTACACCCTGGATCAGGGGTGTCAAACTCGGGCCACAAAGGGCCATGTGGCTGCAGGTTTTGGTTTCAACCAACCTGACTATGTTCCTTAGTCTAAACAAACGTTTGAGTCTTCAGGCAGCTGATTGGTCAATCTGTGTGCTCTGTACAGAAACTGACCAATCAACCATCTGAAGACTCGGATCAGTTATTTAAATGAACAAAGTCAGGTGTGCTCCTGCTTGGTTGAAATAAAAACCTGCAGCCACCAGTTGAGAGTGGGGTTTGAACCCCCAACCTTAGGATCAGTGATGCAGAACCTTTCCACCAGGCTACCACTGCCCAGCTGATTATGATTCATTATATATCATAATAAGTACTTATTTTATTATGATGAGAATATCCTATCAAAATGTAATAAAATGAGATATGTAAAATAACAACATGATCAATCTTGGAATATTCATCATGCAACAAAGAGCTCATAGAGAGTCAACAGAAAAAAAAAGTCACTTCTCGGAAAAATAGAAATAAATGAGGAGATTTTACTCTGTGGTTTGTATTTTCCTTAACCTGACGCATGGGGCTCGAGTGGTTAGCATGGACACCTGACAGCAAAAAAAGGTCCTGGGTTCAAGTCCCAGGGTCAGCGAGGGTGTTTCTTGGTGGAGCTTGTATGTTCACCCTATGCTTGCATGGGTTTCCTCCAGGTACTCTGATTTCCTTCCTCACAGCAGAAACATGTACATTTGGCTAACTGACTGGTCAAATTTGCCCCTAGGAGTGAGTATGAATGGGTGTGTGAGTGTTGGCGCTGCGATGGCCTGGCGAGCTGTCCAGGGTGTATCCCGCCTGAAGTTGGCTGAGATGGGCACCAGTCTCCTTGCAACCCTAATTCGGATTAAGCGGTTCGGAAAATGAACGAATGAATCCAAAAACATGCACATTTGGCGAACTGGCTGTTTCAATTTGCCTCTAGGTGTGAGTGTGAATGGTTGTGTGTGAACCCTGTGGTGGTCTGGCAATTTGTTCAAGTGATTGTTTTCACAGGCTCCAGAATTCCAGTGACCCTACTAAGATCAAGAGACTTCACAGATGAGTGAGTTTGTGCCTAACAACTAGATTACTAGATTACTAGATTAATAAATGAATGTAGACAGAGTTTTACATTCAATTATTTTTTTAACTAATTGTATTAATAGTTACTGCTGGAACACAACCTGCATTGCAACTCCACCACCTTGAAGAAACAAATTTGTTCAACAGGAAGTAATTTCAATGATCGGTCCTGTGTATAGGTGGAAAATCATACAACCAGTACGCTAATTTGTCTTTTGCCACCGCTGGTCTAACAGAACATCAAGAACAAAGCCTTGGGTGTCACGGCAAGACCAATTTTAACAGTCCACAGGGGAATGTTGACGAAAGTGAGAATTGGACGTTGAGCAGAACTATGCGGTCTCATCATTCAGGTTTAACCAGATTGTCACCTCTGTTCCTCCTGACTTCCACTGACTCCAGTCCACATGACATCACATCACATTACAGCTCCGGTCTGACAGGTTTAACGCACAGCAGGGAAGAACCGTAAAAATTATGCTTTCTGGGCTATGACCAAAACGAGTCCGCATACCACAATATGGCAGGCACGTTAACATGAGGAATGTCTGATGCATTTCTAGGAAAAAGATTATTGTACAGATGCATCAAGAGCCTTTAAAATAACCTGAAATTAAAACAGACCGTTTCCCTGAAATCTCAGTCATTTCTCCTGACCTTTTTCTGTCCATGTTATGTTGGGAGGCGGTGCCAGAGGCGGCCTGGTGGTAAAGGGCGCTGGATCACTGATCCTAAGGTTGGGGGTTCGAGTCTCACTCTCCGCAAGGTTGTCACTGTCCCCCTCAGTGCAGCTAACTGGGTTATCAAAGCCCGGCCATGTCTTTCACTGTCTATGGTGAGAGGCCTGTAAAAGAACCGTTGCTGACTTTCAGAAAGAGTAGCTGCATAGCCGTCAGCGTGTTTCTGCCCCTTGCTAAAAGGTTGTGTCAGGAAGGGTCCAACGTAAAAACCTATGCCAAATCAAACATGTTAATCAGATGATTCGCTGTGGTGACCCCTGAGAAAAAAAGTGAAAAAGGAAAAGAATAAAAAGTTGTGTCGGGGAAACAAAGCCAGGTGGTCCATAATTTTATACCTTTGATTGCAGGTTCCTCTTTCCCAAGAATCACTGGAAAGGAAATCGTTTGAGACACTGAAATCAAAAACCCCATAAGTCATGTTTCCTGAAATGTGAATTATGGGGGTTTTGATCTCAGTGCCTCAATTGCTGTATGGTTTATTTCCCACCTGCAATGAGTAGGTTTAAAGTGAAGGTCAGTACGCACAAACCAACCACATTCTTTCGACCTGGGATCATTGCACAGTGGCTGAGCAGGATAAGACGTCTGTAGTGACCACGATGTTGTAGGCTTTAATTCAGATTGTTCTTGGGTTGCATGACAAGGCTTATGAGCTTCATCTGCCCGGTTTGAAGGGAGAGTTGTCCTTCTTTAAGCTGGCTGCTTTAAGGAGGGCTAATGAGCCCAGTTTGCCGACACAATTATATTTCTGGGCACTCAGTCGCTCCCTCAGCAGACTCTGTGGAAATATGAAGATGCTGCTGAGGACACCGTGATGTCAGAGAGCCCATATGCAAGAACTTCAAGCCATGCAAGGGGCAAGCCAGGCAAGCAAGCAGGATGTCGATGCCCAGACCATAAACATCCCATTTTTACATTTAAACGGGCTTAAACTGCACATTAAACTGCACATATAAATGTGTTTATGAGATCTAAATTAAACGATATGATTGTATTCTCATGAAAACTTTAATGCTGGTGTTAATATTGAGAAAATGACTAGTTTTCTAAAAAACTATCACTATTTTTGCTTAAAATGCTATCGACTGGTTAGCAATAGATTCATTCTGGACCTTACTGGCATAGAGTCAAACATTTGGTACTTCTCCAGATCATACAATTTTTATGTTAAAATATATATTTAAATATGCAGATTCTTCCAATTGTGGTATAATCAGCAACAATGTTTGAGTACAGACAGGAACCGTACCCATATGTTTCTAATAACAATCTTGACCTGGTTTTCTTTTTTTTTATGCCGCATACAATTACTCAACATTACAGGAAAGCGCTTTTATTGGTCCAGTCATCTGCATGGGCTTAATTTAACCGCGTCGGATGCATCATTATCCATTGCACAAGAGCACTTTAATCATGAGCTATTTGCAAGTCAAATATCAGAGATAAACAATGTTAGAATTTAGTAATTGTTGTGATCATCTTCATCCATAATAAACTGTGCGTATGTTTATGTGAATGTGAGCGATTGATGGATGTCTATGTTGTTCTGTATACAGTATTTAGTGCTCAGCAACAGAAATCTACATGCATTTTAAGCCTTAAAGTGTATGCTTCAATTTTCTCTTCCCAGCAGAGCCGACAAAGGCATTTATCAGGAAATATGTTCTGGAAGGCCTCACCATCCAGGCCCTGAGAACAGTGATGTCACCTATCTAAACCTGATTCCCTTGAAAGGCGCAGGGCAGGGGTAAAGCATGTGATGATCAGGTTGCCTTAAACGCAGTCGATTTCATGCTAATCAGGTCCTAGATCAGAACGAAATCCATGCACATCATTTGTTCACAGGCTGGAGGAATAATTTGGTGAGAAATTTGCAATACATAACATATACTGTACTGTATACAGTATTTCTTCATCCTGATCAGGACGAAGATAGAAAGGAGAAGGAAGAGAGATGGAGGCTTCTCATCCTTTTTTTTTTTTAATAAATAAAATGACTTTTTTTTTTTTCTCACCCGAGTTTCACAGTGAAAGAAATCAAGAAATATCTCTGAATCACTGTGAGCTCTATAATTCAATTCAGGATCTGCAAGAATGGAGGAAATATAGCCAGCGAGACTGTCTTTCTCTCTGACTCGTCAAATTCGAATCTGTTCAGCACTTCTGAGAAGCCATTTAAATGATCACTAACAAACCAGAATTGAAAATCTATTGCTTAAAGTAAAATAAATATCGACGGCACTGCACTCGCCAGGACGAACCCCTTGAGGCAGGTCGGTGAAAAGTAACAGGCAATGAATGCAGTATTAGTGCCTGAAGTGTATTTAGATTGTGTGCTGGGCAAATTATTTTAAAGTTAAATGGAAAACAAGCAGGAATTGTCTGTATCTGTGACAAGTTGAAGACTTAATATAAAAGAAGCATGGTATGGATGTCAAAACTGTGACTAGAATTAGCTCAAATAAATCGCAAAACTACAAATAATAAAAAAATAACAAACTTTTGGATAGTGCCAGAAGATCCTGGGTTCAGGTTCCGGGCTTGCTGAGGGTGTTTCTGTGTGGAGATTCATGTTCACTCTGTGCTTGTGTGGGTTTCCTCCAGGTATTCCAGGTTTCTCTCCCAGTCTACAGAAATACATGTTAAGTGTATTGGCCAAGTTGCCCCTAGATGTAAATGTGAATGGTTGTGTGTGCATGTTGTAATGCAATGAAATGGCCAGCTGTTCAAGGCACACCCTACCTTTGCCCAGACTCAGCTAAGATAGGCTCCAGTGTACCTGTGACCCTATTAGGACTAATGGTTCAACAAATTTCAGTTCATTTTCTGTAACCGCTTACGTAATCCTAATTGTGGGGCCGGTGGCGTAGTGGTTAGGGTGCTGCGCTCATGACTGGGAGGTTGTGAGTTCGAATCCCACTGTGACCCTCACTGTGCTAAGACCCCTGGGCAAGGTCTCAACTACAAGTGTGCCTCTGTTCACCCAGCAGTATAAATGGGTACCAGTAAAAATATGCTGGGAAGGTAACCTGCGATGGACTAGCGTCCCATCCAGGGGAGTTGAACTCCTTGTTGCTTCATGCTACGGAAACCGGGGATAAGCACCAGCCTGATGAGGCTTGGGTGTAAAAACCCAACAGACTTACCAACCTACCTACCTTAATCCTAATTAGGGTCACGGGGAGGCTGGCACCCGTCCCAGCCAACTCCGGGCAAGGGCAGAGTACACCCTGGACAGCTTGCCAGGCCACCGCAGGGCGGAAACACACTGACGGCTTTGCAGCCTGCTCTTATTGAAACTCAGCAATGGTTCTTTTACATGCCTCACGCCATAGACAGTGAGAGACATGGCCAGTCTTGTAGAGAGTGGGACTCGAAACCCCAACCTTAGGATCAGCAATCCAGCGCTCTATACCACTAGGCCACCCCTGCCCCAGGTTGAACAAATTAAAAAGTGTAATTCAGTAGACTGAATAGTCTAATTCAGGTGTCAACCTCTGGTGACACTTTCCCTTTGAGACCAGACTTAAGGCTAATACTGTACCATAATAGAGGAACCTCTGCAACTATTTTGAGGATTTGCATTGTTTCCATTCATGACACCAGACATCATTACAAATGTAGAGATACTCGGATAACTACTTTCCAGTCTGGACAGCCTAAAAACACACAAAGTGTCATGTCTACTACATTGCAATTGGGGTCCAACTGTACTACAAGAACACACTGCTGCGAAGATGGTTGCATGGATGCAAGAACCCAAATTCCCATTTCATACCGTCATGCTCAGTTGATCACCTTCACCTAGAACTCATTTCATCCAACAGAATTTAAGGACTCACATTCTTCCAAATTATTAAAAGTGTACACTCTGTGTTCTCGTGATAGTTGTGAACAAGCATTACTTTTATTCCGTTTTCGTCTTTTCTTGTTGCTACATTTTTGCTGCAAGTCTAATTCATGCTGCTCACACATTACACATCACCTGACATTTGCCAGTTCTCTGACAGTAACAATTAGTTTATTTTATCCAATCATTAATAGCTGCTTTATTCTGATCATGTTTGCCGGACAATGACTGAAGGTAATTGATTTTTTTCCCACTTCTTAAAGAACTACATTGGGAATTTGTACACGTGGATTCATTAAACTGTGCACTGTACTCGGAGGACCGAAAACAACCACGAGGCTCCAGAGATCTGGTTAGAACCTGCATGAATATTCCAAGACTCATTATGAAATTGTTATATAAATAAATCACTCTAATCATGATGAATTATTTATTTACACCATTCCTCACTTTACGTGTAGAAGATATTGAGTTGTAATGAGTGTGCAGTGTTATTACTGAAGTGTATGTACAAAAGGTTCCTTCTCTGAGGTTGATATTGAGGGAAAAAAATCTGATTATTGCATATTGTATACAGTGTTCGCTACAGAAGAATTAGATTAGATTATGTGTGGGGACAATGCATATTTTAGCTTTGCAAAGGATCATATAGAAATAAAACTATTTTAAACACTAAAACCTGACTCAAATGCATAAATGTATATCTTACTGTACATAATCTATAAGCGCTTTCTCATTTTCCTTAATGAAATAAAAATGCTTTCTTTTAAATACAGCACACCTGGTGGAAAGTTTCATTAAAACAAAAGTTCTGCCCTGTGTTTCCCTTTCACTCCTGTTCTTTTATCCATCTGCTCAAGCCACTCAGGCCAGAGGAGAAAAACCACTGCACATGGGAACTCTGCAGCATTGTTGCCTGTCTTATTCCCCTTGGCTGTTCATGCGTGTGTGCGCGCACACACACACACACACACACACACACACACAACATACACAAAAACACAGATAACACACACACACAGACACACACACAGACACACGACAGAAACACACACAACACACAGACACACAAACAACACACACACACACACAACACACACAGAAACACACACACACACACACACACACACACACACACACACACAACACAGAAACACACACAACACACACACACACACACAACACACACAGAAACACACATAACACACACACACACACACAAACACAGAAACACACACAACACACACACACACACAACACACACAGAAACACACACACACAACACAGAAACACACACAACACACACACACACACACAACACACACACAGAAACACACATAACACACACACACACACAAAACACAGAAACACACACAACACACACACACACACAACACACACAGAAACACACACACAGCACAGAAACACACACAACACACACACACACACACAAACAACACACACACACACACACACACACACAAACAACACAGAAACACACAACACACACACACACACACACACACACACACACACACACACACACACACACACACACACACACACACACACACACGCTACATACACAAGAAAACCACCCAAAAATTTGGTTAAGATATTTTGACCATCATCTTTAATGCTACTCTGGAGTTCTCCCAGACTTTACATACTATAAATGTTTCAGCGATGTTGTTTTATGTTAGGGAAAGTACAATTAAAAAAGGGAGGGGGGGGGGGGACAGGGTGTTATTGTGGTTAGCATGCTCACTTCACAGCAAAAAATACCCCAAGATCAAGTCCAATGCTGGGAAAGGGCTTTTCTGGGTGGACTTTGCATGTTCTCCCTGTGGGTTTCATCTTAATACTCCAGTTTCCTCCCACAGTCCAAAAACATACACACTGGACAAAGTGGTTGTTCCAGATTGATTCTGAGTGTGAGTGGGAATGTGAACTGCTGTGTGTGTGTGTGTGTTGCTCCAAAACGGACTGGTGAGCTGTTCTAGGTGTACCCTGCTTTTGCCCACAGTTGGCTTAGATAGACTGTAGCCTCCCGAGACTATAATAAGGTATAAAGCAGTCCAGAAAATGAAAGCATCCTGGAGCCTGGAAGCCAAGCAATATCAGTTTATTAAGATTTTCAAAGTGAGGTTGATGTTTTGGACAATTATTCCAGTTTAAAATACAGACACTTCACTTCAGAAAATACAAATCAGTTTATTAATTTCAGACTGCTCAGGAAGCTGGGATGGCCCTGAAACACTTAACTGGGCTATGCTGGGAGTTTACTGGAGCGTGCACTGTTTGGTTTGTCACCTCTCTCTTGTGATAGGTATCCCTCTTAAAGAGGCGGAGCCTCATAACCAGCCAGCAGTCTTCGGAATGGACATGACCAATTTCTTAACCTTGCACATCCAGTATAGTGCTTGGCTGCTACTGTAGGCAAAATTTATAAGTCGCACAGCCATAAATATAAAACTTGGGGTTTTTTTTTGGGGGGTTTTTTTTGTATGATGGCTCATGGGCAGCACCGTGGTACAGTGGTTAGCAGGATCATCTCACAGCAAGAAGGTGCTGGGTTCTATTCCCTAGATCGGGGAGTTTCCGTGTGGACTTTGCATGTTCTCGCCATGCTTGCGTGAGTTTCCTCAGGACACGCTGGTTTGCACAGTCCAGAAACATGCCCAGTAGGCTGACTTCTGGTTCCAAATTGCCCCGAGATGTGAGCGTGAGTCTAAATCAGGGGTGTCAAACTCGTGCCACAAAGGGCCATGTGGCTGCAGGCTTTTGTTTCAACCAAACATCAGCACACCTGACTTGGCTCATTCAAACAACTGATCAGAGTCTTCAGGCGTTTGATTGGTCAGTCTCTGAACAGAGCACACAGATTGACCAATCAACTGCCTGAAGACTCTTATCAGTTGTTTGAATGAGCCAAGTAGGTGTGCTGTTACTTGGCTGAAACAAAAACCTGCGGCCACATGGCCCTTTGTGGCACGAGTTTGACACCCCTGGTGTTGGCCCTGCAAACTGTTCAGGGTGTACTTCACCAGAGTTTGCTCTGATAGGTGCCAGCCTCCTCTCGACCTTTATTCCGATAAAACTGCTTAGAAAGCAAATAAATGAATGAATGAATGATGGCTCATTGGCTTTGCAGCAAGAAGGTTTTAGGTAGCTCACCAGGCCATCACAGGGCCAACACTCTCACAACCGTCAACTATGAGTGAGTTGGAACAGCTAATTAATCTACTGGGCATGTTTTTGGACGGTAGGAGCAAACCTGGAGGAAACCCATGCAAGCACAGGGAGAACATGGAAATTCCACACAGAAAGCTGAGAATCGAACCCAGGACCTTTCTGCTGTGAGGCACACGTGCTAACCACTATGCCACCGTGCTGCCTCATTCATCTGCTGAACCCCTTAATCCTAATTAGGGTTACCAGAAGGCTGGCACCCATCTCAGTTGATTCTGGGTGAGAGCAGAGTACATGCTGATCATCTCGCCAGGCTGTCACAGGGCGTGTCTGCATTAGTCCTGCAATAAGTTCATGATCTGTTCACTGTGTAACTCCACCACTTATCCGATGTCAGTCAGATTCCTCCTGCCCCCACAACCCTGACTGATATAATGGATGGATGTATAGATTCTGGATCATCTTTGGAGCTACTAGATTAGTACTAGACATGATTCATGTAGGTGTGTCCAAATTTTTGGCTTTAAATGTGTTCTATAATGCATCACATATGCCAAAATAATTTTGGCAAAGATACTCTATGGATATCAGGGCAAATCTTTATAACACATATCAGACTTTTTGGAGCTGGATATATAAAAAAAACATGCAATATTTGCTGTCTATTTCATTTGAGCCTACAGACTTGGGCATGATATGAAAGTGTGCCAGCACTGTGCAGTTTGCAGATCCTTTCAACGTCCAGTGCCAAAACCTCGCAGGGTGTGAGCAAGATAAATACATTGCACATGAAGCCCCCATTAAGATCACAATACAAACTTGCCCTGGGGAGTGAAATCATATCTCGTGCTTATTTTATGTACGGAAACAGACAGTCAGAAAACCAAAAGGGGATTGAAATGTTGGGAGGATGAAATCTTAGCTTTCATAAAATACACAAGTTCTGATTCAGGATCGGTTCGGATAGGCGATTAAACCGTTTTCATGAATTTCTGTTCGTCATACTACCCTGCAATGTGGTGAACTGCTTGAGTCGATCTTGAGAATGATCCAAAGTACATGTAAGTGGTTCCTGATTTAACGGTTATGCGCTAAGGAACCATGGCTCTTAGATGGGGCAAAGAAAACAAAGACAAGATCATGAGGGCCATTAGATTTATGGGGTATGAATAGATAATATATTTATGTATACAATTCTTGGATAATTTTTCTAGTGCTCTGGCTTTAAAGGGGGTGGGGGTGGGGGGTTGCACATCCTAGGAAACAGGATAAGGTACATTTTTGTCTTGGAAAAAATTGAGGTGGAGAAAGAAACATCTCTTGTGGGGCAGTGGTGGTCTAGTGGAGAGGGTGCAGGATAGCTGATCCTAAGGTTGGGGGTTCGAGTCCCCACAGGGTTGTCACTGTCCCCCCCAGTGCAGCTAAATGGGTTATCAAAGGCGGGCCATGCCTCTCACTGTCTATGGTGAGAGGCATGTAAAAGAACCATTGCTGACTTTCGTAAAGAGTAGGCTGCAAAGCCGTCAGCGTGTTTCTGTCCCTTGCTAAAAGGGTTGTGACAGGAAGGGCATCCGACGTAAAAACCTCTGCCAAATCAAATGTGCGAATCAGATGATTCACTGTGGTGACTCCTGAGAAAAGGGAAAAAGCTGAAAGGAAAAGAAGAAGAAAGGAACATCTCTTGTAGTTGCTATAGTGGAAGTAATAACAGGAAATCGCTGGTTTCACAGATGTCCTTCAGCAGTAATGGAAAATATACTCATTCAAAAAAGAAACTTCACAGTCATAAATTGCTAAATATCTTCTTGAAATTAGTACAAAATTATTATCGTTATTATTAGTGGTAAGTACATTGACTCCATGTCACACAACAACTTCCACGTGCACATGCGCGAAGCACGTGCGAGTGCACATTCAGGGAAAAGTGTGTTTTCTCGTTTTTCTAGTCATGTGACCTTGTGAGACACTTGAATTTTTGCTCAAGTTAGCACGACAGTGTGACTTATAGGAAAAACAAGTCTTTCCCGACAATTAGCCGGTGATTTTCAATACCACGACTCTCAAACATTAAACGTGAACGTGCCATTGGCATGCTGAATACGGGAACATCTGTCACTGACGTTGCCCGGGTAATGGGATGCAGTCGACAGACTATTCATGATCTACGGATACATCTCCAACATACAGGCACCACAGCAGACCGACCTCGTTCAGGAAGACCACGGGTGACGTCACGAGCAGAGGACCGTCAAATCGTCTTACTGTCTGTCTTCCTTTCGGCTTTTTCCCTTTTACTCGGGAGTCGCCACAGCGAATCATCTGATTCGCACGTTTGATTTGGCAGAGGTTTTTACGTCGGATGCCCTTCCTGTCACAACCCTTTTAGCAAGGGACAGAAACACGCTGACGACTTTACAGCTACTCTTTACGAAAGTCAGCAATGGTTCTTTTACACGCCTCTCACCATAGACAGTGAGAGACATGGCCCGCCTTTGATAACCCAGTTAGCTGCACTGGGGTGGGGGGGCAGTGACAACCTTGTGGAGAGTGGGACTTTAACCTCAACCTTTGATTCAGCGATCCAGCGCCCTATACCACTAGACCACCACTGCCCACAAAACCCTAAACCGTCAAATCGTCTTTGCTAAATTGATTCGTCATTGCAACATCCACTAGGAATGAAATGTTTAGACGTCATGGAGGTCATGGAGTGGACCTCAAGGTCTCAGGACCTTAACCCCATCAAACATGTATGTTGGGCAGAAGACTTCATCAAGTTTCCGTGGCATTTCCGGTGGAACTGATGAAATGATGAACTTGATTTTCATGGTGCGCCATCATTAATTGTTAAAGGATGAAATAAAATCATGATTTCCGACCCGTCTTTTCCTCTGTTCGATTTATCGACCACGAAACAAGTGTGAAGTTTCTTTTTTTGACTGAGTATATGTCCAAATTCGCAGGTCTTGAGGGGTATTATTCCTGGCAGTGGAAAGTTTCTAACAAATGTGGTCCATGGAAGGACAATTATTGATCACATCAGAGTGTCATTTGTGCCTTCGGCTCATTGATTCAGGTCATTTTAATGTGAAGGCGGATCTGAGGTTATTTTACTGGTTTAAAGATAACTCAAAATTACTTTTACTTACCTCTGTGTAAATATAGATTTTATGTAAGTTATGTAAGATTTGCCTTTCATGGAGTTTTGAGGCATCATCAAATACAAATCATCTGTTTTTACTGGTGTTTGGCATATTTGGTGTTAGCGCATGCAAAATATCCTGGCGCCATCTTTGTGTGTGTGTGTGTGTGTGTGTGTGTGTGTGTTTTATGAGATCTTCAGTGATCTCTGATTATACTCATGTCTTAAGTTCATGTCATCAGTTCATGGCATCTGTGATAAAGACTGACATGCTTACATACTATATTCATACACATCAATTTCCTTGCCATGACAGCGTCATATTCTTCACCAGTTTCATTTGTGTGCAAGGGCTGTTCCTGAGTCTGTCATCAGGAAGTAATTTACATCACAGCTAAGCCATTCTACCTGTCTTTTAAGCTTCTTTATTTTTCTCCAGACCTCTGAAGACCTTCAAGGAGCTGGAGGAAGAAATTAAGCGAGTACCAGTTCATTACTATTGACCATAATACTGTGCTTTGAGGAAGTGAAGTCCCATGATCTGGTGTGATGATCTTCATCTTCATCGTCTTCTGCTTAAGCCGGGGTCGGATTGTGGATGACAGCAACCTAAGCATATATTTCCAGATCTTCCTCTCCCCACCCTCTTCTTCCAGTTCTTCCAGGGGGACACCGAGGCATTTTCAGACCAAGACCAGCTGAGAGATATAGTCCCTCCAGCATATTCTGGGTTGACCCCGTGGTTGGACATGCCCAAAACACCACACCAGGAAGGCATTCTGGAGGCATTCTAATCAGATGCCCATGTGGTTCTACCAGTGGTTCTACTTTGAGCTCCTCCTGGATGACAAAACCTCTTATCCTATCTCTAAGGGAGAACTTTACCACCCTGTGAAGGAAGCTCATTTCAACTATTTATATTCGCGATCTTGTTCTTTCGGTCACTACTCAAAGCTTATGACCACAGGAGAGGGTAGGAATATAAATCCATTGGTAAATTGAAAACTTTGCCTTCTGGCTCAGCTGCCTCTTCAACACAACAGTTGTTTAAGCTCCATTTTATAGCAGAGGCTGCACTGATCTGCCTGTTGATCACCCGCTCTTGCTCTTACTCGTGAATAAGACCCCGAGATACTCAAACTCTTCCACTTGGGGCAGGACCTTGTTCCAAGCCCAGAGAGTGCATTCTACCCTTTTCCAGTTGAGAACCTTGACCTCAAACTTGAATGTGCTAATTTTCATCCTGGTGCTTCACTCATAGCTGTGAATTTCAGCGAGAGTTGACGGCATTGGCAGTGGTGGCTTAGTGGATAAGGTGATGGGTTACTGATCCGAAGGTCAGCGGTTCAATTCCCTCTATTACCACCGTCGGGCCCTTGAGCAAGACCTTTAACTCTCAATTGCTGAAAATTGAAATTGTATATTTAAAAAAAGACAAATGTAAGTGGCTCTGGATAAGAGCTTCTTCCAAATGCTATAAATGTAAAAAAGGCCTTGGCTTGATGAAACCAAAAGGACAATGCCATCTGCAAAAGCAGAGACAAGATCCTATGGCTAGTAAACTAAAATCCCTCAACACCTTGGCTGAATTTAAAATTCTATCCATATGTATTATGAATAGAACTGTTGACAAAGGAAAGGAGTCCAACCGGCACTGGAAAGGAATTCGACATGTTACAAATGCTGACCAAGCTCTGGCTCTGGAAATACAGAGACTGAATTGCCTGTAGCGATGGGTTCAGTATATAATATTCCCGGAGCTTAACCCACAAGATTGCCTGAGGGACACAGATGAAGGCCTTCTCCAAGTCTACAAAGCACATGTGGACAGGTTGGGCAAACTCCCATGTCTCCTCCAGTATCCTATAGAGTGTGTAGAGCTGGTCGAGAGTGCTGCGGCCAGGACGAAAATCACATTGTTCCTCCTGAATCTGAGGTTCAACCATCGGTCGGATCCTCCTTTCAAGTACTGTAATGTTGAACAGACTTTATAGGGTAGGTTGTAATTCCATGATATGTTTTAAAAAGGAGAACTACCATACTGGTTTGCCAATCCAGAGGTATAGTAACCGATGGCCATGCAATGTTACAGAGATATGTCAACTAAGACAGATAACATCCAGAGCCTTGAGGTATTCAGGGTGGATCTTGTCCACCTCCAGAGCATGGTCTCGGAGGAGTTTTTGAACTACATCTGCCCCAGTAATGAGCAGACCCCCATCCAAATCCCCAGGCTCCTTCCACCTCCTGACAACATACCCAGTCGAGGTGAGCAGCTCCTCACTTTCACTGAAAACAGTGTTTGTGGAGTACTGCTATCCCCTCCTAAGGTGTTGGACGGTGGTCCAGGTTCGAGGTCAACTGATAGTTGCCTTCCAGGCCCCCACCGAACTCCTCCCACACCCAAGATTTTACATCGGTGACATCCCGGGCTGCAGCACGTTTGGCCAGTCGATACCTGCCTGCTGCCTTGGAAGTCCCATAGGCCAAAATGACCTGATAGGTTTACTTCTTCAGCTTGACGGCTCCGAGCTGCTGCCTCAATAATGGAGATGCAGAACATGGCCTATTCAGACTACATGTCCCTCCCTGTCCTCTATTGGAATGTGGTTGTAGCTCTACCAGAGGTAGGAGTTAATGGCTCTTCTGACAGAACACTCCTCCAAACATTCTCAGGAGACCCTAACTACACGCTTGGGTCTCCCAGGTCTGGAGGGCGACCCCTCTGAAGGGACCTCAGAGCCGGCTTACCACCATGAGGTAATTGGTTGACAGCTCAGCTGATCCTTTCACCCAAGTGTAAAGAACATGTGGCCTTATGTCCGATGAGATGACGACAGTGTTGATCATCAAACTCTGGCTTAGGGTGTACTGTTGCCAAGTGCAGCCAGGTGCACTAATGAACACCCTTCTGTTCGAACATCTTGTTTGTGATGGACAAGCCGTAATAAGCACAGAAGGTAAAGTCTGTTGGGTTTTTACACCGGAGCCTCATGGCTCATGAGGCCGGTGCTTACCCCTGGTATCCATAGCGTGAAGCAACCAGGAGTTCAACTCCTCCTGGATGGGACGCTAGTCCATTGCGGGTTTCCTTCCCAGTATATTTTACTGGTACCCATTTATACTGCTGGGCGAACAGAGGCACACTTGGAGGACCTGTTCCGACCACCTGGAGGCAGAGGGTGGCTACCCATTCGTCTACCAGAGAGCACCCCAAGATGTGGTCACAGAGATGGTGGGCAACAAGGATTCCCACACCAGCTTTCTGCCTCTCCCCATGAGCAATTCCATAATGAAATGAGATCCAGCCCCTCTCAAGATGGGTGGTTCCAGAGCCCAAGATATGTCTAGCTGAGCCTGACTATATCTGGTCAGTATCTTTCAACCTCGCTCAACAGCTCAGGCTCATTTCCTGCTAGAGAGGTGATATTCCAGGTCCTAAAAGCCAGTCAGTAGAACCCATGCCTTCAGCTGCCACCTGGCTCACACTGCTCCAGACCCATATAGCCCCTCCCACAGGTGGTGGGTCATTGGAGAGCAGACCCATGTCTCCTTTTTGGACTGGGACTGGCCTAGCTCCATGGGTAGAAGCCTGAAAATCAGCCACTTGCCTTTGAGCCCATCCTCTAGGCCTGGCTCCAGAGGGGCACCCCAGTAACTAGGCAAGGGAGACCCGAGTCCTTGAAATACTGCTTATAGAGGACCTGGTTGCCTTGGGTGACTCTACCAGGGGCATAATGCCCCTGACAGCATAGCTACCAGGATCATTAGGAAACGCAAATCACTCCATCACAATAAAGTGGTGATTCAAGGAGGAACTTATATTTAATTATTTTATAAAAATAACTATTGTACTGTTATGATCCACAGAAGAGAGAGTGGAATTATTTGTATGTATAATGTGATATTTTTGGATATTGATAATCTGATGAATTGATTTCAGAAATACACAATACAAAAATTCTGAAAACCATTTAATTTCTGATTTCAATTCTTGTGTTGTTTTTTCAATAATATTTCTTATTTAAGGAATGATAAAATAAGTAAACTGGTTAAAATATTTCAGGGTACATCTACAATGTGAGCCACTATTAACCCAGAGATTGCAAGTCCAAATCTGGGTTAATGCCACAGCCACAATCCATAGCCTGGGAGTCCATGAGAGCTAATTGGCCTAGCCAATTCTCAGGATGGAGGGACCACATACACTCAGTTCGCTGTCACTCACAGCAATTGTCAGCCAATCCTGGGCGTCTGTGAGCTCAGTTTGTATGAGAGGTCAGATAGCGCTTTCCCTCTGAGTGTATTAGACCACCCCCAAATACGCATGCGCCTCAGTTCAAAAAGAGGCGGGTGGATAGCATAGCATGTCACGGCGGATGTGTGTGCATGCTTTCGGCCTTTCCTGGTTGGTGGTGGCCGTGTGATCGAGAAGGCAATACCCAATGGGTGGGAATTGGATATGACAAAATTAGGGAGAAAATGGGGGGGTGGTATATACAGTGATCCCTCACTACTTCATGCTCCAGTTTCTGCGACTTCAATACATCGCGGGTTTTTCAAAAATATTAATTGAAAAATAAAAAAATATGGAAATTAAAGAAAAATAGGGGAAAAGTTAATGAAAATGCAGCCGCCCAAAACAAGGCCATTTATGGAAAAAAAAAACCCAAATAAACAAAACCAAAAAAAAAAAAAAAACCAAGCCAACAAAATTACGTACTTACATTTTTATGACAGGTGCGCATCTGCACGCATGCGTGTCTGTATGTGTGCGTATTTATATTTTATTTACATCTTATACATTGTTTTTGAATGCTTAATTGTTATTATAAGCATTTTTATCACTGAATATGTATTTAGTGATATAAGATAAGATAAGATAAGATACAGCTTTATTAATCTCACAATGGAGAAATTCACTGTTACAGGCTCTTGAGGTACTATCAGTAGGGGGTGCAAAAATAGATACAAGTACGAACATACACACATACATATATATTATATAAGTAAATAAATAAATAGATACATAAATAGTATAAATTACTAAACAATAAAAGAAAAGAAAAGAATGGAGCAACTTTATAGATTGGCCTATATTAAAGTGTAATGTATCTGAGTGCAGAGTAGATGGGTTGATATGGTTCACAGTCAGTGGGGTAGATGTGGTTGATTAAAGTGCGCGGGGGTTTTTATTGCACATAACCGGTATTTTCACAGACAGTTACAAAGTGGCGTTGTACAGTCTGACAGCGGTGGGAATGAACGACCTGCGGTAGCGCTCCTTCCTGCACTGAGGATGCCTCAGTCGTACACTGAAGGAGCTGCTTAGCTCCTCGACAGTCTGGTGCAGTGGGTGAGAGCTGTTGGACAGGATGGATGTGAGCTTTGCTACCATCCTCCTCTCACTCACCTCCTCCACAGAGTCCAGTGGGCAGCCGAGGACAGAGCTGGCCCTCCTGACCAGCTTGTTCAGTCTCTTTCTGTCCCGCTCTGTGCTGCCCGGGGCCCAGCAGATGGCAGCGTAGAGGATTGCAGAGGCTACCACAGAGTCATAAAATGTCCTGAGCAGAGGTCTGCATATGCCGAAGGACCTGAGTCTCCTCAGAAGGCGGAGGCGACTCTGGCCCTTCTTGTACAGGGCGTTGGTGTTGTGGGACCAGTCCAGTTTATTGTTAAGGTGAACACCCAGGTACTTGAAACTGTCCACTGTCTCAATGTCCTGTCCCTGGATGTTCACTAGTAAATGTGTGTGTGTGTGTGTGTGTTTGAGTGCTTCTCCTGAAGTCGACCACCATCTCCTTCGTCTTCCTAGTGTTCAAGCACAGGTGGTTGCGCTCACACCAGTCCACGAAGTCGACGATGACCGACCGGTACTCCAGCTCGTTCCCCTCTGACACACGGCCCACGATGGCGGAGTCGTCCGAGAACTTCTGGAGGTGGCAGCTGTTTGTGTTATATATGAAGTGCGAGGTATAGATGTTAAAAAGGAAGGGTGAGAGGACGGTGCCCTGCGGTGCCCCCGTGCTACAGACTACCACCTTTGACTTACAGCCGCGCAGCCGCACGTACTGTGGACGGTTAGTAAGGTAGTCAATAATCCAGGCAGCAAGATGCCCGTGCACTCCCACGTCCTCCAGCTTCCCCGCAGGCGCTGGCCTGATGGTGTTGAAGGCGCTGGAGAAGTCAAAGAACATGACCCTCACAGCGCTGCCGGCGATCTCCAGGTGGGTGAGTGCCCGCTGCAGAAGGTAGATGACGGCGTCTTCTACTCCGATGTTGGGCCTGTAGGCAAACTGCAGCGGGTCTAGGGTGGGGCTCACCATAGAGCGGAGGTGTTCAAGGAGGAGCCTTTCCATGATCTTAATGAGGTGGGAGGTCAGGGCGACAGGTCTGTAGTGGGCTGGTTCCTTCGCTTGTGCTGTTTTGGGAACCGGAACCACACAGGAGGTCTTCCAGAGGACTGGAACCTTCTCCAGGCTGAGGCTCAGGTTGTACAGGTAGCATAGTACCACACAGAGCTGGTCTGCGCAGGTCCTCAGCAGCCTGGGACTGATGCCATCAGGTCCTTCAGATTTCCTCTGATTTAGTCGCCTCAGCTGTCTCCTCACCTGGTCTGAGGGGGGGGGGGGGGGGGGCTGGGGTGGGCTGCAGAGGGAGGGGGATGTGTCTGTCGGGCTGTAGCAGTCAAGTGAAGTTGGCCTGGGGAGGGGGGAGGTGTCAGCTGGTCTGGAGACGTGTGAAGAGGGGAGGGAATGGGGAGGGGTGCAGAGGGGAGGGGGGAGAATCAAACCTGTTGAAGTAGCAGTTTAGTTCATCCGCCCAGTGCTGGTCACCATCAGCTGTCCCTCTGACACTCTGCCCAAATCCAGACATGGTCTTTAGACCTCTCCAGACGTCCCGCACGTTGTTCTGAGCCAGCTTCTCCTCCATCTTCTTCCCATAGTCCTTCTTTGCCCTCCTGATCCTCCACTGGAGCTCACGCTGGACCTTCTTCTGCTCCTCTCTGTCCCCCGAGATGAAAGCCCTCTTTTTCTGGTTCAGGAGGACTTTGAGCTCAGGGGTGACCCATGGGTGGTTGTTGGAGAAGCACCGTACTCTCCGTGTTGGCACGGTGCTGTCCACGCAGAAGTTCATGTAGTCGGTGATACAGTGTGTGAGGCCGTCGATGTCATCACCAAAGGAGTTACAGAGCATGCTCCAGTCTGTGGTCTGGAAACAGTCCCTAAGCCTCTCGTTGGTCTCCTCGGTCCACACTTTCACAGACCTCTTCTGTGCAGGTTCCTTTCGCATATTATATACACATATACATGTACGTATACTGTACGTCAGTAAGCGGTGGTCGATCCTACTTTGCGGAATTCGGCGGTTGAGGGGGGGTCTATATATATATATATATATATATATATATATATATATATATATATATATATATATATATATATATATATATATATATATATATATATATATATACACACTTCAGGATAGTATTTCAAGAAATGTGAAAACAGTGCCCAAACTTTCATTGGAGATTCTCTCGCTAAAAGTTCATTAAAGTCAAAGCTTATTTCTCATTCCAATAAACAGATCGCGGATTAGCCACCATACGCTAGCACTTCAATTTATGCTAATATCTTTTGTAAGTGTTAAAGTGGCCCTGGAGGATTTTCTCTTCAGCTGAATCTCAAATTGAGATGCACAATGAAGCAAAGTGCAGTCCTGGAGTCGGTCCAGATTCACAGCTACAGGGTTGAGAAAGAGGATTATAAAGAAAAGAAAGAACAAAGGAAATCTAAGGAGAAGAACACGAGTAGGAGACAGAGCTCTGTGTACGGCATGAGCCGTGGTGAAAGGGTGGCTGGATTTTCTTTGGTTCAGCTCTGTGCATTTCCTCAAAATATAGAATTTCAACCCTGCGAGCTTGCCAGGAAATAGGATAATTTAAAACAGGCTCAGGAATATTTAATGATTATATGTATATAGCTGCATCATACAGGACTGAGAAAGAATGTTGATTTCTCATCCATTTTCTTTTAAACATTCATGAATGAGTTGATTGTGTTTTGCATTATATTTTTCACATCTGAGCCTGAAATGCTATAAAAAAATTATAATACACGATAATAATAATAATAATAATAATAATAATAATAATGAAACATGCTGTTAATAAAATGTGATGTGGAGTAATGCTTTGATCTGAGCGATGAATTTTTTTTTTTATTTCCACTTAAGTTTAAACTTCTGACCGGGTCGGATTTAAAGTTCTGTTTAGAACAATACTCCTCTTCATTAAAGATAAAAGCGTTCCGTGTCGCTAAAACACACAGGAGGCTCGTTGGAGATCCACTTATCAAGAAGAACCTTTGAATGTTTGGTTTTAAGGGCAGTGTATTAAATGTTTGGATTCATGCTGGTCGACAAATCACCCCATTTTTTTCTGAAACTTTCCTCCTCCCATCTTCATCTCCTCCCCCACCCCACACATTCTCAAGCATTTAGAGGGAACTATGGAAAGTTGGTGAAGGCTGGCGTGCAATCAAAGCTGTAGATGCATTGGTTGCGAATGTTTGGTTCTATCCGGACCAGCATGTTCTCACTATTACAGAACTTTTTATTTTCATTTGTAGCTTGTGTTCCTTTGTCCTTTTTGTCCGCCCGAGAGGGAACCACTGGTATGTCAGGTTCCTGAAACAGACATACTTCCTCAAAACTGGAGCATAATAAAGGGGGAGGAGAGAAAAAAACATGCAAACATTTAGGGCTGGTTCATGGTCTACAGAAGTTACACAAACGCAGCTGTAAACGCAGGACTCACGCACATACAGTATTTTAATAACCCAGACAATGCGATGAGGTGGCACGGTGGAGTAGTGGTCAGCACGTTCTCACAGCAAGAAGATCCCGGGTCCGACTCGGCAAAGAAGGTTCTGTGTGGTGGAGTTTGCATGTTCTCCTTGTGTTTCCTTCAGCCGCTCCGTTTTCCTCCCACAGTCCAAAGACATACATATTAAGCTACTTAACTGTTTCAAATTGCCCCTCGCTGTGTGAATGGTTTTGTGTGTGTGTGTGTGTGTGTGTGTGTATGCGTGTGTGTGTGTGTGTGTGTGTGTGTGTGTGTGTGTGTGTGTGTGTGTTGGCCTTGCAATGGTATGGAAAACCACTTATGATGTTCCTTGCCTTTGCATAGTGTTGGCTGAGACTCCAGCCTCCCGTAACCACAATAGAATTAAATGGTTCAGAAAATGATCGAGACTGAGTGCGTGAGAATGAAATGCATATTTGTATTGCTGCTGAATCACACTCACGTTGTGGAATGTATAGCACTCATGGTCTCATAGCGATGAGAATGTATTGGAAAAACTCAAGCTGTCAGTCAGGATCGCTGTACTCGTTCTTCTTTTCTCATTAAACATCAGCGCAGCAACAGTGCATCCATTCCATCAGTGCCACTGTCAGATATGTGTGAAATGGCACTTGAGCTTTGGCCATGTTAAAAAAAAAATAAAATTGAACAATACAAATTTCTATTCAAGTCTACATTAAAACCTCCTGGCACAGCTGATGTGCTCACATTAACTTTATCATGTGTAGACGAGGAATCGGTCCTTACTTGTGTGATACCTATAACTAATACAGTTGTGGCAACAAATACAACATTTACACTAATACTGTGTCTAGGTCTATAAAACAATTTCTTTTATATGTTATAAAAAAATGGGGCAGTAGTGGTCTAGTGGTATAGGGTGCTGGATCGCTGATCCAAAGGTTGGGGGTTCGAGTCCCACTCTCCACAAGGTTGTCACTGTCCCCCCCAGTGCAGCGAACTGGGTTATCAAAGGCGGGCCATGTCTCTCACTGTCTATGGTGTGAGGCATGTAAAAGAACCATTGCTGACTTTCATAAAGAGTCGGCTGTAAAGCCGTCGGTGTGTTTCCGCCCTGCGATGGCCTGGAGAGCTGTCCAGGGTGTACTCTGCCCTCACCCGAAGTTGGCTGGGATGGGCGCCAGCCTCCCCGCGACCCAAATTAGGATTAAGCGGTTACAGAAAATGATGATGTTATAAAAATTGTTCCAAAAATTGTCCCCTAGGTATGAGTGCGAGTAGCTGTGTGTTCATGATGCACGGTGGCGTAGTGGTTAGCACGTCCACCTCATAGCAAGAAGGCCTGGGTTCAATTCCGGGCCTGGGCGTTTCTATGTGGAGTTTGCATGTTCTCCCCGTGCTTGTGTGGGCTTCCTCCAGGTACTCCGGTTTCCTCCCACAGTCCAAAAACATGCACACTAGGTTAACCGGCCTGGCGTATGTGGCCTGGCGAACCATACGGTAGATCATTGTGAGCACAGCCATGACAATCCCTGTATGAGCATCATTCAGGCTTCAGGGATCGACGTCCATTTCCTCATGATTTGATGTAGACGTAGAAAGGTGTGTATTGACCTTTCGATGGTCTGACGAGATATTCAGGGTGTACTCTGCCTTCACCCCATGTTGGGTGAGATAGGCTCCAGCCTCCTCACATGCCTAGTAAAGTTAAGTAGATTGAAACCTGATGAATTGACTGATTGAGAGCGTTACAAGAAAATAGGTTTCATTCATTTCCTAAGCCACTTAATTCTCATTATGGTCGCAGGGAGACTGATTCAAATCTCATCCATCTCTGAGTGAGGGCAGAGTAAACCCTGGACAGCTCACTAGGCCATCAAAGGGACACAAAACACTCACACAATACCCAGAGGAGACCCACACAAGCATGAGCAGAACATGTAAACTCCACACAGAAATGACTGAGTTGGGAATTGAACCCAGACCTTCTTGCTGTGAGACGGACAGGCTAACCACTACGCCGTTGTACCAGCCTGGGATGGTTTGAGGTTCAAGTCTTTGTGTGGAGTTTGCATGTTCTTCACTTGTGTGCGTTTCCTCCGGTTTCATCCCACAAGTCCAAAGACATGCATATTGGATCTATTGTATATTTTAAATTACCTGTAGGTTTGACTTTGTGTCAGTGTTAGTCCTGAAATAGACTGGTGGCCTGTTCAGGGTGTACCCTGCCTCTACCCTGAGATTGGCCCCTGTTTATCTGAGCACCCTGATGGATAAGTGGATGAAGGTCTTTGTGATATTCAGCAGTAAATCGGTAATGATTGAGGTACACTTTGGAAAAAATTAAGTTTCTCAGCTTCCTTACTCTTTTATAACCTTCCTGTGTATTTGTTCTGCAGTTTCACTCCTCAGGAACAACAATTATTTGCAGTATGTAGTAGGTCATGGTATGATAATACTCATTTGAGCCAACTTATTTGAATATTTACAGGACCACCCTCAGAGGAACATTCAGATGATATAAGGGTTAATATTTTCAGAAGGGTGTGATTTCAAATCACAAAAAAAAACTTTAATGCCATATAGCAAGCAGAACATAATAAACAGCATTAACTGGATTTTGTCCAAATTCAATCATCTCCCCAGTCGGCTGTGAAAGGAAAGCAGTGGGAATGAATTTGTTTTTAAAATGTCGCCATCTACTGGTGGCAGGGCGACACTACAGATTTCATACAAATTTATACAAATACTGGTCTATACTCTCTCTGTTTTCTTTCTTTCTTTTCTTTTTAGAATCACCCATCGGTATTGTAATGCCTATCATTTTTTTCTTACTTCACTTATTTTTAAAAATTTATCTTGGAGATATAAACACTTTAAACAATAACACTCTTCTTTTCCATTCGGCGTTTCCCTTCAGTGGTCACCACAGTGAATCATCTGCCTCCATCTCACTCTATCCTCTGCATCTTCTACTCTGACTCCTCATGTCCTCCTTCACCACATCCATAAATCTCTCTCTCTCTTTTTTTTAAATAATACTCATTTTTTAACTTTAGGTGGACTGGGGTATGTGGGATGGTGATAGTGTTGTGGTGCATCTATAATGTATTTGTCCCACATTGTGTCCCGAGTTCCCAGGAAAGGCCATGTATGTTCTGAATACTCCTCTGATGAAGGAACAAACAGCTGATTTTTAATAAAAATAAACTATTTTTTGTGGCTCTTCTTCTTTCTTCTTCTTTTCCTTTCGGGTGTTTCCTTCAGGGGTCGCCACAGCAAATGATCTGCCTCCATCTCACCCTATCCTCTGCATCTTCTACTCTTACTCCAACTACCTTCATGTCCTCCTTCACCACATCCATAAATCTTCTCTTTGGTCTTCCTCTCGGCCTTCTGCCTGGTAGTTCCAACCTCAGCTAAAATGGCGAAATTCATATGCAGTTTGCTGCTTTCACCAGGAGAGGTCGACATATTTCTGACAGCTCTACAGATTATTAACCTCTGGCCTCTCATTTTCATCACAATGTAATCTACAGGGTTTTAAAATGCATCTTAAATTCTTTCTGCTATTAACTACCTGACAGAAATGTTGACATATAAACAAGTCGACATCAGGGTATTGATAGATAGATTGATCGATTAATCTCTGGTGATGAATAAGGATAAATGCAGATAAAGCCAGACTTTCCTGATGTGGTTTGACTATATTTACACAGCATGCTATAGACTGAGGATCAAAATATCACTTGTAGCTCTTTCATCTTCTGCTGAGATGACAGTTTTGTCTCCTCTGTGCAACAGCAGATCTCCAAGAGGGAACATATTTAAATAACTGATTACTGTAATTACATTAATTAAAAAAGGAGTGTATACAGCAGCAGCTCTGACAGTAGTTAGGACCATAATTCCTCCATATTATACTACTGCACTAATTCTAATACAGTACTTTTAATTGTTTTAGGTTATTCACAGGCCCTTGCATGTTGGATTCTCAAACATACATACATTTTATATATATATATATATATATATATATATATATATATATATATATATATATATATATACACATACATACATTATATACACACACACACACACACATATATATATATATACATTATATATATATATATATATATATATACATATATATATATATATATATATATATATATATATATATATACATACATACATATATACATACATATATTCTTCTATAATCACATGAAGAGTCCTGTCCTTTTATTTTTGTACATACATTATATATATATATATATATATATATATATATATATATATATATATATATATATATATATATATATAATGTGTGAAAACATTGATATGGTGAAGATTTCTGTTAGGAGTCTTCAGTGTGAGTGTTGTTTTTTCCCATTTCTTTCTTTTTTAAAGAAACTTAAAGCTGTAAGTATAAGTTTCAGACAGAAAGAAGGCAAAAGACTTTACACTGATTTCAGGAAAAAGAAGGAAAAAGAAGGAGAGGCCAGTCAGTAACACACTACGAATTAACATAAGTATGAACATTATTGTAAATGGAGAAAATATTACATCATCATATGGATTAGCACATCAGTCTTACAGCTGGAAGGTCCTGGGTTTGAGTCCCAGGCTTAGGTGTTTCTGTGTGGAGTTTGCAGGTTCTTCCCGTTTCCTCGGGTACTCCAGTTGTATATTAGGCTAATTAGCTGTTCCAGATTAACTCTCACTGTGAATGAGAGTGTGAATGTTTGTGTGTGCGCGCGCGCGTGTGTGTGTGTGTGTGTGTGTGTGTGTGCGTTGCCCTGTGATGGTCGG
Organism: Plotosus lineatus; assembly: GCA_024760905.1. Classification (NCBI taxonomy): domain Eukaryota; kingdom Metazoa; phylum Chordata; class Actinopteri; order Siluriformes; family Plotosidae; genus Plotosus; species Plotosus lineatus. The sequence continues at coordinate 21,831,765 of CM045732.1, read as the reverse complement.
TGAGCTGTTCAGGGTGTATCTTGCCTCTGTTCAATGTCGGCTGAGTTAGGAAAAAGTCTCCCCGGGACCCTAAGTAGGAGACAGTGAGATGAAAATGAATGAAATCATTCAACTCAGGATCAACCTCAGAAAATGAGAGATTTGCTTTCAGCTTTTTCGATTTATCAGGGGTCGCCCATATATCCAACAATTACACTGTGTATAAACAAACAAACAAACAAACAAAGAAATAAGATATACGAATTATTAAAAATAAAACCATAATATTTACTTTAATCCAACTATATCTTTACAATTTTCAGTATTTCAATATAAAATACTGTGAATGTTATACTGTGGGTCAAAGTGACCAATAATAATCATCCATAGTTTAAGATGAAAACAACATAATCTAGACTGTTTTCTTTTGACAGAAAATAAACCTTTGTCCTGTATTTATGAAAGATTTTTAAAAATATATAATTTAACCATCAACACTGGAACAAAAAGCATCTCCAGCAGCTCTAAATCACTTCCTTATACTACTCTGCGAATTGGAATTGACAGATTCCAGGCTCGACCCGTTGTCCGTGACGTCATAAACATGCGACGGACTCATGGCTACAGACCTCGTTAGCTTGTTTTGGTTTCTGGACAGAAACTCTGCCAGAACCTGTCAATGTGATTCGTGTGTTGAAGTTTAGGACGGAGCGACTCTGCAGCGGGTGAAAGGAAGAAACTGGATCTTTATACATGGAAAGAGAAGAATTTACAGCATCGCTTGTGGTAGTTTTTATTCTTATTCCGCGGTCGCTTTCCAAATGACTTCATAGAGTTCAAATGTGTTTAAAGCTCGTATCTCAGACAGTGTGTTATTTAAAACTGTTATATTAATAAATCACAATTATTTTACAGATCATCCTAATTAAACTAAAATTTAAATAATAATTTAAATGATTAAAAATATTAAAGATCATTTATTCCTGTTCGCTCCTCATTGTTATAATTCATATAACTTATTTCCGTAATGTTTTTTCTTCATGACCAGGTGTGTGTTTTATAGTGAGCAGGGCAGCTTTAAGCCACTCATCAGTGACTGGGCACACACCTGACTTAAATTGTTTGGTAAAAATTGGTTTCACTTGCTCTTTAAGTCTCCTTCGGCAGAGGGTTCAGTTATTTATTCCTCCCCCTGCTGTCATTGTTTGCATGCTATCCTCATTAAAATATGAAAACCTATAAATGTTTGGATGGTTTTAGTTAAAGCAGACACTGTTTTTTCATCTGTGTGATTTTGACAAAGATCAGATCACATTTGATGGTGATTTTATGCAGAAATGTGAGAAATTCCAAAAGGTTCAAATACTTTTTCATACCACTGTATTTTGATATATTATCTCCCAGGCATGCACTAAAGATTTTGACGCATTGATTCACAAATAAAGTTGCACATGGAAATATTTATTCAAGTTTGGAGTTGGGTCGTTGGAAAATGTGCCAGTTTCATGATCAGACCCATATGCTGTCAGTTACAGCTGTTCAATAGAAAATCCAAAATTGTCTAGGAAAATTGCAATCGCTGCATCTCTAATATGCGAATGAGATGCAAATAATGGTTAGTGGGCGGGAACTTGATGTAACTGGTTTATTGCCATTTGTTGCTTGGAGAAAATAAGAGGATTTTACCTACAACATTGTGACTTTTCTGTCTTCCAGGCTGGAGGTTTTGCAGGAATGTGTGCTGACCTCACGCTCTTCCCTCTGGACACCATTAAGACACGTTTACAGAGTCAGCAAGGCTTCTACAAGGCTGGGGGATTCAGGGGCATCTACGCCGGTGTGCCCTCCGCTGCTGTTGGATCTTTTCCAAATGGTACACTTCACAAATCAGTTTTAATCCACACCGCTGGGACATTGAATAAAATGAGCAGTTTTGCTTACTAACTGAGGATTTTAACTCAATATTAACTTGTATGATCATGTCGTCAGTGAATGAACTGTCTGTGTTTGGTTCTAGCTGCTGCATTCTTTGTCACGTACGAAAGCACCAAGGTGTTGCTGTCTGGCTATTTCTCCGTACACATGGCTCCCGTCACACACATGTTTGCAGCATCGCTTGGAGAAATCGTACGTTCTCTCTGCAGATTTCTATTTTTCTCATAATTGGTAATCGGTTATCTCATAGCTCAGGTTCTCCACTGAAACACATCATCCATGTCTAACCTGACTGCTGTCTGATGAAGATTTTATTGTTCGGGGTTTGTAGTTTTATCTTCAACGTTTTCATTCCAGCCAAGCAGGAGTTGTACCTTTCACTTGTTTAAATCTGTTGACGTTCAGTAAACTCTCAGATCTGGCCCCTGTATGGTTGAAATGAAAATCTCCACCCACATTGGCCCTTTGTGAATAAAGCTGAATATGCTGAGATGCAGCGGTGAGTATATACCAAGATTTATCAAAGGAAAAACAATCAGTAAAACTGGTAAGCGTCCCATGAAGGGTTGTGTACAGGAATGGTGAAGGCCTGTACATCTGTAAAAAAAAAAAAAAAAAAGAAAAAGTAAAAATCATGAGACGAATCATTTCTTTTTATGCTGGAAAGCTAATGTTTGGAAATCTGAAACGTTTTTGGTCAGACTTGATGGAGCACAAACTGGGCTACCTGTGTATTCATCATTTTTTTTAATGAGTTCCTTTTACTTCTCCTCGAGCTCACACACCAACCCAAACATTCTGTAGAGATTCCGAAATCACTTAAATGCAATTTTTACCCGGAGATCGCAGGTTGGAATCCGGTATAATGTCACAACCGTTTGTGACCGGGAGTCCATTGGAGCTAATTGGCCGAGCTCTCACAGGAGAGAAGGACGGCATACACTCACTTCCCTGTCACTTACAGCGATCATCATCCAGTCATGGGCGTCTGTGAGCTCATTCGTACCAGGGTGGGTGGCGAGCATTGCATGTCACGGAGGCGGCTCCCTCCCTGGTTGGTGGTGATCGTTTGATAGGGGAGCCAATACTTGATGGGTGGGAATTGTATATGAATAAATTAGGGAGAAAAATGGGGGGGGTGGAGACACACAATTCTTTGATTGGGTCCACCCCAATGGAATGGACTGTGGGTGTGTAACTAATGTGGGTGTCCTGATAAATAACTGAAGAGAAATACAGAACTGGAAGTGACAAAACCATACACTGCAATGAACAAACCCTGAAGGAAATGTTGCTCGCCATTGCTCCAGATCTTTAACAGCACATGGCCAACTACATCATGTTAGGTATCAAATCACATCAGAGATCAAACTAGTTTTGATTGGATAACGTCATTGCATCATGATGAATGTGCTGAGAAGGTACTGCTGGGACATTATTGTGCAACTTTTCTATTTTATAAAATGATGTAGACATGTAAGGCTAATGTGGACTCAGCCCATTTAAAAATATGTAGGGAGCACCGGTCCGGTTACTCATCTCATCGAACCACTTCATCTTACTAAGGTCACAGAGCCGGAGCTGAGAAGCTGGATTTATTCTATATTAATTTTTTAGTTTATGCATGAATAAGTGAACAGAACATTTTGAGTCTCAATAATTAGATTTTATACATGTGGTGGAAAAAGTAAACAAGGCCGGCCATGTCTCTCACTGTCCATGGTGGGGGGCATGTAAAAGAACCATTGCTGACTTTCATACAGAACAGGCTGCATTGCTGTCAGCATGTTTCTGCCGTGTGATGCCCTAGCGAGCTGTCCAGGGTGTACTCTGCCTTCACCCACAGTTGGCTGCGATGGGCGTCAGCCTCAGCGTGACCCTAATGGTTCAGAAAATTAATGATAATTTAAACTAGGGTGGTATTATGTATGGAGTAATGAAGACAGTCCCAGAAGAGGAGGCTGAAGAAATATGACCTGAAAAGCAGGTTTAACATTAAAAGCTACATATAGAGTAAAGCAACAACATCAGAGTGCATATTGTATTTTGTAAATGTATAATAATGTGAATGTATTGTATTATATCATGACATGCCCAAAACATTTCTACATTCAAATGGCAGTATGCACCTCGATGAGTAATCAATCCAAGTGAACCGTGTCACTGACATTTCATTCCTGATTTCTGGAGAGAAACTGCGATGACACAGAATAATCCAAATATATATTGATTCAAGTGTTTTTTTTTTTTTTTTTTAATTAATTAATTATTTTATTTTCAAAAATGTAGTGCTGGCTGTCAATTCAATAGTATGGGTGTAGTGCATAGCATGACCTTTTCACAGCAAGAAGTTCCTGGGTTCAGTCCCAGGCTCAGGTGTTTATCTGTGGAGTTTCTATATTCGCCTGAGGCTTATGTGGGTTTCCTCCCGGTACTCTGGTTTCCTTCCACAGTCCAAAGACATGAACATTAGCCTAACTGGCTGTTCCAAACTGTGTGTCTGTGTGTGTGTGTGTTGCCTGCAATGGTCTGGTGAGATGTTCAGTGTAGACCACTTTTGTCCACTGAGATAGGCTTTGACCTCCCCACAATGCTAACAGTAGGATTAAGTGGTTGAGTGAGAAAAAATAGAAAATATTTAATACAGACGCTCCTCGACTTAGGTTCATTTGTTTTCTATTTTTTCAATTTTACGTTTTTTTTGTTTTGTTTTGTTTTTGTTTTTTTTCAAAAAAAAAAAAAACAAGGTCAAATTTTGAGTTTAGTGTGCTCTCTGTAGTACGAGATGTACCTACGTAGCATGCTGACGTAATGACGCTGCGTCCATTGTTTACAAACGACAGACGTGCCCCTCCTTCTTCCCAGTTCAGTAGTGCATGTTACCCTTGTGTTAAGACGTCGTCTCTGTGATCTTTGTGTTTACAATGTTTTGCGGACTTTTGTAACCCTAAGCAAATGGTTGGTCAGAAGCGTAAGCCTACTAGCATGGGTGCAAGTTTTCCGGCATATGCCAGAATTTCTGGTTTTCCCAAGACTGAATTAACTATCTGCTCGGATCGGCGCAATCTACCATGCATACTCGGTTAAGCAAACAGAGTTGTAAAATGAATGAAAACCCGAATCCAGAAAATAAAGAGAACTCTCCGCTCTGCTGGTGATTCACATCAGTGCAGGCTGAGTACTAAACAAGTATTCAACGGCACCTTTGCTCACTTGAAAGACCGGAAATCCGTATAACCCGCGTTTTGTCTCAAGCACAAGCAAGTGAACTACTGTACTTTCGGTGGAGCGCCTCACATATTGTAAGCGTTGATTGGCTGTTTTAAGCTTCATGTAAAGTGACTCGGCTCAGCTTCATGTAAAATGACCATCCGTCGACCATCAGAACCATTTACAAGCGGAAAGATTGCATCACAGAGCATGTTAAAGGTTATATTTGATGAGTGAATTTGATTAAAATTTATCTATTTGAAATGATTTTGCTTGAATTTAATTTATTTGAAATTAATGTTTATTATTTGATATTATTTTACAATGTTATGTTTATAATAATTGATTTAGGGGTGTTTTATGAGATACGGAAATGGTATTTATGGATGTATAGTACAGTATGAACGTCATACGTCACTGGAACATACAGTAATAACTTACGCTTTTTTTTCAACTTACGTTCAGCCGTCCGGAACCAAACAAAAACGTAAGTTGGAGAGCGTCTGTAATACTTAGTGAGCTAGTGTAGGGTAAAGCAATGATTTGAGTATAATATTAATAATAATAATAGCTTCTTTTAGCTAAACCCAACCGCCTGTGACACCCACGTTTTGGAATTATCTTAGGATTATAACATTGCCCTCATAAACTGTGGTGGCTATGAGCCAGCAGACAGAAGCTTGGCGGTGGTTTTAATGTGAATTGAGGATGAGGCGTGACCTCAGTTTAACTCAATACCAGCCTCACAGGGACTTGTGCTCTTCAAAGTATAGATTTAGCACCGCCGAGTTGAGCCTGTATCTCTGAGTGCTGGGAAGGAGCTTCTTCCCTCAAATCCTGTAATCTGAGGTGTTAGGGATAAAAGTTACTCTACGGAGGTCGTCCAGAGAGCAACGCACATGCGCATCAGTGTGGAAATCAGGTCATCTCTCACAATCAGGGGGAAAAAACCCTCCTGAAATGGTGTTTGGTTTGTTTGTAGTGGTTGTATGAAGTGTCTGAGTTTCTGGTGATTGTGTTATTCAGTCAGGATTCTACTGTTTGCCTTCTCTCTGACCCAGACTGAATGTTGGCTGAACTCTTCACTTGGGGAATTGTATGAACCCTCAGCACTACCGTGTTGATCAAAAGCAGAAAGAGTTCTGCACTTTTGAGGCTCAGAGACTGAACTATTCACCTCAGAGTTCTGAACTTTCTTCAGGAATCAATGAAAACTTTATTAAATGATTTCTGGTCATCATCTGTTGTCGATTCCTTATGGAGATTCGTAAAAAATTTTGGGCTTGTTTATTTATTTATCGCGGTCATTGTGCTCACTATGGATTTAAACCTGAAGAAATGTACTGTAGTATGCATTTCCAGCTTCATGCATTAACTCGTGAATAATGAAAATTAAAAATTGTCAAGTTTAATTTGGTGTTTCATAGAGTTCAAATGCAACTGTACTGTTTTCATAGTGTGAATTACTCAACCATCTGTCGCCATGACAACTGGTTTTTAGTCCAAAGTTTATGTTCGCATTATCCTGAATTTGGGAGGTGGGTAATAAACAATTAGACTGTTTGATATGGCAAATTGTTTCATTGGGGTGGTGTTATCTGAATAATGCAATTTATGAATAATTCTAGTCAAATTTCACAAAATTATACAGTATAGAAATTTGACATTTAATGGTACGGACATAATTTTTATTTTCAATAATGTCTGTACCATTAAATATCAAAATTCTATGTTTTGTTTTCACTACGATAAGCTACACCAGGCGTCACCAACCTTTTTGAAACTGAGAGCTACTACTTGGGTACCAAATAATGCGATGGGCCACCAGGTTTATACACACTTCTGAAAGAACAAATTTACTCAATTTACCTTTAATTATATGTTATTATTAATAATTAATAATATTCTTCTATGTGAAGATATTGATTTGATCTAAAAAAAAAAAATAGCAAAAAAAATTAGATGCAGCTCAATGAAGACATGGGCTTGTCCTAAAAATATCAGTGAACAGGACACTGGGCGACTCATGTTGTCTTTGCAGGTGACCTAGTGCCCGTGGGCACCATATTGGTGACCCCTGAGCTACATCTTACTGATAATTTACACCCATGGACAGTTCTGTTAGGTGGTGAACTTTGCACAGCGGTCATGGTCGTTGTTATTCATTCGCAGATTTGGCTACCAACAGCAGGCTACAAGTTTTGATAACTTGCCAAGCTGGGAGACAGGCAGAGATTTGATTTATTTTATATATATACAGTATGTGTGTGTATATATATATATATATATATATATATATATATATATATATACATACACACACACACAGTGGTACCTTACGAAATTAATCCATTCCAGAGCTTTTTTCGTATCCTGCATTTTTCGTAAGTTGAACCGCATTTTACATGTAAAACGTATGATTCGTTCCAAGGCTCCCAATACTACTCCCTAAACCCTTTCAAAATTATAAAAGCATACAGTACCTTTTAAGACCTCCTTCTATCTTCAATGTCGTACTGATGGTAGACGGGTTTGGCCATATTCCTTTGTGATATCACTCGAGCCCGTTTCTTCTCACTCGCACCGGAAATCACACGTGTGCGTGTGTGTGTTGACCATGTCTTCTTAGCAGTTATAATCTTACAAATGTTCATGGAAGGTTAAAAACCTGAGTCAAGAAATAAAGCATAAAACAACCGTAACTCTGTCCTTTACGTGAAAAGCATCATGGTGGATTCAGCTCTATAATAGGCAATGGGAGGTAGATGCGTCATTCCTCCTAGGCAATGATGTCCAAGATGGCGTCAGGTCAAGATGGCGTCCTTGTCCAAGATGGTGCTTGAGTGAAGGCGACATGAATGACAGCTCAGTTGTTAGTCAATGGGAGGCCAGCGGGGCGGGATGTTTGAACGTCATTAATGGGAGAACAGCTTGTGCATTGTTTGAATGCTTGAATGGCGCGTTTGAATTTTTAAGATGGCGCTTTCGTAACGTGAACTTATTTCGTATCCTGAGACAAAAATTTTAGGAAAATGCTTTTCGTAACCTGAATTTTTCGTTTGTTGAGACGGTAGGTCACCCCATTTGTGTTGAGTTGATGACTGGTTTTATTTTATTCAGAAGTTCACCAGTTTATATCTAATTTGTAGTTTAAAATCTATCAGAGTGAAAGAACATTTTTCTTCTAAAGAATGCAAAACTTAATAAGAATGCTGAAAATAGTAGCACTAGCAGATGAGGCTTGTTACATCGTAAACTTTTAATTGGTCGGATTTTGTAGTTTTCTGTAGCCATCAACAGCTTAAATTAGATTAAATCTTACTTATGGATAATGTGTGTAAAGTTAACTGACATTCATTCATTCATTTTCTGAACTTCTTAATCTTAATTAGGGCTGCAGGGAGGCCGGGGAACATCTCTGCCAACTCTGGGCTAGGGCAGAGGGCTCCCCCCCACACCCGGACAATGCGTCAGGCCGTCGTAGGGCAGAGCTGATGTTAATAACCATAACTGTAAACACATCTAAATATGACATGTCACGCTTTAATAAATAAATATGGTAATGTTTATTAATTGTGGAGGAATAAAGCATGAACATGATCGGCTGTTAAACATTGTCATGAGTATGAAATCTCACTTGTGCCTTTTTCATAGAAAAATAAATCACCTCACAGCGGTAGCCATGACAGCGCTTCATTACATCCCCGATTACATCATACTGTGATGTGCACTTAAACTACAGTATAAGCGCCAATCAGGTTACAGACTGCAAATTAATCAGTGGTTTATTTAATGAAAGGGGGTGGGGTATTTTTAATTTACATATTAATTAATGTCAAGTCTATGATGACAACTCTATAATGCTTGTGCTTCTCCCTCTTCTTGGCTGTTTTAATAACGTTTTTGAAATACGGTTTTAAAAACACTTCTCTGACATTTTTGAGATACAGACAGAATTTTTTAAATCATGCAGAAAGAAATGAAAGAAATGATTTCCTGACCTTTTCTCAAGGGCTTTGTGCAATTAATAATTGAAAAACATCCTTAACGTGTGTGTGTGTGTGTGTGTGTGTGTGTGCGCGTGCATGCATGCATGTGTGCGTGTGTTCACGTTCGCCCTAGGTATTCTTTACAATAAAGAATGCCCTGGATGATGGGGTCTGTCAGGGATGGAGCAGGCTGTTATCCAGCCATTATATCCGATTTATCTTCATTCCCTTTCGCCCGGCGTTCCCTCCGAGAGCTCATTTGTCAAGCTGAAAGATTCCCGAGAGTGGAAGGAAAATATTCCATCTGCCCATCCCAACTCTGAGAGTTCGCTGGCATCCACCCAACATGCCATGGCATATAAACCCCAGTTCGACCCGGTCGAAGAAAAGGTGCATGATTTATCACACGAGTGTTTCGTAAAAGCTCCAGCCCGTGTCCCGGTTTCAGCCCCAGCCACCCAGCACTCCGGACCACAGGGGTCAAACTGTAGGCAGATGATCCTAATTTGAACTGGCAGATGGAAAATGTTATGTCTCTGCATAAGTAATGGCGCTATTACAGCCCAAGCGGAGGCTGTCCTGGTCAGATATTGCTTTTTTTCCTCTACCAGATGGATATTTGAAGGTAGCACTGCTCAGCACACCCTTAGGGAGACCTGCAGGTGAGGCCGAATTGATTTCTTTTTTTCTTTTTTTTTCTTTTTTTTTAAGCTCAGCACCTGCAGGATGTCGTGTTTAAGGTTTCTGATGTAACTCGGCCCTAAAATGCTCTTTAATGTGGCTTCGAGTCATTTGATTGCATATCGGAGTGCAGGATGTGATGAGGGAGACAGAGACCTGCACTGTCGCCTGATTTTATCCCTTTTATGCCAAACGTACACACCGCAGCCACCGAGTACAGAAACTTGTCTTCTAACAAGAGCTTTTCATTTGGAAATGATCCAACTCACAAGCACGTCTTTATTTTCAGCTAAAGTGCTGCATAAGAGAAAACAGCAAAAATCATGAAGAGAAAGAGAACAGAATGACATATTTTAACAGTAAGTATAAGGGACAGGAATAATAGGAGGACAGGAAGGAAGGAAAATAGGAATGAAAGGAGGAAGGAAGAAAGTGAGGAGAGAGGAAGAACAATGGAGCACCAAGGAAAGGAGCGAGAGAGAAAGAGAAGAGAGAAAGGATGGAGTGGTTCAAAATTTTTGGAAGGAGAGAATAAGAAATGAAGGAAGGCTGAAAGAAAGGTAATGGAGGAAAAGAAAAGGAAGGAAGATAACAGAAAAGGGTGTAAGGAGAGAGCTACAAAGGAGGGATGAAGATGAAGAGGAAAGGAGAGAGACAAAGGATGAAGAGAAGAGTGAGGGGAAGTGAGAGAGGAGGATTGATGGGGTAAGAAATGAAGTAGAGAGATGGAATAAAAATGGAGGGAGGGGAAAGGAGAAGAGGGACAAAGGGAGGATTGAAAAGGAGACAGAAAAAGGAGGGATGGAAAGAGAAAAGGAGGGAATGAGACCGAGGAAGCAAGGTGAGAGGAAGAAAGCAGAGATGGAGAGAGATGAAGGAAGGAAAGTGAGAAAGGAAGAATGATTTCAGGAATTAAGAAGGAGGGAGACAGAGAAGGTGGAGGAAAGAAGGAAGAAGAGAGAGGAGAGAGATGTGCTTCGAGCAGCATTGATGTATTTTAAGTTCTGGTCTTCAATAAAGTCACTGGTGATTTTCTTTTTTTTTTTTCCTTCCACGTGAATCTCAAGTTCTGATTGTTTCAGTCCTTGTTGGTGCTTCACAGCTCTTCCTAAATTTCCTCCAGTGGCTTTTCTAATCCCTCCATCATTCAGTGATAGAGTTCCTTGGCGGGTTCCTGCTATGAAGGCACACACCCAAAGTATGAGTTCCCATCAGAGCCCTCGCCGTCGAATTGCTGTGACTCAGAATAAACAGGAAGAACTACAAGGATGAAAAGACTGAAACAATAAAGTTATCATTAAGAAAAAAAACTTTGTTTTTGGTTAATTATTTGTTGAATCTTAATTAAGGAAGAAAAAACTGAACAATAAACATTTTATGGTTTTAAAAGGAGGATTGATTGATTGATTTTTTTTTTAATTTTTAAGTTAACTTTGCCAATCTGGCAACCTGCAGACTCTGTGTGTCACCCATCACTTATCTAGAAGTAAACATTGTCCCTAATTCATCTGATTTATTTTCATACAGTATCTCTCAGGAGTCGCTTTGAAATTGCCTCTCGCCCGACCATTCAATTAAAGGCAGGAATTGCTTGTCATATTCACTTCCCTCTCTGTTTAACTGCTGTAATTTTTGATCCTTTGGAGAATTAAATGATGAGGCCTGATGTACGGCGCTTTATAAAACAATGGTGACATGGATTTAAAAAAAAAAAAAAAAAAAAAAAGGGACAGGAATGAGCTCGAGGAAATGTTTCTTGGCAGGTTGAATGGAGGCGCAGTGAATGTATTTGGCCACTGAGGGGCGCTCTTGTTACACGACTCAGGAGAGGTTCACTTTCAATGCCACCCCAGTTAATTCAGCCAGTTCTTATGGTTTAAAGTCCTATTTTGCTCTGGAAGGTGTGTGTATGCTGTATTTTTTTTAAGTGTATATATGGTGTTTATAAATGTTGTATTTTGTGTCTCACATGCAGGTTGCATGTCTAATCCGAGTCCCAACAGAGGTGGTGAAGCAGAGAACTCAGGCCTGTCCCTCTCTCCACACATACCATGTCCTAGTGTCCACTCTGCGTGAGGAGGTACACATACAGATGCACACAGACACGTGTATAGAGCTGTAGGTCAGTCATACAAAGGATGAAGCCCATACTCCATGTAAACGCAGACATGCTACATTAATATTTTTTCATTTATTGTATTATTTGTAAAATGTCTTTGTGTACAGGGAGTCAGGGGCCTTTACAGAGGATTTGGCAGTACGGTACTCCGAGAGGTAAAACTGTTCAGTATGTCCTATACCCCCTTTCCACACCTGTCGTGATTCTATCCCACGCTTCCCACACTTTCTTTATATGGCCAGTATTTCCTGTTCTAGCGATGATCGCTTGGTTGGTGTTTCTCTGATGGCGATTTCAAATATCATCATCGCAGTCTGGTGCTCATCCAAGAGGGGCACTCTTGTTGTTTTCACTTCATCCCTGGTTACAGGTCCAACGGGCTTAAATTGTTGATGGTGAGAGATAGATCGGTTGTGAATGAAGTGGTGGATGAATTGATGGGTAGATTTATGAATCAATGGATGGATTTATTTGCGGACATATTGGAGGACTGGTAGATGGATTAAATAATTTGTGGATGGACTAGAAGATTGGTGGACTAGTGGATGGATTTATGAATGAATTGATGAGGGAATTGGTGGATGCATTGTAGAATTGGTGGATGGATGGAAAGGTTGGTGGATGGATTTGAGGAATAGAGGAGGGATTTATGAATTAATTTATAGGTTGATGGGGATGGATTGGTGCATTAGTGCATGGGGTTAGAGGTTTAGTGGTGGATTGGTGGATGGATTAGTGGATTGTTAAATAGGTTTATGAATGAATTGGTGGCTGGATTAGAGGATTAGTGGCGGATTGGTAGATGAATTAGAGGATGAGTGGATTGGTAGATTTATGAATGAATTGGTGGATGGATTTTTGGAGTGGTGAATGGATTGGAGGATCGGTTGTTGGATTAGGGTTTAGGGGTTTGGGGGATTGGTACATGGATTTATGAATGAGTTGATGGGTGGAATAGCTCCTCATTGAAATGGATGCATAAGAAGAGGTAGAGTTCATGGAGCGAATGATTGCGATGTGGATGGATGGTTATTCAGTGAGCAAAAAAGGTCACAGTAATTGAAGCTTTCCTGAACATTTTTCCTAAACCGAGTTTCTGAAAAACGTGCGATCTAACGATAATTTACTGAAAAATTCTGACTTGTTGAAGGAGCAGGTTTATGGAAACCTTGTGCTTTGGACAGCATGGACGAGGTGAAAAACTATGAAGAACGTTCTAGAAAGACTTAAATTCCTATTAGCGGGAATAGTGGCGCTTGGCTACGACACAATCCTGAGATAATGGACCAAATGGGACGAAAACAGACTTCATGGACCTGTTAAACAGCAGACGCGCGTACTCTGATTACTAGTTTCAACAGTTTAATAGTTATTAATGTCCTTAAGTGATTAGAAAGTACTGAATCAGAGTTTTTGCATCTTTCGGTATCGATTGATTCGGGTCAGGTGGGAATTTAAGGTCGGTCTAATTCTAAGCTCCCGTTTTTCTCGCCACTCAACTTGTATTAGAAATGTGTCTAATTAATTAGAAATTAGAAAAAAATGGGCCAAGAGGTGAAATTAAGCAGCAGTGTGATGAGGCCTTGCTCTGATATGGATTGTTCGTCCTCTTGCTCCCACTGGCGCGCATTGGCTCGTTCTTTTGCTCTTTGATGAATCCTGGTGCGCTTTGTGATAATGCTTTAATGAAGTCTGGCAGAGAGATATATACTCTTTCATTTTCTTTCAGAAGTGAGAGAGCTCTCTGTTCTTTGTTGTTCCTTCGTGTCACAGGTTTCAGTAACGAGAATGAAAAGGGAACTTTTTGGTCTACATGAAGGTGACACTGTTTTGCGTGTGTGTACACTCCCACACCGCCGGGTGATCCTGTACCTATTTTCCGCCTCACTTAACCCACAATATTCCATCTGGACCTGCCGTTTGGGGCAAGGGACGGCACGGCTGTGTGATTTCTCCGGAGCTTTCAGAATAAATGAATACATTTGGATGGCAGAAGAACGATTTCCCAGCATGCTGCAGGCTCTGGCAAGACGCCGTTGAAATCGTCTTGACGATGGGTGGCGATGTGTGTCACAGAGTTGATTTGTTTCCTCGGCTTTCGTTATCTACGTCAAGGCTGTGGCCCTGTCAAAATACGTTTGTTTAGTCTGAATGGCTTTTTTAATTAGAGTAGTTTTCATTTGGTTAATTAATTGGAGGCGTCAATCTTCACCTATGAAGCAGTGCGGACTTGGGATCAGTCTGTAGGCAAGAAATGAGTAGATTTATGTAGATTACTCGGGTTTATACATAAAAAAGGATCACATTGTCAAATATTTTTAATGAAATATTAAGAGTCTGATTCATGGATGAGTGGAAAGGGTGGATGGATAGGTAGATGGGTGATATAAATATGGAATGTATTTATATATATATATATGTGTGTGTGTGTGTGTGTGTGTGTGTGTGTGTGTGTGTGTGTGCTGATAAGAGTGATGAACCACAGGAAGAATTTCTAAAAGGATTTATTATTGGATGATGAATATTGGATGGACGGGTGCAGGATCGACCCTCGGTGGGATGGTTGAATGGAGGGTTTTTCAATGGCTGATTTGACCACAGTATGAATGGATGAATAGTTTGTTTATAGCCTGGATAGAAGGATGGGTAGATGGCATTTAGGATGGAATATAGCTGGGATGGGAAATCTGATTTTATTTTTATTTCGGGGAAAACACAAGAAGTTCCTAGATTTGATGCCAGGTCTCTGATGTATCTGTGTGGACTCTGCATGTCCTCCCTGTGCTTGCATGGGCTTCCTCCTGCAATTTCCTCCCAGTCTAAAGCGATGCACATTAGGCGAATTGTCTGCTCCAGATTGCCCCAACTGTGAATGTGAGGGTGAGGGTGTATGTGTTGACGTCATCTTCATCCACTGTCGGCAGAGATAGGCACCAGCCTCCCCATAACCCTAGTAGGATTAAGAGGTTTGGCGAATGAATTAGTGAACGGTTTGTTTCAATAGATATTTACTATTTCTTAAATCATGGAGGGAAAAATACAATCTTTGGGGATGGATAAATTGATAAGTGGTGGGATGAATATGACATGAGACGGACGACTGGAGTGATGGGGTAAAATTGGAATAAATTGGTCAATTGCTATACTAAAACAAGAATGGAATGTTTGATGGACAGATGTGGCTGAAATTCCTGACACTTTTTGTTTAATGACCAGAAGTAAAAACAGAACTGATGGTGAAGATTGTTTACTTGAGTTATGTTTACTGGGGCAATATTTCCATCTTTCGTGGTTGACTTTGTGGTGCAGTAGAAACATTTTCATCATTACAAGAGGAGGTCGAGTTCCATATTGTGCCACTAGAGGGCAGATTAAGATCAAGACTGAGACTATAAGGATCAGCCGAAAAGCCCTGTGATCAATAACATCTTTTTAAAAAGCTTTATTTAATCTAAGGGGTCAACAGGAGTTGATTCTTGATTGCAGCGCTAATTACGGCTGAACTGCTGAACTTTTCTTTCTTTGCTGTTGGGAAAGTGAACTGCCTGAAGCTTGGGGTAAAGAAGGAAACTTTCTTTCGATGAGATGAATCTGATTGTTTGACCGAGGAAGAGTTGGTATTGGAGTTGCAGCATTCAGGAAAAGGCAGCAATGATTCATAAGAAGTCAGCCTGGCTTGATGTCTTCGTACCTGTGTGAGTTAGGATGGCTGTACTCTGCAGTGCTTTGCTCGAAAGGCTCAGACATTAGGATGAGGAAGGAGGGTGAGGGAATAAGAGGAGAGGAGCTGAGTTGGCAGCAGTAACACTCGGAGAATGTTGTTATGAAACACCTCAGCCTGAAGCGCTCATCTTGCCAGATCCACTGTCCAAACCCCCCCCCCCACACACACACACACACACACACACTCTCACACACACACACACACACACACTCACACACACACACACACACACACACACTCACACACACACTCACACACGAGTCGCGTAGGATTACACAGCTGGCTTACACAGCACTGCTTATGACGTGACGGAGACATGATGCATTGGCTTATTGTTCCTTTACTTGGGTAACTCTGTTGTATTCAGGTGTGTTAAGGTAATTTTAAAGGTGTAGTTTGTGCTCATTATTTCTGGGCCAGAAATATGTACCGATTAAAAAAAATAGAAAGACCTACAAGTATTAGATGGTCTACAAATCAATTTTAAAGCATAGTTTGTGTGGAAAGGTGGTCGAGATGATTCACACCATGAAGTCTATTTCATGGCCTGAAGAGTGTAGCCAAAAATCTAATGATCCAAAACTATTATTTTACTGAAATGCTTCCTAAAGTCTGAGACCTTTTCTAAAAGAAGTAATTTCATCCCTGTTAGACCCCCACTGTACTAAGACCCCTGTGCAAGGTCTCAACCACAAGTGTGCCTCTGTCCACCCAGCGATATAAATGGGTAGCGGTTAAAAAAAACAAACAAGCAAACAAAAAAAAAAACCAACTCACTAAAAACCAAGCCAAACTTGCTACTTTTCTTAGGAAGCAATAGAAAGTGTCTTCCTTCCCCTGAATTCAACCAATGACGTGATGTAAAAATGGCTGCTTGTGTTGTGCAATAAAGTATAACTTCCTGTTGTTGTTTTTTTTATATGCATTACAGTAATATGAGCTGTAAATAAATCAACATGGACACATTATGAATTTGAAATGTGATGTTATACCACGTCAGCTGCCGGAGCTAGACTTTCATGGCTGTGTTTTGTTTTCTTCCTGTTTTTAATATTGAAACTAGTGGGGCCAGTGGCGTAGTGGTTAGGGTGCTGGGCTCATGATCAGGAGGTTGTGTGTTCGAATCCCAGTGAGACCCCCCCACTGTGCTGAGACCCCTGGGCAAGGTTTTAACCACAAGTGTGCCTCTGGTCACCCAGCAGTATAAATGGGTACCAGTAAAATATACCGGGAAGGTCACCTGCTTTGGACTAGCGTTCCATCCAGGAGGACTTGATCTTCTGGTCGCTTCATGCTATGAAAACTGGGAATAAGCACCGGCCTGATGAGCCACTCGGCTCGGGTGTAAAAAGCCCACATTACTTTACCTTACTTTTATATTGAACAAATAGAGGTTGAAAAGAAGTTAAAGTTTCCCCTGCTCTGAATAGAGATAAATGCAGCATCAAAGTGTTCCTTCTGTCTCAATGGAAACCATAATGATAATCTTGCCTGCTAATAAGAAGTACACGGAGCAGCCATAGGTGTTTGTGAGGACATGTGTTGTAAATTATATTGTAGAATAAGTTGTGGGTGGAATTGGACATCGAACAAATGTGAGCAAAAAGGATGCATAGGAAGGTATCTTCATGAAGCCAGTTGCTGTAACTGTACATTTTATCACACGAGTGCATCTAATGAGACTATACTGTATTAGCTATGGTCAATATGTTTGTTAGGGAAATTAATTTAATTTTGTAAAACATTAAAAATAACCCATTTAGTTTATTATTTTTCTTTAATTCAGCACCAAGCCCTCACATGGAAGCTGTTAGTTGTGAAGAGATAGCCTCCCCTCTTTCATCGTTGTGTCGACCCCCGTGGCGAGTTGACCTCGGGCCAGGTCACCCTGGGGATAAAACCCATCCGAGTGCAATTTGCCTGAATAACCCATGTTTGTTCACCTGCACGTTGATCTTTTTAAGGCTACTCTGCAGTAAGCAGGTGGAAATTTGTGTTTGTGGATAGCAGACTATTGATGAGTGTTTCATCTGTGTTGAGGCTGTACACTTAAGTACGACCAACTGATGAGCATAGTGAACACAGAATCTGTTTTGCTTCGGTTTACAGTAAATTTTTAAAAATTGGCATTTCTGATTTTATTTATTTATTTAGTCAGGTTCATTGATGGACAACAGCAGATGGAAATTGCTCGAAGGACAAGTACATTTTTTATTTATTTATTTTTTTTAGTGGTACTGTATATATTTTTTACCCTCAAGCACTTTCATTGTTTTGGATATTTTTAATATCTATAGCTTAGTTTGCATATCTTTAGTTATTAATCAGTGCATTTTGATTTATATGTACTAATTATATACTACTCTGTGTGTGTGTGTGTGTGTGTGTGTGTGTGTGTGTGTGTGTGTGTGTATGTATGTATATATATATATATATATATATATATATGTATGTATGAAATTAATCCATTCCAGAGCCTTTTTCGTAACCTGGATTTTTCCTAAGAACTACATTTTACATGTAAAACGCGTGATTCGTTCCAAGGCTCCCAATACAACCCTATAAAAATGATCAAAGCATACCTTTTGTGTGTGTGTATATGTATGGCACACTCAAAAAACTCATGAAACAAACTGCTGCTCAAGGGAGCTGTGTCATCCCTCCTAGCCAATAGGAGGCCAGTGGGGCGTGATGTTGAGAGATAGCCAATGGGGGGGAGCTGTGTCATCCCTCCTAACCAATGGGAGGCCAGCGGGGCGGAATGTTGGGAGATAGTCAATGGAGACTGGTCATTGTTTCAGTGGCGCATTTTAATGTATGTGTGTGTGTGTGTGTGTGTGTGTGTGTGTGTGTGTGTATATATATATATATATATATATATATATATATATATATATATATATAAAAAACGTCTGTCTTCCTTTCGGCTTTTTCCCTTTTTACTCTGGAGTCGCCACAGCGAATCATCTGATTCGCACATTTGATCTGGCATAGGTTTTTACGTCGGATGCCCTTCCTGTCACAAACCTTTTTAGCAAGGTACAGAAACACGCCAACGGCTTTGCAGCCTTCTCTTTACGAAAGTCAGCAATGGTTCTTTTACATGCCTCTCACCATAGACAGTGAGAGACATGCCTTTGATAACCCAGTTAGCTGCACTGGAGGGACAGTGACAATCTTGTGGAGAGTGGGACTCGAACCCCCAACCTTTGGATCAGCGATCCAGCACCCTATACCACTAGACCACCACTGCCCCCACTAGACCACCCCTGCCCGTGTATATATATATATATATATATATATATATATATATATATATATATATATATATATATATATATATATATATATATATATATATATATATATATATATATATATATATGTTCGCTATATGCTGCACACAACCACAGTTCTTTTCCATCGCCAACGTGGTACACCCACCGTGTCTGTTTCCATTTTCAGTGACCCATCTTATTCTCTGTTTATCTTCTTTCCTCTCCTAGCACTGTGGCAGACCCTCATGTTTTCTTTTTTCTTTGCTACGTGTATGTTATACGAGCAAAATGTACACAGTATGGAGGCACAACCAGATCGCCCTTGTCGTCCAGGTCAAGAGCAAAGAACTGTGAAACAAATAAACAAGCAATATGAAGAATCTTATAATATAGAATCTTATAATCCAATATAATATTGACTGTAATCATTAAAAAAAATTGTTTGATGAAAGTCCCATATTTATATTTAATTGCCGAAGAAATCTACTTACTTTTAACTACATTTGCAAACATTACTGCTTTCCTCAATAATTATATATTTGTGAGTTTTTCAGGTGCCATTTTAACATTAGACAGAATAACATATTAATTGAAAACATGAACTCCAAGAATGAGACTGAATACCATCTTTGGAATCTGTGTTTCTGAGTAAACTCTGTATTAACCTTTAAGATTGTTTTCAAATACATGGCTTAAATGGTTGTCTGGTTGGAGTTATCACCATGATTTCAGTTAGTCATCCATTTCTGTGAATTTTTAAAAAATATTTAAGAGGAAGTGCACACTAAAATGAGCAGTATACGGTGACTGTACTGTGATGAAACACATCAATTGTGGTGTTAACGTCAGCAAAATTACTACATTTTTATAAAAACAAAGTCTGGTTTAAAAATAGCTCAAGATGTTATCCACTGGATTAAACCTTGCAAGGTCTATACTGATGTAGAGTCAACTGTTTTGTACTTCTTTATGTAAAAAAATTGTTATTAAAATATAAGTTAACTGCTAACATTCTTCAACAGTGTGCGATCCCTTGATCACTTTTTGGCATTTTCCAAAATTAGGCTGTGAGGGGAGTTTAAAAGTAAAATTAGAGTTGAATTGAAATAAAATCAATAGAGGCCTTACTACTGTTCTTTCATACTGAAAATGTTTTCATCATCAGGTGGTTTTGACTTACATTTTTGAAGTTGATTAAATGTGTGTGAGACTTTGCTCTGCTTGAAAAGGTTGCCATTATATAGTTTGTTTCACTCTTGCGAGAATAAGATATCATAAGTGTACGACATAACCTTCTAAGTTTTAATAAGGCAAGATAACTGTTATAATAACAGATATTAATCTAGCAAATAGGGTATAGACTAGTGAACTTCTGAATAAAATAAGTGTACGCACATCTGCATATAATTCTACATTACATCGTATACATGAACTCATGGTATCCATCTCAGTGGGTTTAATATACAACACTGTATTCATCATTTCGTCAACATCTGTCACGCCCCACTTTTCATGGTATTATAGGGCCCCCTGTGTGAGGATTTATTGCTTGGTTTCATTTTTTCCTTAAAGATGGTTTTATTAAACATGGTGCATTTTCATAGGTACAAACATAAACTATGTACGCAAGCTCTTATGACCTTCTTCTATTCCTTTCGGCTTTTTCCCTTTTTCAGGGGTCGCCACAGCGAATCATCTGATTCGCATGTTTGATTTGGGATAGGTTTTTACATCGGATGCCCTTCCTGACACAATCTTTTAGCAAGGGGCAGAAACAAGCAAGCTCTTATTATGTTTGGGTTTAATTCCCTTTTATATTTATTTCCCTTGATCTTAGGATAACTATTAGAAACTTCAACTTTCGCCTGTGAATTTATTGAGATGAGTAATTGTGCTTTTGCTGCATCCACGGTGAATGACAATATGGTCATAAGCTTGTTCTTTTCTTTTATTTATTTATTTATTTATTTTTACACACACATGGGTAATTTTATTAATTTAAAAGTATCCCTTGGCTTGAAGATGAAGCTTTGGTTGTGGATGGACGTGACTCTTTAAGATCAATAAATCGAAGAATCCCCAGCAGTTCCCTGCTTTCTTCGACATTGACTTATGTAGTTTCTTCATATGTCCCTTTGATAACATATGAGTGTGATTCTTATTGTAGATCCCATCCATTACTGCATCCAGACATCAGCACAGTCTCTAAATCTGCACTGTGTCTACAGAGAGACCCAATAACTTTACTAAAAATGACAACAAAGAAGAGAAATGTATGAAGGAGGAACTGTGTGTGTGTGTGTGTGTGTGTGTGTGTGTGTGTGTGTTTGCGTAAAAGATATCCAGAAAAGACTGAGCTTGGTATTAGTTGGCATTTGTGTGCTTATGTAACTGATAACTTCAGAACAATGCAGGGAGCACCACTGTTTTGCCAAAGCTGAGAGTGATCATGATGTGTGTACATGTGTGAGAGTTATGTGTATATGTACATCTGTGCGAATTCCATGAGCACTTTGAGGGTTCGTCCTTGTTGTACTCTCGGACCTCTCAGAGGGACATGCTCTGGCAGGTCTGCTCGGATATGTTCTGTAGAGGATCAGAGCTCTGACTCACTGACTCACACTCTTTACTGACCCACTCGTTACACACACACACACACACACACACACACACACACACACACACACACACACACACACACACACACACACATCTATACAAACACATCGCCTGCACTGGGTTTATCCTGCCAACTATGCAAGGCCATACAGTTTGGAGTACTATCTACATGAGCTCAAAGGCACTCATGATTGGCTAGTGTTGCTGTGATTGACAAGGGAAAGCGCACATATGACACCCCAATTTTGCCCTCATGGTTTTCTACCATGGACGGCTGTGGCATCAATGCAATTCAAACTCACCATCTCGGGATGACAGGGACCCTTAAGAGTTTCTTGCCATCTTGGATCGGATTATTCGAACTTTTCGTTGGCCGCACTTCCTGGTTGGAAGGATGACATTCCTCTTTCCTGTGTCAGTCAGAGGAACAATTCATCTTACAGAGGAAGCATGTTGTTCCCTGCCCTGGTGAAGGAGAGAAGTAGTTTCAGTCTAGGATATCACAATGGTTATGTTGGATGATTTGTCTCTTGGCAAAACCCTTCTTGTTATCTTGGACCAATAATCAGACTAATGAATACAGATGAGATTATTGAAAGAAAAAAGTAATAGGCTAAATCGAGGACCATAAAAAAAATGGAATCAGTGATTTATGGTGTTTGTGGTGTGCTAATGTTCAGAAGCTTTTTAAAAACTAATGCCTGTTGTTGATTACATGACACTTTCTAGCCCACATGTTATTTGATGTGGAGATAGAAAAAGTAGTTGTTTACCTCGGACCTTATCTCTGTGTTTGATCCGTTGTACAGTTTCTATTTTGGTAAAGAAACTGGCCTAGTGACTTTGAGGAAGTTCATAAATTTCTGAATGGAAAATGACAAAAATGTCATCTGTCAAAGCACTGCACCAATGGAAACATCTGAATGAGTAATTACGTGTCAAGTTTCCAATGATGATGTGTCATAAGTGCTTGATTTTTCACTCCACTGCTCCTTGGAGGGATTTTAAAGACTTGATTGTGGTTGCCACTAAAATGTAGGCCTAAAGAAAAAAAGTGAAGCAGTAGTGTGCCATATGGTGCAAAAGACAAAACAAATTTTTCTCACGCTCAAAGCACCTTTAAACTCCTCAAACTCTGCCAAACCAGATTCTGTTGAGTAGAATTAGTAGTACTACATTTAATTCAAAATGAAAAAAGAATGCAGGTCTTTGTATGGCGCTACCATAGAAGAAATTACTGATCAGATGTCTAGACTGTAAACGCCAGAGCCGTCTGGGTCATGAGGACAGAGCTATAATTCATTCCCATGGCCCGGTGACGTGCGCTACAAAGACGGATCTTTTGCCAAGTCTCAAGCCGCTCAATGACTCTGTTGATTGTTGTTTTGTTTTCCTTTTTTTCTGTTAGTCTTGGCTTGCGGACGGAGCCCTCAGCACGACCCTCACTTTCAGGCATCAGTCTTTGCCTGTACAGATTATGTCATGAGCTACAACCCAAACACGGACTCGACGTTATAAACCACCAGTGATCCAAAATTTCTCGTTCTGGCTACGGCTAAGGTCACACTTGTCTGCTATGAAGATCGTGTTCTAGATGAAGCGCTGATGATGCCAAGTCATGTTTTTCTGTTTTCCTCTGATTGTACTAGAATGGTGTGCTAGTTCAGGAACCGGGACCTTGTGGTTCTTAATTAGCATCCTTTCAAGGTCACAGGGCTGTTGCTGTAGCTTCCCACAATTTTCTGCATGTTTGCTGCACTTGGAGCAAGAAAGCTGCCCGACTCACCCCCAGCATGTGTTTCTAATAAGGAATAAACTTAGACAGGCAGACGAACAGAAAGAGAGAAAGACATGGGTGGGGTGGATTTCAGCTGCCTTGCAGACCTGTGACTTGAACAGGAATTTGCCCCCAAGGAGAAACAGCATCTCGGTGCTAAACACACACAAACACCGTGTCTGTATTTTATACCTCGTTGACAATGCTCTAAATGTGTGTTTTTATCTTACATGACAAATGAAGCCCTGTATGTTATATTTGTTCTTGTTTATAGAAATTCTTCACTGGCCCGTACGGTACTGTGGTACAAAAACAGATCCATGACCTCACATCTGTTGCTTTTTCACTTCTGTTACTATGGGCTGAATTTCTCGCAGTGCTAGCAAAAGTACTGAAATTGGATGTCTGCATGGAGCAACAGATGAAATACATCATTAAATCTGGCCGAATGCCAAGTGTCTTCGAATCATCACTTGAGTATGGCTACCTCCGGGGTTTTTTTTCAATTCCATACAGTGAGGCCGAATGATTTGATATGAAATACTTGAAAGCCGAATCTGGTTGACTGTTGGAAATGCAAGATTACAGCTTTATTGGAGGAGCATATCTGCCAGAATATGTAGGCTACTGGAAATGGGGATCCAGCAGTTAGCCAGTGTAACATTGACCCTGGTTGGGTACGAATAGTTCAGGAATTGGATTAGTAACTTTATTTAGCTGTGCATACATACAGAGCTGTTTTTATGATGGTGCAAGGCTTACTGGCATGGTTCCCTAAAGGGCACCTCCTTTATGCCTTTCGTGGATATCTTTGTCCGAGGAAAGTGAAAGTCATGTCTGGGTTAAAGCGTGTTTTAGAATCTGGGCTGTTCTGGGATGTGGAGCAACTTGCAACTACAACTACAGGCAAAACTCTTAAGATTTTTTCCGCCTCATACCAGAGCATTTGTGAAATCACACACTTGGGAAAGGATTAGAGGAAAAAAGTGAGAATGTATGCATATGAAAAATTATTAAACTATCTACGAATCTCCTTTGTAATAAATTTCATGGAACAAATTGGCAGCTTCCTCCAAACTGGCAGAAGACAATGTTAACCATTATGTCAGAAGAGAAGCTCACAGAAGCTCGAAGATTTGTTGCAGCTTGTCACAGCCTGAGGAGTTGTGAAGAAGCAAAGCGCTTGAGTGAGTCATCTCAAAGACACTTTGGAATACAGAGAACTCGGAGCTCACATGATGTCAGGCCAACAACCACAACCTGTTAATGCCACACAGCTTCTTAAATAGCAAAAAAAAAAATCTTCAACCTTCATTTGACTTTTTCTGCTTACTTTGCACCTCCAACCTGTACCTTATCTACGGCCATGAGTGAAAGTTGAAGTGTAAACGGCGATTCCCAGAAGGTTCCTGGGGTTGTTTTCCATGGTAAATTGAAAAGCTTGGCAATCCAGAGAGAGCCTGAAAGCTGCTTTTCAGAATCACTAGGATTCAGTTGGATGTTTATCCGACATACAAGGATGCCCCTTGGTCATTTCCTGCGAGAACCGTGTCCAGCACATTTCTATAGACAGAGACCATGAGGTCTTGTTTAGGTCTTGGGAATGTCCGTGTATTTCTTCTGAGGTGCTGGAATCTGTGAGCAAGGATAGAGAAGTCTGGGTAGACCTTCAGGCTGCTGCCATCTCGTTCTCAACAGCAGTCTCTTTGTTTGAATTGCCTTTTTTTTTTTTTTTCAGTACTTGATTCTTTATTAAGGTTACAGGCAGACTGGAGCCCATCCAGGCCAACTCAAGACAAAGGCAGTGTGCACCCTGAGCAGCTTGCCAGACCATTGCTGGGCTAACACCAGACACATAACCACTCATAATCACATTTAAGGGTAAAACGGGAAAATCCAGTTAGTCTGATGTGCATATCTTTGAACTGTGTGAAGAAACCAACCAGAGAACCTGGAAGAAACCCTCGAGAACAGAGATAATCTGCAAACTCCACACAGAAATGTCCTAACTGGGTGCAGTACTCGAACCCAGGACCTTCTTGCTATGAAGCACACATGCTAACCAGTGCGCCACCTGAAATGTTGTCTCATGGTTGCTGTTGCCAAGAGTCAAAACATGAACGTTGAATTGCGACGGAGAATGAATTTACATTGCTGGGATCATATCTTGAGAGAGGAGATCGTTTGTGAGGTGTGTGTGTGAGTGTGTGTATGTTTATGTGAGGGATTGCTTGTTGGGTGAGATAGTGACAGCCTTATAAAAGGAGTATGAGGTTAACCTCTAATTACAGAGTGAAGCTCTCCGCCCCACACTTCACCATGATTTATTCCCTTTTACTTTCTCTCCTGATTTCTATCTCCTTGTCTCTTTGTTTCTAAAGTATTTATTGTTTATGTTTTGCTCCATAGCTCGCTCTCTCTCCTTCCCTCTTTCCCTCCTTCCCCCTGCGGTGATTCCCTTGTACCCCCTGGCCCTTGCGGCTGTATATGTAGCCTCGGTGCCCCTCGTCAAAATCCGCGCCAGAGAATTAAGTCCTCCCGTAATGTGGCCTCATGGGGTAATTGCTGCAAATAGTACTTAATACATTCACTTTATCTTGACATGCAAGCTCAATTATCTTCCATTATCTCAGCACTCGCGCCTCACAGTCTAATTACAAGTGTGTTCGATGGAGCACATCACTAAAGGCACTTTAGTTACCACAACATGCAGCGATTGCTACTCTGGATTAAACTTTTGGGTCACGTTACACATTACATTACACACTAACACCCGATTGAATTATTCACTTGAAGCTCAGCTGTGTTCAGCTTTTGGTCGCTTTGTTAAGTTCTGATGTCATTATAATGGATAGATTGAATCATTTGTACCATTTGAAGAACAGTTTGCTTAAAATTTCCAGGGTTTCGGAAAACAAGTCATTGCAGAAATACAGAAATAAATGCCCGGACCGTCTGGGTCGTAAGGACCGAGCTTAAATTCATTCTCCTGGCCTCAATGATTATACGCTACAAAGACAGATTCCTTTCCAAGTCACCAGCCACTCAAATATTCTGTCGATTGTTATTTTATTTTCCTTTTTCCTCCTGATTGTCTTGAATTGACTCGGCGATAGAACCCTCGTCTCAACCCTCACTTTGGAATCTCGGCGTCTGCCGGTGCAGATTATCTTATGAGCTACAACCACAACAAACACTCGCTTGTGCACTCGCCTCTCCTCAGATGTTCTTGGGGTTACTCGACAGTGCTGTGGAAGGAGTGGATCAGGTGGTTCTGGGATTGATACCTAAATACAGGAATATTGGACAGAAATAATGGACCAGTCACGGCCCTGTGATCAGTTACTGATGGAGGCTCACTCGTTCTTGTGTCGTCTGTTCTCATTTCCTCTTTTCTCTTCTCCAGCTTCCTCCTCTTTTCTTCTTTTTTCATGCTCTCTTCTCTTTTCTCCTTTTATTTCTCCTGTTTTCTCTTCTCTTTGCCATCTTTTCGTTTAAATTTTTTTCCAGTCATTTCCTCATTTCATTTTTCTTGTCTCTTCTCATCTCTTTCTCATCTCCCCTTCACCTGTTTATTTCTGTTTTCTCTTGTTTTCCTCCTCTGTCCTTTTCTTCTCTTCACTTCTCTTCCCTTCTTGAATTCCCTTTTCCTCTTCTCTTTTCTTCTGGTTTTAACTCTTCTCTCATCTTTTGTTTTCTCTTCTCTTATTTTGTTGTTTTCTCCCTCTTCTCATTTTTAGTTTGATATCTCTTTTTTGCTTTTCTTCTTTTGGAATCAAAAAAATCTCTGTCTCCTACTCTCTTGCTATCTATTTATCTATCTTTCTGTCTGTCCGTCCTCCTGACCCATTGTTTCTCTCGCTCATTACTCTCCTCTCCTCTCAGGTTGCTATCCATTCTCACACAGCTGTCAGCGCTAATTGCAGAGGCGTCATGGGGTCGCCTTATAAATTTTATAAATCAGCGCACATGAAGATTCTCTCATTACATCATACTTGCTGGGTGAGACTGCCTCCAACAAGGGGCCCTTCCTTGCCTTAAGTGTGTGTGAGTGAGTGTGTGAGTGTGCGTACCCTTTTACATGAGTTAAAACTGTGTATGTTGTGCACAGTTTTCTGGGTTCTGTTTGTAATGCTAGCAGGGTTAAACATGGTGACCGTTTCAGCAGTGTCTGGAGGAGCAACAGGAGCAATGCAGCCTCGGCCCGGAAATCCCCATATGGTGTGAATATTCTGAGACGTTTCTGGGAAGTGTATCGCTCACATGGATGGAATTGCACTGTTGAATGTTTGCCAAGGTGCTGATTCCTTGCAGGCCCCTGCCTCCTATTTCTCTATCACCTCCCCCATAACACACTCTCTCTCTCTCTCTCTCTCTCTCTCTCTCTCTCTCTGTACTCATTCTCTTTCACTGTTTCTCAGAGCACATATTAATCTCTTTGGAGAAGTTTTGCCCGCTTCAGATGAGAGAGAAAGGGAGCACTGGCTATTGGAAGCGTTCCTGATCTCTAGGCCTAGTTCAGCTTCTTTAAACACATCGTGTGTGTGTGTGTGTGTGTGTGTGTGTGTGTGTGTCTGTGTGTGTGTGTGTGTGTGTGTGTGTGTGTGTGTGTGTGTGTGTGTTTTCGCTCGCGCGCATGCACGCCTGTTCTGCATGGCAGCTCTGTCATGTGAAATACTTACAAAGAGCACTTTTTGCATTTTCTCTCTGTTTCGCTCTCCCATATACACAAATATACAGACGTCTCAGGATCATATTAAACAGACAGAAACCTCAAATCCATCTCCTTTGTCAGTCTTGGCCCTGCCTTCTTGTGTGATGTGCATGTGCTTCGAGCCGTGTGTGTGTACGCGCGTGTGCGCGTGTGTGTGCGCGTGTGCGCGCGCACGTGTGTGTGTGTGTGTGTGTGTGTGTGTGTGTGTGTGTGTGTGCGCGCGTGTGTGTGTGTTTCTGTAAGCGTGTTTTATGGATGCTGAGAGGCCTGTAACACCATGTAGTCTTTTCCTTTCATTCCTTCTTCTTAACTTTCATTGTTTTTTATTCATTATATTTCATGATTGAGGCTGTTAGTGTGTGATTTGTGTATGTGAGTGAGAGACAGGTTTGCCTCTCATTAATACAGATCTGTGTTTGTGTCCACTTGTTTAAATGACATGGAATGAAAGAACACAGTAACAATACAAATGAAAGAAATAATGCTAACGAGGATAATAGAGCACACAGCAGTGAAGCAGTTCTGACCGTAATTCATGTCAGCAAATTATTTTAATGTACTTGTTGTAATACAGTACATGCTGAACAACTCGCACAGGGATTGCATGGTGAGGAGGTTAATTTAACGTGTGGAATGAGTCTCCAGCATCATGGATTTGTAATAGTCGCTGCAGAGATAAAACAACAACCTTCAGTTTTCTGACATGGATAAAAGGTTTATACGTAATGCAGATTGTAATTATTGGAAAATTACCCTGAGGAATAAAACAGTTCATGGTGTGCTGCTTAAAAAATGGTATTACATCACACTTTTGTCAATAATTTTTCTACAATAGTACACCACCGTGTGATTTGTTTTTAGTAATAAGCTTTATTAATTTAGCCAATCATTTCTCTTTATAAAAATGTTTATTAGTACAGTGGTACCTCGGTTCACGAACACTTTAGAGGTCGAACAAATTGGAATCCGACCAAAAAATCCAAAAAATTTTTTTGTCCTGGAAGTCAAACAAAATCTGGAAGTCGAACGTGAAAAAAGCTCAAGAAAAAATGACAAAAAACAAGACCGAGAGGGAGGGAAAATGCACGTTTTCTGGCAGTCCGGAAGCTGTTGAGCTGTATCACCCTTATAAAGCTAAAGCTAGCAGTGCTGTGAACACCTTTAATGATGAGGTCATGAGCCACTTCCGTAAGGTTTGGAAAAGAAGGCAGAAACAAGCCACATTAGAAATGTCCTTTTAAGAAAAGAAAGGAACATCCTGAAGAAGAGTCGTCCACACCAAAGTGAGTAGCAAGAGAAAAAAACACCTTTGGCTGATTCACCTGTGAAGCTGTTATGGAAGGGGATCCTCCTCCTCTCTCCCTCTCCAACATTTATGTATGCCAACTGCTCATCACCACAAAGGTGAAAATTCTTATCTTTATTGTTCTTATGCTTTAACTGTACTGTGGTTTTAATTTTAGTGTACTGTATTCAATAATTTTTCACTTAATTTGTGGACCTATGGTACGATTGCGGTACTGTAAACGTCTGTTAAAAAGAGGACGGAACAGATTAAGACAATTTACATTATTTGTAATGTGAAAAATAGATTCGGAATTCGAATAGCCGTCTGGAACGAATTGTGAACGAGAACCTAAGTACCACTGTACATAGCATTTATTAATATCTAGTTCTATTTCTGCTGTGAGCTCAGATGTTAGGTATTACTGTATTATCAACTTTTTCTAAGAATAACCTTTTCTGAGGAACTTTTCAGGCAGTAGAGGAGAGAAATAGCTTTATTTTTATAGGGATTTAACTGTCATTGCCCACATTATGTTGGGGAAGTGTTTCTGGGCCCATGCAGTGATAGAATCATACCTGTTTTTAATGCAGTGTCACCGAGGGCTTGGAGACCCTAAGCTGGCCAGTATTGATTTTTGTCCTTGTGCATAGAAATCTGTCCAGATAATGTGAATCTTTTGATGATTTAATGAACTGTAGATAATGATATTCAAACTTTTTGAAGTTTTTACACTGAGGAACATTATCCTGTAAATGTTCCATAATTTGTAATCACAGTTTTTTGTGGATTGGTGAACCTCTGCCCAGATGTTCCTGACCCATTTGCCAGTAACAAAATTCGTTGCAAAATTTTCCTGTTTCTTTTCAGTACCACTTACTTTTCTAGCCATCTGGTGTTCTGCCCTAATTTTATTAAAGAGGTGTTGCCATCAAATTAAACATGAGTTAGTATTTCTCATGAAATAGTAAAACGTCTGACTTTCAACATGTAATTTTTATGTTCTATTGTGTATAAAATAAGTGACAGAAGATTCGCAAATCATTACATTTTGTTTTATTTATATTATATTTTATATTTTATACAGAGGCCCAACTTTATTTTTGCGAGTAAGGTTTTAAATCTCAGACCTTTTTTAATGTTTTTTGTGTTCCAACTGGGGAACCCTTAAACATTTTCCATGATGATGATGATGATGCTGGTGATGCTGGTTGCGGTGGTGGTTGGTGGAGATTAAGATCCACACTAGATTACATGGATGGGCCTAATGATGTTCATGCATTCATTTTTCAGAACCACTTAATCCCAATTAGGGTAAAGGGTAGGCTGGCGCCCGTCTCAGCCGACTCTGGGTGAGGGCAGAGTGCACCCTGGACAGCTCGCCAGGCCATTGCTGGTCATGCCTAAGGATGTGTCAATGATAAACTTACATCCTTTTTATGAGAGTTCTTGTGATGAATCCTCCATAGCAAATACAATTCGGCTTCAATCAACATTTGTGTTTGATTTTCACATTACGAGGACATAATGATTTCAATAAAAGCTCAATGTGTAACATATGGAATTGCTTGGTTTGAAACAAGCCTTCTCACTGCCTCTTTATCTATTTTTCCTGCAGCCTTCTCGCTGCTCACGTGACGCATCACAGCGTGCACTCTGACCCTTCTCTGCTTGTGATTGATTTTTTTTTTAATGTGAGTTATATAGTTTTTGTAGATTGATCCAGTCATCTGTTTTTTCCAGATCTGCTTCATTTATTGCTTATACATTAAAAAAAGCTGATTTAGTGGTGTGTATTGATCATTTTGTGCAAGAAAAGTAGATATAGAGTACCCATGAGCTGCAGGTTAATCACGGCCGATGCTGTAATGCATACTGTGGGTTGTGACCCGAAATGAAACGCCGCCTCCTTAAAGATTGTGTGGGCGTGAGTGTCAGTTTGTACAGTTTATTTAGTCAGCGAGAAGACATACCTTTGCAAATATTTATACCGTGTGAACACACACACATACACACACACACACACACACACACACACACACACACCCTGCACCTGTGAGAAAGCTCATAAATCACTCTGGAGACAAACTTGTTTATCTGCGTGTCCTGCCTCGGCCTTGATGGCTCTCTTTGCATATCGATTCTCAGAATCTCTCTTTCTTTATCCCTCACTTTCTCTTTGATTTATTCACCGGAGCTCTCTTAATTAACTCCATTCTTCATCACAAAGCAGCTGTCACCTGGTGACTTGGCAGCACAAACTCGTGCATACCAGCGACTGACTCAGGGTTTGTCTATTTAGTATTCTTTTGACGATGCACCCATCCCTACAGCTGGAGTTTAGACATGTTGATCTGTAAGAAGGCCAGTGGGTGGAAGAGAAGAAGAGGTGTGTATAATAAAGCTCACGAAGTCTCGTTGGGTCAGCGGGAGATCTAGTCCTGAGATAACCTTCCTAACACTCTTCCTGATACTGAGCACAAGCTTCTTTCGAGCGTTTCAATCAGAAACTGAGACTTTTCTAGTCAGTTTTTCCATAGTTAACATCTTCGCTACTGCACCACACATAATAGCCACCAGCTTAGAAGATGCAGCCTGCGCTGTCTCGAGTTGCTGATTTACATACTCGTACCTGTGATTGGGTGCATCAGTGTGGTAGCTGATAATAATCAATGTGCTAATAGTGTATTCAAAATCTTCTAAACACTGAGTGTACAACACAGGATAACTAGAAACAACTTTCAAACTTTGTGGAAATGTGAACCAAAAGACAAGCAAAGTAAATTAAAACAACTCGAAGCATTCAGAGAGTGCAAACCTCTACCAAGCCCAAAACACAGTATGCACACCACAGTTCAAAAAGTAGCCTTATCTCTTGATAATCTCCAAAATCTAATGGAGTATTACTTGGGCCATACTTTACGCAAAAATATAGAAGCAGATTAATATTTTTGAAAGGGTGAACACAAACAATCCACTTTTCTGTATTTTCCGGGTCCATGATGGATAACGAAATATAACACTGCAATGATCAATCTTAAAATAAACTCACGAGCCAACATTCTTGTTCAACTCTCCTTTCTCACGCGTGTGACAAACAGGAAGTATGGGTGCAGTTCAGCTGCCTCCTGGCCAATGGGAGGCCAGCGGGGCGGGATGTTGGGAGAGAGCCAATGAGAGACCAACTCACGCATTGTTTGAATTTGTGAATGGCGTGTTTGAATTTTTGAATGGCTCATTGGGCGCTATTTGTAAAAAGAGGTTGTTTTTGTAAAAAGTGGAAGAAAAGTTCGGAATATGTTTTTCGTAATCTGGATTTTTTAGATTCAGAGGCTTTCGCACGTAGAGGGTCGACTGTATTAATTGAAGTATGGAAATTGAGACACAACGTTCCTGTACCATCTTGAACTTCCTCAAGTGAATCACTGTTGAATTGGGTAGCTGAACAAACTTCAACAGGCTCTTTTGTGAGCCTCGCGACAGTTAGTATCCTTGTCAAGCTTTGACTTTGCAATATCACAAGGGTAGTGTGAAATCTTACACCCTGTGGTGGAACGAGGAAAAAATGTTTAAAAAAAGAAAGACCAAGTTTTGGCTCCCGGGAATGCCTCGAACCAACCTTAAACCAAAAAAAAAAAAAAAAAAAAGCATTGCCCAAACATTTTGTGCCATATCCAACAAGCCTGTGGACCAGACATGATGCCACGCTTGCATTTTCACAATGCATTGGTTCCTCCATCAAGATCCATCACAATTATTACTTGTGATATTGCCAAAAATATGATTACCTTGGAATACATTTCAGAAACTTCTGCTATTTCTTGAGTTCCTGCTTTCCTCTAAAAGTGTCTGAGTTCCTCAAAGATTCCTGCAGTGAATATTTTTAAGATTGAGTCCTCCATGGGTCAGGTTCTTCTGCAAATTATATTCATGAAGGATTAAAATTGAAATTGCAGGAGCAGCTCAAGTTTGTTGGCTCTCAAGAAGCTCAGTTCTGTGGCTTAGCTTGGATTTAACTTTGAACATATGCAAGTTAAATGATGGGAAATTAATCATTTGGAGGCATACCGTTCTAGGAAGATAATCAACCATGGGGCGAGGTAAGATAATTTTTGTTTCTCTTAAGTCTTGAACTAGCATGAGAAGAAACATCAATACTGGTTACTGGTTTGCACTAGCCACGGAGGAGTTTGACCATAAATAGAGTTTCATTCGGACACTGTGTCAGATCCAGGCACTGTTGCAGAGCAGACGGCTCTGAGGGCTGTTTAGCAGGTAATAAAATGAGGATTAGACATTAATCTGTGGGTTTCCTGGCTGTTGCACTCTTTGAGCAAAACCCACCCACCCACGTGCATGTGTGTCTTTGCCCTCACATACTGCTTGTGGCCTTCTTGGGCGTGTTTGTGGCTCTGCCCTCGAACCACCGCAGCCACATAACACACATTTCTATTTGAACAGTACTGGAAGATTAAATATCCCAAATTAATGTCTTCTCCAGATTTCACTTTGGATTGCATTTAGCAGATGTACACACACACGCATATATCCACACACACACGTGTGTGTGTGTGCGTGTGTGTGTGTGTGTGTGTATTTATATATATATATGTGCGTGTGCGTGTGTGTGGATATATATATATATATATATATATATATATATATATATATATATATATATATATATATAATATATATATTATATATATATATATATATATATATAAAATGTGTGATGTGTGTGTGTGGGGGAATATATACATATACATGTGTGTGTGTGGATATATATATGTGTGTGTGTGTGTGTATGTATATATATATATATATATATATATATATATATATATATATATATATATATATATATATATATATAAAATATTTGTGTGTGTGTGTGTGTGTGTGTGTGGACATACAGAGAAACATCACTTCGTTCTGCAGATCAGTTTTTCCACTGCTGGTTTCTCTGCTAAGGGTGCTGATTTGACTCAGTTTTAAAAATATATCTTTCAGAAAATAATTATGGAAAAATAATGAAAAATAATTAGTTCTCCCACCCCCTTCCGTCTGGCTCAGCATTTCTGGGGTTTTTTTTAGTTTTTTTTTTTTTTAGTTTTTTTCCCCCCTCACTCTGTCTTGCTTTCTCTTCATTTATGAGTTCTCTCGTATTTTGAAAAGAAATTCTTTTGCAAGTGTGTCTCGGCTGTAAAAATCCCACAGCTGTTGACCAGGGAGGTCCAGACTCATCTGCAGTGCCTTATGCTGTTTGCAAGCTGTCGTCTTCATCCCAAAAACCGACTTATTTTTAATTATTTAACTATGTAGTGCACTTTTTTCTGGAGGAGTTGATGGGGGTGGAGTTGGAGTGGATCCTGTGAAAAGGTGGATGAATGGGATTGGAATATAACTAAGTCATGGAAACTGGATTGCAAATTGTGTACATTACAGCGATCCCTCACTTTCCACGGTTAATGTGGACCGAGACCCCCCCAACGACCACCAATTTCTGCGAAGTAGGATCGAACCCCCTGAGTGATGTATGTGTATGTGTATATAATATCAATAAATACATATTCAGTGCTATAAATGCTTAAAATAACAATTAAACATTTAAAAATAATGCACAAGATGTAAATAAAATATACATACTGACACGTGTGCGTATACAGACAGATGCGCACCTCACATAAAAATGTGAGTAGTTTTGTTGGGTTGGTTTTTTTTTTGTTTTGGGGTTTTTTTGTTGTTGCATGATTGGCCTATTTTGCAGTATTTTCCTTAACTTTTCCCTATTTTTCCTTAATTTCCTATTTTTTTTATTTTTCAATGAATATTTTTGAAAAGACCGCGATGCATTGAAGAAGCAGAAACTGAAACACGAAGTAGCGAGGGATCACTGTATATTTAATTTAAAAAAGCATGTATGCATCTAAGTGCAAGTTTTATTTATCCCCCCTACCCCCCCCCCCGCCGCTGCCGCCAATTTCTTCTGCAATTTTAGTTGTAGAGGAGCGTGCACTTTATAAATCTGGTACCTACACAAAGACAGGACCTCAAAGGGTTTTACACATAATATTCCTGAGGTCGTGGAACAAGCATCAGAAAAGTATCGCCATTGAAGACATGCATTCAGATCATGAAATTATAAAAGGGGATCTACTGCACTTGAGTGAAAGGAGCGTGTACCTCATACTCCACACCATTAGTTTTTGTTCTGTATTAAGATACGAGTACCGACCCTGGAACTGGAATTGAGTGGCTCTGAAACTACAGTTGGTGATCATGTGTTTAAATTTTAATAAATGCTGAAAAAGATTCCCAGCTTTCTGATTGCTCTGTTCACCACCCATGGCAAGACCTGCGTAATGCTGTCTGTGTGGCTGAGATTTCTTTCCGAATTTTTTTTTTTTTTGCGTTGGTGTGATGTCAGGTGACGAGCGAAAAGTCATTCTGTGGATTTATTTTATACAAAGAGAGCAGAGCAGGATTTTATGGTTGAAGTTCAGAAAGATGACGAGTGATAACTTTTCACTTCTGCAGAAACATCTCTCAGTCCAGCTCACCGAAACCCTTCCTTTTTTTTCTTTATCAGTCACAAACTGACAAGCTAAATGATTTTTCTGGTAACTTTAGACACCATCACAACTTATAATTCTTTTTCTTTTGTTTTTCTTACTTTCCAGTGTTTTCTTCCCCCCAGTGCAGCTAACCGGGTTATCAAAGGCCGGCCATGTCTCTCACTGTCTATGGCGAGAGGTTCATGTAAAAGAACCATTGCTGACGTTCGTAAAGAGGGAGCTGCATAGCCGTCAGCGTGTTTCTGCCCCTTGCTAAAAGGGTTGTGTCAGGAAGGGCATCCGACGGAAAAACCTATGCCAAATCAGACACGTGAATCAGATGATTCGCTGTGGCGACCCCTGAGAAAGTGAAAAAGCCAAAAGGAAAAGAAGAAGACTTTCCAGTGTTTTCTTCTTTATAGTTATTTATTGATTGTTTCATTTTTTTTTTCTTTCTTTTTTTTTTATCCTTTTTAAAGCTTTTTTATTTTTTATTCATCCATCATTTCTTTCTTGATTTTTTTTTTAAATGGTGTGGATGTCACTGGATCCATCAGAATTCAAACTCACCCTAAGATCAGATGAACACTTTTTCCAGCTGTCCAAAGTAACGTTTCTCAATATTGTGAGATAGAAACTCGAAATATGCAAACGAGCCACATTTACCTAAGTTATGATTGGTCAGTTACTGTTCAGGGGAGGAGCTTAGGGAACCAAAAGTGATACACAAGTTTGTTAGACTGAAGATTTGAAGGTCTTTAGCCTCGTAACTCTTTTTTGAGTAAATCTCAGCCTGGATTTTAGCTGTTGGTACAAAATTGTGCCGGATTCAATAAATATGAGCTTCATCAGTATGCAAACTGCAGGCTTTAACTGATTAAAGTCGTTTGTTAAATTGCACACCAGCTGTTGCTGCAGTCCCTTCGACTTTAAATGTATTTTGACGTCCGTTTGTTAGGTTGCCACGAGAGCGGTTAGGGGAATGTGACAGAACAAGAAGCTGTGGAATACTAATACACTCACGCATCCTCAGGGGTCTTACACACACACACACACACACACACACGCACACACAGGCACACACGCAGGCACACACGCAGGCACAGGGCCACCCTTATCTCTCAGTGATAAAGTACCTGACAATCACACTCCGTAACAGTGTCACTGTCATCTCTCTCTCTCTCTCTCTCTCTCTCTCTCTCTCTCTCTCTCTCTCTCTCTCTGTGTCTCTCACTTACACACTGAATCTGCATGACTGATTATTATCCAAAGTGTTTTACTGTTGGGAACTTTTTTAATCACGGCAGGTTGTAATTAATGTGGTTCATTTATTCTCACTATGTGATCAAACTGCAAACTATCTCTCTCTCTCTCTCTCTCGCTCTCTCTCTCGCTCTCTCTCTCTCTCTCTCTATGTTTTGATGGAGAGATGATACTGACAGTAATATCAGTCCACATTAAATGCATTGTCATTCATTGGATGCAGTAACTCATACACCTTCTTTTAGTCAGCCTGTCCAACAGCTGCTTTCTAAAAATGTGTCCAATAAAGCATTTGACTACTGTGTGTGTGTGTGTGTGTGTGTGTGTGTGTGTGTGAGAGAGAGAGAGAGAGAGAGAGAGAGAGACCTATACTCGTCCTTCTCAAAAAATTAGCATATTGTGATAAAGTTCATTGTACTGTACACTGTAATGTACTGATAAAAATTAAATTTTAGATTAATTGCACACCAACTGAAATATTTCAGGTCTTTTATTGTTTTAATACTGATGATTTTGGCAATCAGCCCATGAAAAACCCAAAATTCCTATCTCAAAAAATTAGCATATCATGAAAAGGTACTGTAAACGAGCTATTAACCTAATCATCTGAATCAACCAATTAACTCTAAACACCTGCAAAAGATTCCTGAGGCTTTTAAAAACTCCCAGCCTGGTTCATTACTCAAAACCACAATCATGTAAGTTCAGTAAGACACAGAAAGAAATCTCTGAGCGAATAGGCTGTTCCCAGAGTGCTGTATCAAGCCACCTCAGTGGGACGTCTGTGGGAAGGAAAAAGTGTGGCAGAAAACGCTGCACAACCAGAAGAGGTGACCGGACCCTGAGGAAGATTGTGAAGAAGGGCCGATTCCAGACCTTGGGGGACCTGTGGAAGCAGTGGACTGGGTTACAGGTGCCGCATTCCCCAGGTCAAGCCACTTTTGAACCAGAAACAGCGGCAGAAGCGCCTGACCTGAGCTACAGAGAAGCGGCACTGGACTGTTGCTCAGTGGTCCAAAGTACTTTTTTCGGATGAAAGCAAATTTTGCATGTCATTCGGAAATCAAGGTGCCAGAGTCTGGAGGAAAACTGAGGAGAAGGAAATGCCAAAATGCCTGAAGTCCAGTGTCAAGTTCCAACAGTCAGTGATGGTCTGGGGTGCCATGTCAGCTGCTGGTGTTGGACCACTGTGTTTTATCAAGGGCGGGGTCAATGCAGCTAGCGACCAGGAGATTTTGGAGCACTTCATGCTTCCATCTGCTGAAAAGCTTTATGGAGATGAAGATTTCATTTTTCAGCACGACCTGGCACCTACTCACAGTGCCAAAACCACTGCTAAATGGTTTACTGACCATGGTATTACTGTGCTCAATTGGCCTGCCAGCTCTCCTGACCTGAAGCCCATAGAGAATCTGTGGGATATTGTGAAGAGAAAGTTGAGAGACACCAGACCCAACACTGTGGATGAGCTTAAGGCCGCTATCGAACCATCCTGGGCCTCCATAACACCTCAGCAGTGCCACAGGCTGATTGCCTCCATGCCACGCCGCATTGAAGCAGTCATTTCTGCAAAAGGATCCCGACCAAGTATTGAGTGCAGAACTGAACATAATTATTTGAAGGTTGACTTTTTTGTATTAAAAAAACTTTTTTTCATTGGTCGAATGAAATATGCTAATTTTTTGAGATAGGAATTTGGGGTTTTCATGAGCTGTATGCCAAAATCATCAGTATTAAAACAATAAAAGACCTGAAATATTTCAGTTGGTGTGCAATTAATCTAAAATATATGAAAGTTTAATTTTTATCAGTACATTACAGAAAATAATGAACTGTATCACAATATGCTAATTTTTTGAGAAGGACTAGTATAGTTTAAAATGGAAGTCATGTTTATTTCCTTTCTTATGTATTTACCCAGTGATCTATTTTGTTCCTTAATTGCTTATTTTTTTATTGACTTGAGTTACTTGGCTACTTTGATTTGCGTTATACTGGGTTTCCACTGAGGCCACAATATGTGAGAATTAGAATGTGTGAGGAGGTCGTGTGATCAAATCCCTCAAACCTTGAGGGAACTTGGTGGAGTTGTGAGTGTCGTGACAATTTTTGGCTGTCAAATATTTTGGAACGTTATTTACAATTTATTGCAATTTGACACCAAATATAAAAGAATATGGTAATTGTACAGTAGAGCGTAACAGACCTTGATGTGCAATCTTAGGGGATTGTAGAAGAAAAGCCTGTAAAATATTTCCCTTGGTAAATTAAATGATGACTGAGTGAAGCATGAGGAAATTAATTAAGAATAATTAAAGGGTTGTTATAAATGATGAATCATTACTATATGTTTACTCATGTATGTAAAATCTGAATTATACTTGGGAGTTTAATGGCAGTGGGGAATGCATCCGTGATGGGAGCACAAGCCAGTATTCATCCTCACTCCTGTAGCAAGCCTGGATAAATGCAGAAGGTTGTGACAGGCAGAGCAGCTTCTTATTTTCCTTTCGGCTGTTCCCTTCAGGGGTCGCCACAGCGAATCATCTGCCTCCATCTCACCCTATGCTCTGCATCTTCTACACTTACTCCAACTACCTTCATGTCCTCCTTCACCACGTCCATAAATCTTCTCTTTGGTCTTCCTCTGGGCCTTCTGCCTGGCAGTTTCAACCTCAGCATCCTACTACCAATATATTCACTATCCTTCCTCTTTACATGTCCAAACCATCTCAATCTAGCCTCTCTGACTTTGTCTCCAAAACATATTACACGTGCTGTCCCTCTGATATGCTCATTCCTGATCCTATCCATCCTCGTTACTCCCAAAGAGAACCTCAACATTTTCATCTCTGTTACCTCCAGCTCTGCCTCCTGCCTTTTCCCCAGGGACACTGTTTCTAAACCATACAACATCGCTGGCCTCGTCACCATCTTGTACACTTTTCCTTTCATTCTTGCCGATATCTTCCTATCACACATCACACCGGACACTTTTCTTCAACCATTCCAACCTGCCTGCACACGCTTCTTCACCTCTTTTCCACACTCTCCATTACTCTGGACTGTTGAGCCTAAGTACTTAAAATCCTCCACCTTTCTTATCTCTGCTCCCTGTAACCTCACTGTTCCTCTTGGGTCTTTGTCGTTCACAGACACGTATTCTGTCTTACTGAGGCTAACCTTCATTCCTCTCCTTTCCAGGGCATACCTCCACCTCTCTAGATTTTTCTGCACTTGTTCTTTGCTCTCACTACAGATCACAATGTCATCTGCAAACATCATAGTCCATGGAGATTCTTGTCTAACCTTGTCTGTCAGCCTGTCCATCACCATGGCAAACAAGAAGGGGCTCAGAGCTGACCCTTGATGCAGTCCCAACTCCACCTTGAACTCTACTGTCACACCGACAGCACACCTCACCACTGTCTTACATCTCTCATACATGTCCTGCACCACTCTAACATACTTCTCTGCCACTCCAGACTTCCTCATGCAATACCACAGTTCCTCTCTCGGCACCCTGTGATATGCTTTCTCCAGATCCTCAAAGGCACAATGCAGAGGCACAAGGCACCTTCTCTGTACTTCTCTATTAACATCCTCTAAGCAAACACTGCATTTGTGTTGCTCTTTCTTGGCATGAAACCAAACTGTTGTTCACAAATGCTGTCCTCTGCCCTTAGTCTAGCTTCCACTATTCTTTCCCTTAACTTCATCGTATGACTCATCAACTTTATCTCTCTGTAGTTGCCGCAGCCCTGCACATCTCCCTTGTTCTTAAAAATGGGCACCATCACACTTCTCCATTCCTCTGGCATCCTCTCACTCTTCAAGAACTGGTTGAATGTTCTTGTCAGGAAATCTACTGCTACCTCTCCTAGACACTTCCATACGGTATGGAAGTGTCCAGGAGAGGTAGCAGTGGTTGATGTAATTTCTTCCCAGGACTGTAAAGCATGCTTTCACATAGTGCACATAAGATGAGCACGTAAGTATTTAAACCAGAACCTACCTGGAGTGTATAATGCTACATTATCTATACGGCGTAGTGGAGGTTCCTTACACTGTACGAGAACTTCTCTAGTTTTAATTTGGTTATTATCCTCTTTACTTACTTATTTATCCATTTCAATACTTCTTATCAATGAAGTCTATCAGCAAAAAAGCTCACTGTGTGTTTGTTTTTTTGGTGAAAATGTGAAATCCATGTTGGATCATTTGTTGGCTCAAAGCAAAATGAAGCGGATTTCTTTTATATATTTACTGAAAGAAGAAATTGCAAAAAAAAAATGAAATTCGAAAAAGTATGAAATAAAGATGGATTGTTCGTTTGGTTGCTGAGATTGCAGTGTGTATCAGGAAATACATGCAGCAGAGTTAAAAAACTAAATATATTTACCGGGATCCATCGCGGCTTCAGTGCATCACGGGGTTTTTTTTTTTTTTAAATACAGGGATCCCTCACTTTCCGCGGTTAATCGGGACCGAGAGCCCCACGTGACCATCAAAATCCGTAAAGTAGGATCACCCCCCACACA
Organism: Plotosus lineatus; assembly: GCA_024760905.1. Lineage (NCBI taxonomy): Eukaryota > Metazoa > Chordata > Actinopteri > Siluriformes > Plotosidae > Plotosus > Plotosus lineatus. The sequence goes on along the minus strand of CM045732.1, from coordinate 21,790,094 downwards.
TCCCCCACCCCCGACTGACGTATATACATTATACATATATAATATCAATAAATCCATATCGAATGCTATAAATGCTTATAATAACAATTAAACATTGAAAAAATAACATAAGATCTTATCTTATTCTTTTCCTTTCGGCTGTTCCCTTCAGGGGTCGCCACAGTGAATAATCTGCCTCCATCGCACCCTATCCTCTGCATCTTCTACTCTTACACCAATTACCTTCATGTCCTCCTTCACCACATTCATAAATCTTCTCTTTGGTCTTCCTCTATTACATAAGATGTAAATAAAATATAAATACAGACACTCTCCAATTCAGCAACATTCGTTTTGCAAACATCCGGACATACCAACAAAGCTGTTCAAGGTTGAAAGTGAAAGTGAAATGAAATTGAAGAACAAGTAGAAATAGAAATGGAATAAAATCTATAGAAAGATCATAAATATAAGTATGAAATACGATTAAATATCCTGAGGTACACTTAATACTATGCTCTGGCAAAGAGCGGCGTGGCTGCGCAGACGCACACACATAGATGCAACAATGTATCCAGTTTTGATGGGAGATTTTGGGTTGTTTTCCGTGTTTGTTTCTGGGTTTTTTTTGTATAATTAACCTTGTTTTTTTTTACATTTTCCATAACGATTTGAAAAATCAACTTCCCTGTTCTTCCTTAATTTTCTTATTTTTTTTATTTGATTTTATTTATTTATTCTTTTTTAAAACCGCGATGCACTGAAGCCGCATTAACTGAACCGCGAAGTAGCGTAGGATCCCTGTATTCATCGACTTAAAAAAGAAGGAAATTAAGGAAGAATAGGGAAAAAGTTAAAGAAAATGCAGCACAAACAACGCCAATTATGCTAAAATAAACCCCAAACAAAAAACAACCCAAAACCTTCGTTCAAAACTACTTACACTTTTGTGAGGTGCACATGCGCATCTGCGTGCTCTGGAGAAAGTCTTATTTCTTCAAGAAGAGACATCCAACGTCATTACCTTTTTTCTGGCACTTAGCCAGTGTTAGAACATCATAGAACTTAACTGGTAATTAAAACACACTAAAAAAGGCTCATTGACAACTTGTGCACGAAGAAGGAAAAAGGGACGTATACATCATCTTCACCAATCGCTAGGAAGGAAAACAGCCATTGCCTGAATTTGAATCACGTGACAGTTGCTCGGCAATCCGCGAATATGCAAATCCGCAAGTGCAAAACCGCGAATAGTCAAGGGCCTACTGTACTGTGTTTATTTTATTATTTCTTGCTCAATATTATTTCCTATTAAAAAACAATTACTTTTTAAAAAATGTTTATCTTCTGTAATAAATACAGTGATACCTCTGCTCACGAACATAATTGGTTCCCAGAAAGTGTGTGTGAGGCGAAAAGTTCGTCTTCCGAACATTTATTTCCCATCAGAAACCATTAAAATGAGAATAATCCGTTCCCAGGTCCCCATAAAACATAATTTTCTACTAAATAAGCCTTAAAACTACACAAAACTATACCTTATTTTATGTATAATAAATGTCTATTGTATTGTAATTAAAGAAATAAACTGTACTGTATAATAAAGTCGTTTTATTTACCTTTGTGATGGTAGTTGATGGCTTGATGGAATGGAGTGGGAGGAGGAGGGAGGGAGGGACTTACTGTTTGGAAGGAGAGTTTGGAAACGCCTACTGTTTGGAAACACCCTTAGCCACACACGCACCCTTAATAGCTTCATTGTTCTTAAGGATGGTGGTAGACTTAGCGTACTGGTACTGGGACGCTGAGTCACACAAACGCACACCTCGTTCGTGTTTTTCAATGATCTCCGCCTGTGGTGGGGTCTGTTTCGGTCCCATAATAGCAAAAGTACACTCAATATGGTCCAAAATGTCTAGCAAACACAAACCACTTCCGCATTCAAAGAAAGGGGGTGACGAACTGTGACGCCGTGAGCGTGCGTCAGCTTCTCGTGGCCGCCGCCGTGGCGCTGTTTGACCGCGTGGTTTGATTCATCCGCCGAAAACTAGTTCGTCAGCAGAGACAATATGCTCGCAAATTTAATGTTCTTGAGGCGAAAAGTTCGTGAGCTTAAGCGTTCGTCAGCGGAGGTTTTACTGTATAAGGATCTTGAGTCGTACTGTGTCTGGTTCATACTTCACACCCAAGTCGTATTCCTGGCGTGTTTTGTTTGTTTGTAATTCAGAATTTTTTTATTTTTATTTCAGATCCCCTTTTCTTTAGTGCAGTTTCCACTCTGGGAGCATTTAAAGGTATGTCTCTCTCTCTCTCTCTCTCTCTCTCTTTACTGTCCGTTTTCCCTTCATCTTTAACCTCTCTTGTTGTTGTTGAACACACCTTCTCCTCCTGTAACTGTCTAATATAATTTGTCCTATAATAAAAATGGCTGGTTTATAGTCAGTTAGGTTCAATGTGCTCAGGCAGGGTATTACTTTTCGCCTCGATGACGATGTAGCCGTGATTAAGTGCCGTCATAATAGGTTACGAGCTGCCCCCTTAACACACACACACACACACACGCACACGCACGCGCACACACGCGCTCACCTCCATCGTCTGGCCCTGGCCACGGTAAGCCATTTCTCTTAGAACATTTGGGAGGATGACATCACGTCTCCGGGCTCAGAACACAAAATTCCGTTAGCACTCTTGGCTTCGTGGTGGAGGAACGAGTGAAAAGAACAGAAGAAATGAGCCAATGAGCGGTGTGGAGGAGAGGGACGAGAAAGTGGGACTGAAAGCATAAGAAACACCACACCACCTGTTGGACTGTTAAACGCAGGACACACGTACACACACAGGAACAGCATCAGCTAAGAGAGGAGAAAAGAAAAGGAGGACAAAGGAGAGAGCAAGAAAAGCAAAGAGAAAGTGGGAGTGTTTTTTTTAAACTTGAAGTTCTGTTGTTGAGTCAGGAAAATCACGTTCGAGAGAATTGATCACTTTATTCACCTTAGAAATCAGGTGTTGACTTTTAAGGATGTTTGTGAAACTGTAGAAATGAAGAACAAAATACACTTTGGGTTGTCTGGATTTTTAAAGCAGGAAAATAATCTGATGGTGGAAAAAAAGGTGGGGAGAGAGAGAGGGAGAGATATTTTAACTTTTTGATTTTAAGTTTTAAACTCTAAGAAGTGAATGGAAATTTGTACAAAAGGTTAAATTGGCTCAGTCATCGCCAACACCAGCTGTTTCACTGATGGATACCAAGTTCTTGTTCTCACACACACACACACACACACACACACACACACACACACACACATGAACGATGGGGGGAGCGTTCTGCAGGACAATAGTATTCACAGCTGGAGCGAAAGCGTGGAGTGTGAAATGTCCACCCCCTCAAATGGAATAAAACGTGCCATTCATTGGACTCGTTTTAACACTTTTTCAAAGACATTCCCTTGTTTTTCATGACCATCTGTATAGACCAGCTCACAGTGTACCAGATAATTAATGCAATTTTTTCTGCATGTCTTTTGCTTTTTGTCTCATCTTTCTTTCTTTCTTCCTTTCGGCTTTTTTCCCTTTCTCGGGAGTCGCCACAGCGAATCATTTGATTCGCACATTTGATTTGGCAGAGGTTTTTACATCGGATGCCCTTCCTGTCACAACCCTTTTAGCAAGGGATAGAAAAACGCTGAAGACTTTGCAGCTACTCGTTACAAAAGTCAGCAATGGTTCTTTTACATGCCTCACACCATAGACAGTGAGAGACATGGCCCGCCTTTGATAACCCAGTTAGCTGCACTGGGGGGACAGTGACAACCCTGTGGGGACTCGAACCCCCAACCTTAGGATCAGCAATCCTGCACCCTCTCCACTCGACACTAAAAAGCATAGATGAGCACATGACACAGTCGTATAGAAACCCAGTGAGAATATCAGAGCCGCTTTTGTCTTCATCACTTGTTTGTAGTTTGCCTAAAAAGCCAGGATGTCCCAGCACTCTGATTAAAAAAACCCCCAAAAAGGACAGAAAACTGACATATAAAACACATGCTTGGTGATTTGAAGACTGACAGATTGATTCAGGATGTGTGTGTGTGTGTGTGTGTGTGTGTGTGTGTGTGTGTGTGTGTGTGTGTGTGTGTGTGTGTGTGTGTGACACATCACAGCTTGGTGCTATCTCTTTCGAGCATGTCACTTCAAAACTGCGTGCTGTATATGAGGTGTGGAATAAATCTTCCATGCAACTAATACTGATATCGTATCTTTTTAAGTTTCATTATCACTCAGGTTTCCTAAAGATGTCGAAAACATCGCTTGCTTTTTTCATGGCTTGGTGAGGTTTTTAGTCAGGTACATTCTGTAATGAAGATATCGGTCTTCATGTAGGTCCTTCATCACACCGGAGAAGAGAACTGACTTGGCGTGTAACGATTCACCGAATTCCTAATTCAGTTTCATTCCACAATATTTGCAATCATCTCATATATTTTTGAAAAAAAAAAAAAGTAACAACTATTTTCCCATTGAAACAAATCCATTTTACCACAACTAACAGCAGTATTTTATATGAAATAAGCAAAATGGTGAATACTGGAGTAAAACATACCAGTTTATCATCAAAAATCTAATTTAAAAAAAAAAAGGTAATAACTAATGGACATTTTTGAACCAGCTGTTTATGAACAGATGTGACAGCTGTGGTGAGGCCTAAATATACAACAATTCTCTACATTTACCTCTTTTTTTATTTTCTGTTTTCTCGTTGAATTTTTTGAACATTCAAGCAAAGCTACAGTATTTCCACATGCTTCTGGGTGTGGGTGGAGTGGGTGGGGTGGGTGGGGTGGGTGGAGTGGGTGGGGTGCGTGGGGTGGGTGTGGTGGGTGGAGTGTTCTTGGGGAGATACCACTCAATGTTAACCTGAGAGATGCCACCTGCACACGTGATTCCCTTCAATGCAAATTCTTTGTAAACTTTGGTCTGAATAAAGCACAAAAAAGTATGGATTATTAGCTTTATAATAATAATAATAATAATAATAATAATAATAATAATAATAATAGTCGTTATCAACAGTTTGTAATTCAGTGTATTTTCATAATCTGAAAAGTCACATGATCGTAACATTGTTTTTATCATTTTGCAAAATCAAGTAAGTTAACAGCACTTTCAACCTTTTTCTTCAGACAAAAAAGTAAGTTTTTAACAATAATATAAATTGTTAATACTTAAATAAAAATAATAAAAAATACTTGTACACACCTCCCTTCTCTTTCTCTCTTTTTCCTTTCTCTCTGTGTCTCTTTCCTCTGACTCATTTCTCTTTTCCTCTGTCTCTCTCTCTCTCTCTCTCTCTCTCTCTCTCTCTCTCTACCTCTCCCTCTCTCCACTCCTCTCTCTCCATGGGAAAATGAGGAGATGACCTCAGTGTTCTGGATGTAAAGATGGCTTCTCTGTCTGGTTCCCATCGTCCGAGTGAGCCCATGGGTTTTGACCTTTTTCATGATTTTTCTGCATGTATTAGCTGTAATAATCCTCCGTGCTTGCTCTCTCTCTCTCTCTCCAGACTCTGTGGTGGAGGAGGCAGGGGGAACGGCTGGACTCTTGGCAAGCTGCAGTATGTGGAGCTGTTGCAGGTGTGTGGGATTAGCCGCATCTCAGAGAGAGAGAGAGCGAGAGAGAGAGAGAGAGAGAGAGAGAACTAGAGAAAAAAGAGAGAGGGTGAAGCAATGAAGCCAAGGTCAGTAGTGCAGAAACTTCACCCAGGTTCATTCCTTCTGAATTCCACATAGGTCATGATAACAAGAAGCACCTGGACATATAAGGTAGGAAGAGAGGGGGAAAGTGGGGGGTATAGAGAGGGAGGAGCTAAGATGGATATTGAGAGAGAGCGAGAGACAGAGAAAGAGAGAATGGAGGGGGTCTGAACATTTTACCCTGAGGAAAAAGAACATGACTGCTTGTCACTCCACCTGGAGATTGAGTCTGTGGCCTGGGAACTGTGTATGAGCGTGCGTGCGTGTGTGTGTGTGTGTGTGTGTGTGTGTGTGTGTGTGTATCCTACAGCCTCTATATTGTCAATGATTACGCGTATGAACATTTCTCTTTTACTGCTACAGCAAAAAGAGAGAGAAGCTTGAAAGATGAAAGCTATCCGCTTCAGTATGGGAATGTACAGCATGAATGAAGCGGTATAGAAATGAACTGTCCATATGTACGCAGAAGACACCTGAGTGGGAATATTTCTGGAGGCATTTCTAAATCTGTTGAAGTGGGTGAAGGTTTAGAAAAAGGGCTAATTCTTTTTGATAGTTGTGCCAACTATATTTATGGGATGGTTTACGTAGAGCATGTGTTCATGAGAATACGATACAATTACTTCTTCATCATATCTGTGTCTTTTTTCTTTTAGGTGGGGTAGCAGCATTCATTACGACTCCTCTGGATGTGGCCAAGACGAGGATAATGCTGGCTGAGGTAAAACTTTAGTGAAAATAATATTATTAAATGACAAAAGTAGCGTAGTTGTTGGTCTCAGACAGGTCAGTTTTGGAAACTCCTCTGATTTACACAGCTTTTAGTGCTTACATATATTGGCGTGAAAAACAACTAGGAAGCAGCAGTGCTGTCAATGTGTTTTGGCTTTTTTTGTTTAAGGAGGTCAGAGGAGAACAGCTGGACTGCTGTTTTTTTTTTTTTTTTAACATTTTTTATCCATAATTTAGTCTTATCCAATTCTCATCTATCAGCTATTACCTTCTCAGCACATGACTGCCACCAATCAGGGAGGGGTGAAAGCATACACACACGCCAGTCGCATCTTTCTGAAGTGCGTTGCATGCGTATTTCTGGGGACGGTTTGGAGGGGAACGGCTATCCACCCTCTTGTACGAATGATTGATTCCCATGATTGGCTGTCGATCACTGTGAGTGACAGGGAAGTGAGTGTATGTCATCTCTCCCTCCCATGACGGCTCGACCAATTGGCTCCTATGGACTGCTGGACATGGATGGCTGTGGCATTAATCTGGATTCGAACTTGCAATCTCTGGATTAATAGTTACCCACCTTGTTGATGTAGGAGACTCAGACTGCTGTTAGTTAGTTAACAGGAAGTTTGTAGTAACTCACATGATCACTCTTTAAAACCTGACAGACAGAGTTAAAAAGCACAATACATCAAACCCTGGGGGCTGCAGCAGCAGAAGATCTGGCATGTGAAATATACCGTATTTGTCATAATAAGTGCCCTGCTACAATAAGCCCCCCCCAATGTTTTTTATTTATTTATCTTACATCTAATCACCGCCCATGTGTACTGGGAGAAAAATGGTAGATCAAACTTACCAATTTTATTCGATCAGTCTCTGTAACTGTAAAATGAGGCATTCGCTTTCTGTAAAAGTGAGTTTACACAGTATTTCAAGAGCCTTTGCCACTGGGGAATGTTTATAATATTCATCAGTAACAACACATTTGATTTTTCCGCCGTGCTTTAACAAGCAGGAAAGTATTTTGCTGTGTTCTCTTGGTAAATGTCCAACAACCGATGAACCATTAGAAACTGCTACAGCAAAACTATGGGATGCTCTGAATGAATGGAGCGATGAGCCAGATTCGGACCTATCAGAAAGTGATGACGAGTATTTTTCACCAGATTCTCCTGCTCACTAACTTCATAAATGTAAGCATGTTCCTGGACATGTGCTTTTGTTTATGTTTGTGTTGATTGGCTTGATTTTACTTCCAGGAAAATGGTTAAAAGAACAGCACCGGGAGGGAAAAGTAAGGGGTGTTTTTTTTTTTTTTTTTTTTTTAATTTATGGTGTTTTCTGTTTATTTTCAGCTTTCATCTCAGTAGTTTGGTTGATACCGCAAAATGAATACAGTAGACCCTCGTTATTCGCAAGGGTGTGGTTCTGCCCCCTCCCGCGAATGAAGATAATCTGCGAGTTCTGTACCTGGAAGTAAAACCCCGTGTATCACATTACATGCGCGAATGATCAACCAAAAGTAAAATACTATGTATCTATTACATGCGCTAAAATATGCTTCTTAAACACATTCTATAGACAGTCTTACTCTTTAATACAGTATTAATGTAGTATAATGTAGTAACTATTAAGAAAAACATATTTTTTTACTGTGATATTTATTGATAATAAAATATAAACATTATACAGCACACACACACACACACATATATATATGCATTTGAGTGTATATATATATTAATTTTTATCAGTACGTTACAGAAAACAGTGAACTTTATCACAACATGCTAATTTTTTGAGAAGGACTATATATATATATATATATATATATATATATATATATATATATATAAAACTAGTCCTTCTCAAAAAATTAGCATATTGTGATAAAGTTAATTATTTTCTGTAATGTACTGATAACAATGAAACTTTCATATATTTTAGATTCATTGCACACCAACTGAAATATTTCAGCTCTTTTATTGTTTTAATGTTGATGATTTTGGCATACAGCTCATGAAAACCCAAAATTCCCCAAAAAATTCTCAAAAAATTAGCATGTCATGTTCAGGTAGTCTAAACGAGCTATTAACCTAATCATCTGAATCAAACAATTAACTCTAAACACCTGCAAAAGATTCCTGAGGCTTTTAAAAACTCCCAGCCTGGTTCATTACTCAAAACCGCAATCATGGGTAAGACTGCCGACCTGACTGCTGTCCAGAAGGACATCATTGACATCCTCAAGCAAGAGGGTAAGACACAGAAAGAAATCTCTGAGCGAATAGGCTGTTCCCAGAGTGCTGTATCAAGGCACCTCAGTGGGACGTCTGTGGGAAGGAAAAAGTGTGTCAGAAAACGCTGCACAACCAGAAGAGGTGACCGGACCCTGAGGAAGATTGTGGAGAAGGGCCGATTCCAGACCTTGGGGGACCTGTGGAAGCAGTGGACTGAGTCTAGAGTAGAAACATCCAGAGCCACCGTGCACTTTTGAACCAGAAACAGCGGCAGAAGCGCCTGACCTGAGCGATAGAGAAGCAGCACTGGACTGTTGCTCAGTGGTCCAAAGTACTTTTTTCGGATGAAAGCAAATTTTGCATGTCATTCGGAAATCAAGGTGCCAGAGTCTGGAGGAAGACTGGGGAGAAGGAAATGCCAACATACCTGAAGTCCAGGGTCAAGTGCCCACAGTCAGTGATGGTCTGGGGTGCCATGTCAGCTGCTGGTGTTGGTCCACTGTGTGTTATCAAGGGCAGGGTCAATGCAGCTAGCTATCAGGAGATTTTGGAGCACTTCATGCTTCCATCTGCTGAAAAGCTTTATGGAGATGAAGATTTCATTTTTCAGCACGACCCGGCACCTGCTCACAGTGCCAAAACCACTGCTAAATGGTTTACTGACCATGGTATTACTGTGCTCAATTGGCCTGCCAACTGTCCTGACCTGAACCCCATAGAGAATCTGTGGGATATTGTGAAGAGAAAGTTGAGAGACACCAGACCCAACACTGTGGATGAGCTTAAGGCCGCTATCGAACCATCCTGGGCCTCCATAACACCTCAGCAGTGCCACAGGCTGATTGCCTCCATGCCACGCCGCATTGAAGCAGTCATTTCTGCAAAAGGATTCCCGACCAAGTATTGAGTGCAT